>CM068356.1:41132699-41407699 GCA_034769755.1 Odontamblyopus lacepedii | reverse complement strand
AAACCAGGACTGAACCAGGACTAAACCAGGACTGAACCAGGACTAAACCAGGACTAAACCAGGACTAAACCAGGACTAAACCAGGACTGAACCAGGACTAAACCAGGACTGAACCAGGACTAAACCAGGACTAAACCAGGACTAAACCAGGACTGAACCAGGACTAAACCAGGACTGAACCAGGACTAAACCAGGACTAAACCAGGACTGAACCAGGACTAAACCAGGACTAAACCAGGACTAAACCAGGACTAAACCAGGACTAACCCAGGACTGAACCAGGACTAAACCAGGACTAAACCAGGACTAAACCAGGACTAACCCAGGACTGAACCAGGACTAAACCAGGACTGAACCAGGACTAAACCAGGACTAAACCAGGACTAAACCAGGACTAAACCAGGACTGAACCAGGACTAAACCAGGACTAAACCAGGACTAAACCAGGACTGAACCAGGACTAAACCAGGACTGAACCAGGACTAAACCAGGACTAAACCAGGACTGAACCAGGACTAAACCAGGACTGAACCAGGACTAAACCAGGACTAAACCAGGACTAACCCAGGACTGAACCAGGACTAAACCAGGACTGAACCAGGACTAAACCAGGACTAAACCAGGACTGAACCAGGACTAAACCAGGACTAAACCAGGACTAAACCAGGACTGAACCAGGACTGAACCAGGACTAAACCAGGACTAAACCAGGACTGAACCAGGACTAAACCAGGACTGAACCAGGACTAAACCAGGACTAAACCAGGACTAAACCAGGACTGAACCAGGACTAAACCAGGACTGAACCAGGACTAAACCAGGACTAAACCAGGACTGAACCAGGACTAAACCAGGACTAAACCAGGACTAAACCAGGACTAACCCAGGACTGAACCAGGACTAAACCAGGACTAAACCAGGACTAAACCAGGACTAACCCAGGACTGAACCAGGACTAAACCAGGACTGAACCAGGACTAAACCAGGACTAAACCAGGACTAAACCAGGACTAAACCAGGACTGAACCAGGACTAAACCAGGACTAAACCAGGACTGAACCAGGACTAAACCAGGACTGAACCAGGACTAAACCAGGACTAAACCAGGACTGAACCAGGACTAAACCAGGACTAAACCAGGACTAAACCAGGACTAAACCAGGACTAACCCAGGACTGAACCAGGACTAAACCAGGACTGAACCAGGACTAAACCAGGACTAAACCAGGACTGAACCAGGACTAAACCAGGACTAAACCAGGACTAAACCAGGACTGAACCAGGACTGAACCAGGACTAAACCAGGACTAAACCAGGACTGAACCAGGACTAAACCAGGACTGAACCAGGACTAAACCAGGACTAAACCAGGACTAAACCAGGACTGAACCAGGACTAAACCAGGACTGAACCAGGACTAAACCAGGACTAAACCAGGACTGAACCAGGACTAAACCAGGACTAAACCAGGACTAAACCAGGACTAAACCAGGACTAACCCAGGACTGAACCAGGACTAAACCAGGACTGAACCAGGACTAAACCAGGACTAAACCAGGACTGAACCAGGACTAAACCAGGACTAAACCAGGACTAAACCAGGACTGAACCAGGACTGAACCAGGACTGAACCAGGACTAAACCAGGACTAAACCTGGACTAAACCAGGACTAAACCAGGACTAAACCAGGACTAAACCAGGACTGAACCAGGACTAAACCAGGACTAAACCAGGACTAAACCAGGACTAAACCAGGACTAACCCAGGACTGAACCAGGACTAAACCAGGACTGAACCAGGACTAAACCAGGACTAAACCAGGACTAAACCAGGACTGAACCAGGACTAAACCAGGACTGAACCAGGACTGAACCAGGACTAAACCAGGACTAAACCAGGACTAAACCAGGACTAAACCAGGACTAACCCAGGACTGAACCAGGACTAAACCAGGACTGAACCAGGACTAAACCAGGACTAAACCAGGACTGAACCAGGACTAAACCAGGACTAAACCAGGACTAAACCAGGACTGAACCAGGACTGAACCAGGACTGAACCAGGACTAAACCAGGACTAAACCTGGACTAAACCAGGACTAAACCAGGACTAAACCAGGACTAAACCAGGACTGAACCAGGACTAAACCAGGACTAAACCAGGACTAAACCAGGACTAACCCAGGACTGAACCAGGACTAAACCAGGACTAAACCAGGACTAAACCAGGACTAAACCAGGACTAACCCAGGACTGAACCAGGACTAAACCAGGACTGAACCAGGACTAAACCAGGACTAAACCAGGACTGAACCAGGACTAAACCAGGACTAAACCAGGACTAAACCAGGACTGAACCAGGACTGAACCAGGACTGAACCAGGACTAAACCAGGACTAAACCTGGACTAAACCAGGACTAAACCAGGACTAAACCAGGACTAAACCAGGACTGAACCAGGACTAAACCAGGACTAAACCAGGACTAAACCAGGACTAAACCAGGACTAACCCAGGACTGAACCAGGACTAAACCAGGACTGAACCAGGACTAAACCAGGACTAAACCAGGACTGAACCAGGACTAAACCAGGACTGAACCAGGACTGAACCAGGACTAAACCAGGACTAAACCAGGACTGAACCAGGACTAAACCAGGACTAAACCAGGACTAAACCAGGACTAAACCAGGACTAACCCAGGACTGAACCAGGACTAAACCAGGACTGAACCAGGACTAAACCAGGACTAAACCAGGACTGAACCAGGACTAAACCAGGACTAAACCAGGACTAAACCAGGACTGAACCAGGACTGAACCAGGACTGAACCAGGACTAAACCAGGACTAAACCTGGACTAAACCAGGACTAAACCAGGACTAAACCAGGACTAAACCAGGACTGAACCAGGACTAAACCAGGACTAAACCAGGACTAAACCAGGACTAAACCAGGACTAACCCAGGACTGAACCAGGACTAAACCAGGACTGAACCAGGACTAAACCAGGACTAAACCAGGACTAAACCAGGACTGAACCAGGACTAAACCAGGACTAAACCAGGACTGAACCAGGACTAAACCAGGACTAAACCAGGACTAAACCAGGACTGAACCAGGACTAACCCAGGACTGAACCAGGACTAAACCAGGACTGAACCAGGACTAAACCAGGACTAAACCAGGACTGAACCAGGACTAAACCAGGACTAAACCAGGACTAAACCAGGACTGAACCAGGACTGAACCAGGACTGAACCAGGACTAAACCAGGACTAAACCTGGACTAAACCAGGACTAAACCAGGACTAAACCAGGACTAAACCAGGACTGAACCAGGACTAAACCAGGACTAAACCAGGACTAACCCAGGACTGAACCAGGACTAAACCAGGACTGAACCAGGACTAAACCAGGACTAAACCAGGACTAAACCAGGACTGAACCAGGACTAAACCAGGACTAAACCAGGACTGAACCAGGACTAAACCAGGACTAAAGCAGGACTAAACCAGGACTAAACCAGGACTGAACCAGGACTAAACCAGGACTAAACCAGGACTGAACCAGGACTGAACCAGGACTAAACCAGGACTGAACCAGGACTAAACCAGGACTAAACCAGGACTAAACCAGGACTGAACCAGGACTGAACCAGGACTAAACCAGGACTAAACCAGGACTAAACCAGGACTAACCCAGGACTGAACCAGGACTAAACCAGGACTGAACCAGGACTAAACCAGGACTAAACCAGGACTAAACCAGGACTGAACCAGGACTAAATCAGGACTAAACCAGGACTGAACCAGGACTAAACCAGGACTGAACCAGGACTAAACCAGGACTAAACCAGGACTGAACCAGGACTAAACCAGGACTGAACCAGGACTGAAACAGGACTAAACCAGGACTAAACCTGAACTAAACCAGGACTAAACCAGGACTAAACCAGGACTGAACCAGGACTGAACCAGGACTAAACCAGGACTAAACCAGGACTAAACCAGGACTAAACCAGGACTAACCCAGGACTGAACCAGGACTAAACCAGGACTGAACCAGGACTAAACCAGGACTAAACCAGGACTGAACCAGGACTAAACCAGGACTAAACCAGGACTGAACCAGGACTAAACCAGGACTGAACCAGGACTGAAACAGGACTAAACCAGGACTAAACCTGAACTAAACCAGGACTAAACCAGGACTAAACCAGGACTGAACCAGGACTGAACCAGGACTAAACCAGGACTAAACCAGGACTAAACCAGGACTAAACCAGGACTAACCCAGGACTGAACCAGGACTAAACCAGGACTGAACCAGGACTAAACCAGGACTGAACCAGGACTGAACCAGGACTAAACCAGGACTAAACCAGGACTAAACCAGGACTAAACCAGGACTAACCCAGGACTGAACCAGGACTAAACCAGGACTGAACCAGGACTAAACCAGGACTAAACCAGGACTAAACCAGGACTAAACCAGGACTGAACCAGGACTAAACCAGGACTAAAGCAGGACTAAACCAGGACTAAACCAGGACTGAACCAGGACTAAACCAGGACTGAACCAGGACTGAACCAGGACTAAACCAGGACTGAACCAGGACTAAACCAGGACTGAACCAGGACTAAACCAGGACTGAACCAGGACTGAACCAGGACTAAACCAGGACTAAACCAGGACTAAACCAGGACTAACCCAGGACTGAACCAGGACTAAACCAGGACTGAACCAGGACTAAACCAGGACTAAACCAGGACTAAACCAGGACTGAACCAGGACTAAATCAGGACTAAACCAGGACTGAACCAGGACTAAACCAGGACTGAACCAGGACTAAACCAGGACTAAACCAGGACTGAACCAGGACTAAACCAGGACTGAACCAGGACTGAACCAGGACTAAACCAGGACTAAACCAGGACTGAACCAGGACTAAACCAGGACTAAACCAGGACTGAACCAGGACTAAACCAGGACTAAAGCAGGACTAAACCAGGACTAAACCAGGACTGAACCAGGACTAAACCAGGACTGAACCAGGACTAAACCAGGACTGAACCAGGACTAAACCAGGACTGAACCAGGACTAAACCAGGACTAAACCAGGACTGAACCAGGACTAAACCAGGACTGAACCAGGACTGAACCAGGACTAAACCAGGACTAAACCAGGACTAAACCAGGACTAACCCAGGACTGAACCAGGACTAAACCAGGACTGAACCAGGACTAAACCAGGACTAAACCAGGACTAAACCAGGACTGAACCAGGACTAAACCAGGACTAAACCAGGACTAACCCAGGACTAAACCAGGACTAAACCAGGACTAAACTCAGACTCAGACATTTCACATGTTTAATTCATGATTCTGATGAAAAGAACAAAACGACTCGTACAAAGTTTCGTCTGCATCGATTTAACGTTTACAAAAATCTGCAAATGTTTCTTCAATAAAGTCCAGAACATTTCACTGAGCAAAACATTTAAAGCTGCACTGTGGAACTTTCCTGGAGGGAAGTGTGAGGGACGTCACCACAGCTCCGAGTGAAGCCCACCGAGTCCTTCATTCCGGGTTCAGTCCTGGTTCAGTCCTGGTTTAGTCCTAGTTCAGTCCTGGTTCAGTCCTGGTTTGGTCCTGGTTTGGTCCTGGTTCAGTCCTGGTTCAGTCCTGGGTTAGTCCTGGTTTAGACTTGGTTTAGTCCTGGTTTAGTCCTGGTTTAGTCCTGGTTCAGTCCTGGGTTAGTCCTGGTTTAGACTTGGTTTAGTCCTGGTTCAGTCCTGGGTTAGTCCTGGGTTAGTCCTGGTTTAGTCCTGGTTTAGTCCTGGTTCAGTCCTGGTTCAGTCCTGGGTTAGTCCTGGTTTAGTCCTGGGTTAGTCCTGGTTTAGTCCTGGTTTAGACCTCATTTAGTCCTGGTTTAGTCCTGGTTCAGTCCTGGTTCAGTCCTGGGTTAGTCCTGGTTTAGTCCTGGGTTAGTCCTGGTTTAGTCCTGGTTTGGTCCTCGTTTGGTCCTGGTTTAGTCCTGGTTTAGTCCTGGTTTAGTCCTGGTTTGGTCCTGGTTTAGTCCTGGTTTAGTCCTGGCTTAGTCCTGGTTTAGTCCTCGTTTGGTCCTGGTTTAGTCCTGGTTTAGTCCTGGTTTAGTCCTGGTTCAGTCCTGGGTTAGTCCTGGTTTGGTCCTCGTTTGGTCCTCGTTTGGTCCTCGTTTGGTCCTGGTTTAGACCTCATTTAGTCCTGGTTCAGTCCTGGTTTGGTCCTGGGTTAGTCCTGGTTTAGTCCGGACTTCTGAACAGCGCCCCCTGTAGACTGTTTTTCTCACTGCGGAACATTCCAGCCAAAGTGAGGCGTCCCCTCCTCCTCCGGGAAAGTTCCGTAGTGCAGCTTTACAGAGGAACTGTTTCATTTTAAAGACACAGAGTTTAACAAATGGAAACGCAGCAGAAGCAGTGAAAGAACAAGAAGGAAGTAAAGCAGTAAGTAAAAGTATTCATAGTACTTGTAGTAATAGTAGTAGTTATCACAGTAGTAAAAGTATTCGCAGTACTTAGCTGCAGTAAAAGTATTTGCAGTACTTAGTAGTAGTAGTAGTATTCGCAGTACTTGTAGTAGAAGTACTCGCAGTACTTAGTTGCAGTAAAAGTATTCGCAGTACTTGTAGTAGAAGTACTCGCAGTACTTAGTTGCAGTAAAAGTATTCGCAGTACTTGTAGTAGAAGTACTCGCAGTACTTAGTTGCAGTAAAAGTATTCGCAGTACTTGTAGTAGAAGTACTCGCAGTACTTAGTTGCAGTAAAAGTATTCGCAGTACTTGTAGTAGAAGTACTCGCAGTACTTAGTTGCAGTAAAAGTATTCGCAGTACTTGTAGTAGAAGTACTCTCAGTCCTGGTCCTCAGACGATCCCTTCGCTGCGCTTGCTCCTCCAAACCACCAGGGCCGTCATGAGCAGCGTGACCAGGACGGGCCCCAGGATGAAGGGCCCGCTCACCTGAGTGGGCGGGTCCCGCAGCAGCCGGCCAATCAGAGCGCAGTCGCTGAAGTACTTCCTGTGCACCGACACGAAGAGGGCGTCGACCTCACGATTCGGCCAATAGCAGCCGAGCTTCAGAGCCACCACGAACGAGCAGTTAGTGAGCTCCCCGTAAGACCTGGAACAGACCGGACCGGATTAGGACTGGACTGAGACCGGACTGAGACCTGAGTAAGACCTGGAACAGACCGGACTGAGACCTGAGTAAGACCTGGAACAGACCCGACCGGATTAGGACCGGACTGAGACCGGACTGAGACCTGAGTAAGACCTGGAACAGACCCGACCGGATTAGGACCGGACTGAGACCTGAGTAAGACCTGGAACAGACCCGACCGGATTAGGACCGGACTGAGACCTGAGTAAGACCTGGAACAGACCCGACCGGATTAGGACCGGACTGAGTGCTCATAGTTATATAGTGTTAAGACTTCGATGCTGTTCATACTTAAACAGTCCCGGGGTCACTGGTCCCTGTAAAACCTGAGACAGAGTGAGACCAGGGACCGAGTTTAGTTTGCATGTTCTGCCTGTGTCTGTGTGGAGTATCTAACGCAGTGGTTCTTACCCTGGTTGGATGGAGCCCCAAAGGTTCAGAGTCAGTCTCAGGTTCAGAGTCAGTCTCAGGTTCAGAGTCAGTCTCAGGTTCAGAGTCAGTCTCAGGTTCAGAGTCAGTCTCAGGTTCAGAGTCAGTCTCAGGTTCAGTGAGTCAGTCTCAGGTTCAGTGAGTCAGTCTCAGGTTCAGAGTCAGTCTCAGGTTCAGTGAGTCAGTCTCAGGTTCAGTGAGTCAGTCTCAGGTTCACTGACTCAGTCTCAGGTTCAGAGTCAGTCTCAGGTTCAGAGTCAGTCTCAGGTTCAGTGAGTCAGTCTCAGGTTCAGAGTCAGTCTCAGGTTCAGAGTCAGTCTCAGGTTCAGTGAGTCAGTCTCAGGTTCAGAGTCAGTCTCAGGTTCAGTGAGTCAGTCTCAGGTTCGGTGAGTCAGTCTCAGGTTCAGTGAGTCAGTCTCAGGTTCAGTGAGTCAGTCTCAGGTTCAGAGTCAGTCTCAGGTTCAGTGAGTCAGGTTCAGAGTCAGTCTCAGGTTCAGAGTCAGTCTCAGGTTCAGTGAGTCAGTCTCAGGTTCAGAGTCAGTCTCAGGTTCAGTGAGTCAGTCTCAGGTTCAGTGAGTCAGTCTCAGGTTCAGTGAGTCAGTCTCAGGTTCAGTGAGTCAGTCTCAGGTTCAGAGTCAGTCTCAGGTTCAGTGAGTCAGGTTCAGAGTCAGTCTCAGGTTCAGAGTCAGTCTCAGTTTCAGAGTCAGTCTCAGGTTCACTGAGTCAGTCTCAGGTTCAGAGTCAGTCTCAGGTTCAGAGTCAGTCTCAGGTTCAGTGAGTCAGTCTCAGGTTCAGAGTCAGTCTCAGGTTCAGAGTCAGTCTCAGGTTCAGTGAGTCAGTCTCAGGTTCAGAGTCAGTCTCAGGTTCAGAGTCAGTCTCAGGTTCAGTGAGTCAGTCTCAGGTTCAGAGTCAGTCTCAGGTTCAGTGAGTCAGTCTCAGGTTCAGAGTCAGTCTCAGGTTCAGAGTCAGTCTCAGGTTCAGTGAGTCAGTCTCAGGTTCAGAGTCAGTCTCAGGTTCAGAGTCAGTCTCAGTTTCAGAGTCAGTCTCAGGTTCACTGAGTCAGTCTCAGGTTCAGAGTCAGTCTCAGGTTCAGAGTCAGTCTCAGGTTCAGTGAGTCAGTCTCAGGTTCGGTGAGTCAGTCTCAGGTTCAGTGAGTCAGTCTCAGGTTCAGTGAGTCAGTCTCAGGTTCAGAGTCAGTCTCAGGTTCAGTGAGTCAGGTTCAGAGTCAGTCTCAGGTTCAGAGTCAGTCTCAGGTTCAGTGAGTCAGTCTCAGGTTCAGAGTCAGTCTCAGGTTCAGAGTCAGTCTCAGGTTCAGTGAGTCAGTCTCAGGTTCAGAGTCAGTCTCAGGTTCAGAGTCAGTCTCAGGTTCAGAGTCAGTCTCAGGTTCAGAGTCAGTCTCAGGTTCAGTGAGTCAGGTTCAGAGTCAGTCTCAGGTTCAGAGTCAGTCTCAGGTTCAGTGAGTCAGGTTCAGAGTCAGTCTCAGGTTCAGAGTCAGTCTCAGGTTCGGTGAGTCAGTCTCAGGTTCAGTGAGTCAGTCTCAGGTTCAGTGAGTCAGTCTCAGGTTCAGAGTCAGTCTCAGGTTCAGTGAGTCAGTCTCAGGTTCAGAGTCAGTCTCAGGTTCAGAGTCAGTCTCAGGTTCAGTGAGTCAGTCTCAGGTTCAGAGTCAGTCTCAGGTTCAGAGTCAGTCTCAGGTTCAGTGAGTCAGTCTCAGGTTCGGTGAGTCAGTCTCAGGTTCAGTGAGTCAGTCTCAGGTTCAGTGAGTCAGTCTCAGGTTCAGAGTCAGTCTCAGGTTCAGTGAGTCAGGTTCAGAGTCAGTCTCAGATTCAGTGAGTCAGTCTCAGGTTCAGAGTCAGTCTCAGGTTCAGTGAGTCAGTCTCAGGTTCAGAGTCAGTCTCAGGTTCAGAGTCAGTCTCAGGTTCAGTGAGTCAGTCTCAGGTTCAGAGTCAGTCTCAGGTTCAGTGAGTCAGTCTCAGGTTCAGTGAGTCAGTCTCAGGTTCAGAGTCAGTCTCAGGTTCAGTGAGTCAGTCTCAGGTTCAGAGTCAGTCTCAGGTTCAGAGTCAGTCTCAGGTTCAGTGAGTCAGTCTCAGGTTCAGAGTCAGTCTCAGGTTCAGAGTCAGTCTCAGGTTCAGTGAGTCAGTCTCAGGTTCAGAGTCAGTCTCAGGTTCAGAGTCAGTCTCAGGTTCAGAGTCAGTCTCAGGTTCAGAGTCAGTCTCAGGTTCAGTGAGTCAGTCTCAGGTTCAGTGAGTCAGTCTCAGGTTCAGTGAGTCAGTCTCAGGTTCAGAGTCAGTCTCAGGTTCAGAGTCAGTCTCAGGTTCGGTGAGTCAGTCTCAGGTTCAGTGAGTCAGTCTCAGGTTCAGTGAGTCAGTCTCAGGTTCAGTGAGTCAGTCTCAGGTTCAGTGAGTCAGTCTCAGGTTCAGAGTCAGTCTCAGGTTCAGAGTCAGTCTCAGGTTCAGTGAGTCAGTCTCAGGTTCAGAGTCAGTCTCAGGTTCAGAGTCAGTCTCAGGTTCAGTGAGTCAGTCTCAGGTTCAGTGAGTCAGTCTCAGGTTCAGTGAGTCAGTCTCAGGTTCAGTGAGTCAGTCTCAGGTTCAGAGTCAGTCTCAGGTTCAGTGAGTCAGGTTCAGAGTCAGTCTCAGATTCAGTGAGTCAGTCTCAGGTTCAGGGTGAGTTTCAGGTTCAGAGTCAGTCTCAGTTTCAGAGTCAGTCTCAGGTTCACTGAGTCAGTCTCAGGTTCAGAGTCAGTCTCAGGTTCAGAGTCAGTCTCAGGTTCAGAGTCAGTCTCAGGTTCAGAGTCAGTCTCAGGTTCAGAGTCAGTCTCAGGTTCAGAGTTAGTCTCAGGTTCAGAGTCAGTCTCAGGTTCAGAGTCAGTCTCAGGTTCAGTGAGTCAGTCTCAGGTTCAGGGTGAGTTTCAGGTTCAGAGTCAGTCTCAGGTTCACTGAGTCAGTCTCAGGTTCAGAGTCAGTCTCAGGTTCAGTGAGTCAGTCTCAGGTTCAGTGAGTCAGTCTCAGGTTCAGTGAGTCAGTCTCAGGTTCAGTGAGTCAGTCTCAGGTTCAGTGAGTCAGTCTCAGGTTCAGAGTCAGTCTCAGGTTCAGTGAGTCAGTCTCAGGTTCAGAGTCAGTCTCAGGTTCAGTGAGTCAGTCTCAGGTTCAGAGTCAGTCTCAGGTTCAGAGTCAGTCTCAGGTTCAGTGAGTCAGTCTCAGGTTCAGTGAGTCAGTCTCAGGTTCAGTGAGTCAGTCTCAGGTTCAGTGAGTCAGTCTCAGGTTCAGAGTCAGTCTCAGGTTCAGTGAGTCAGTCTCAGGTTCAGAGTCAGTCTCAGGTTCAGAGTCAGTCTCAGGTTCAGTGAGTCAGTCTCAGGTTCAGTGAGTCAGACTCAGGTTCAGTGAGTCAGTCTCAGGTTCAGTGAGTCAGTCTCAGGTTCAGAGTCAGTCTCAGGTTCAGAGTCAGTCTCAGGTTCAGAGTCAGTCTCAGGTTCAGAGTCAGTCTCAGGTTCAGAGTCAGTCTCAGGTTCAGTGAGTCAGTCTCAGGTTCAGAGTCAGTCTCAGGTTCAGAGTCAGTCTCAGGTTCACTGAGTCAGTCTCAGGTTCAGAGTCAGTCTCAGGTTCAGAGTCAGTCTCAGGTTCAGTGAGTCAGTCTCAGGTTCAGTGAGTCAGTCTCAGGTTCAGAGTCAGTCTCAGGTTCAGTGAGTCAGTCTCAGGTTCAGTGAGTCAGTCTCAGGTTCAGTGAGTCAGTCTCAGGTTCAGAGTCAGTCTCAGGTTCAGTGAGTCAGTCTCAGGTTCAGAGTCAGTCTCAGGTTCAGTGAGTCAGTCTCAGGTTCAGAGTCAGTCTCAGGTTCAGAGTCAGTCTCAGGTTCAGAGTCAGTCTCAGGTTCAGTGAGTCAGTCTCAGGTTCAGAGTCAGTCTCAGGTTCAGTGAGTCAGTCTCAGGTTCAGAGTCAGTCTCAGGTTCAGAGTCAGTCTCAGGTTCAGAGTCAGTCTCAGGTTCAGAGTCAGTCTCAGGTTCAGAGTCAGTCTCAGGTTCAGAGTCAGTCTCAGGTTCAGAGTCAGTCTCAGGTTCAGAGTCAGTCTCAGGTTCAGTGAGTCAGGTTCAGAGTCAGTCTCAGGTTCAGAGTCAGTCTCAGATTCAGTGAGTCAGTCTCAGGTTCAGGGTGAGTTTCAGGTTCAGAGTCAGTCTCAGGTTCAGAGTCAGTCTCAGGTTCAGAGTCAGTCTCAGGTTCAGTGAGTCAGTCTCAGGTTCAGAGTCAGTCTCAGGTTCAGAGTCAGTCTCAGGTTCAGTGAGTCAGTCTCAGGTTCAGTGAGTCAGTCTCAGGTTCAGAGTCAGTCTCAGGTTCAGTGAGTCAGTCTCAGGTTCAGAGTCAGTCTCAGGTTCAGTGAGTCAGTCTCAGGTTCAGAGTCAGTCTCAGGTTCAGAGTCAGTCTCAGGTTCAGAGTCAGTCTCAGGTTCAGTGAGTCAGTCTCAGGTTCAGTGAGTCAGTCTCAGGTTCAGTGAGTCAGTCTCAGGTTCAGAGTCAGTCTCAGGTTCAGTGAGTCAGTCTCAGGTTCAGAGTCAGTCTCAGGTTCAGAGTCAGTCTCAGGTTCAGTGAGTCAGTCTCAGGTTCAGTGAGTCAGTCTCAGGTTCAGTGAGTCAGTCTCAGGTTCAGTGAGTCAGTCTCAGGTTCAGAGTCAGTCTCAGGTTCAGAGTCAGTCTCAGGTTCAGTGAGTCAGTCTCAGGTTCAGAGTCAGTCTCAGGTTCAGTGAGTCAGTCTCAGGTTCAGAGTCAGTCTCAGGTTCAGAGTCAGTCTCAGGTTCAGTGAGTCAGTCTCAGGTTCAGTGAGTCAGTCTCAGGTTCAGAGTCAGTCTCAGGTTCAGTGAGTCAGTCTCAGGTTCAGAGTCAGTCTCAGGTTCAGTGAGTCAGTCTCAGGTTCAGAGTCAGTCTCAGGTTCAGAGTCAGTCTCAGGTTCAGTGAGTCAGTCTCAGGTTCAGTGAGTCAGTCTCAGGTTCAGAGTCAGTCTCAGGTTCAGAGTCAGTCTCAGGTTCAGAGTCAGTCTCAGGTTCAGTGAGTCAGTCTCAGGTTCAGTGAGTCAGTCTCAGGTTCAGAGTCAGTCTCAGGTTCAGAGTCAGTCTCAGGTTCAGAGTCAGTCTCAGATTCAGTGAGTCAGTCTCAGGTTCAGGGTGAGTTTCAGGTTCAGAGTCAGTCTCAGTTTCAGAGTCAGTCTCAGGTTCACTGAGTCAGTCTCAGGTTCAGAGTCAGTCTCAGGTTCAGAGTCAGTCTCAGGTTCAGAGTCAGTCTCAGGTTCAGTGAGTCAGTCTCAGGTTCAGTGAGTCAGTCTCAGGTTCAGTGAGTCAGTCTCAGGTTCAGTGAGTCAGTCTCAGGTTCAGAGTCAGTCTCAGGTTCAGTGAGTCAGTCTCAGGTTCAGAGTCAGTCTCAGGTTCAGAGTCAGTCTCAGGTTCAGAGTCAGTCTCAGGTTCAGTGAGTCAGTCTCAGGTTCAGTGAGTCAGTCTCAGGTTCAGTGAGTCAGTCTCAGGTTCAGAGTCAGTCTCAGGTTCAGTGAGTCAGTCTCAGGTTCAGTGAGTCCGGTCTCAGGTTCAGAGTCAGTCTCAGGTTCAGTGAGTCAGGTTCAGAGTCAGTCTCAGGTTCAGAGTCAGTCTCAGGTTCAGTGAGTCAGTCTCAGGTTCAGAGTCAGTCTCAGGTTCAGAGTCAGTCTCAGGTTCAGTGAGTCAGTCTCAGGTTCAGAGTCAGTCTCAGGTTCAGAGTCAGTCTCAGGTTCAGTGAGTCAGTCTCAGGTTCAGAGTCAGTCTCAGGTTCAGTGAGTCAGTCTCAGGTTCAGTGAGTCAGTCTCAGGTTCAGTGAGTCAGTCTCAGGTTCAGAGTCAGTCTCAGGTTCAGTGAGTCAGTCTCAGGTTCAGTGAGTCAGTCTCAGGTTCAGAGTCAGTCTCAGGTTCAGTGAGTCAGTCTCAGGTTCAGAGTCAGTCTCAGGTTCAGTGAGTCAGTCTCAGGTTCAGTGAGTCAGTCTCAGGTTCAGAGTCAGTCTCAGGTTCAGAGTCAGTCTCAGGTTCAGTGAGTCAGTCTCAGGTTCAGAGTCAGTCTCAGGTTCAGTGAGTCAGTCTCAGGTTCAGAGTCAGTCTCAGGTTCAGAGTCAGTCTCAGGTTCAGTGAGTCAGTCTCAGGTTCAGTGAGTCAGTCTCAGGTTCAGTGAGTCAGTCTCAGGTTCAGTGAGTCAGTCTCAGGTTCAGAGTCAGTCTCAGGTTCAGAGTCAGTCTCAGGTTCAGAGTCAGTCTCAGGTTCAGAGTCAGTCTCAGGTTCAGTGAGTCAGTCTCAGGTTCAGAGTCAGTCTCAGGTTCAGTGAGTCAGTCTCAGGTTCAGTGAGTCAGTCTCAGGTTCAGAGTCAGTCTCAGGTTCAGTGAGTCAGTCTCAGGTTCAGAGTCAGTCTCAGGTTCAGAGTCAGTCTCAGGTTCAGTGAGTCAGTCTCAGGTTCAGTGAGTCAGTCTCAGGTTCAGAGTCAGTCTCAGGTTCAGTGAGTCAGTCTCAGGTTCAGAGTCAGTCTCAGGTTCAGTGAGTCAGTCTCAGGTTCAGAGTCAGTCTCAGGTTCAGAGTCAGTCTCAGGTTCAGAGTCAGTCTCAGGTTCAGTGAGTCAGTCTCAGGTTCAGTGAGTCAGTCTCAGGTTCAGTGAGTCAGTCTCAGGTTCAGAGTCAGTCTCAGGTTCAGTGAGTCAGTCTCAGGTTCAGAGTCAGTCTCAGGTTCAGAGTCAGTCTCAGGTTCAGTGAGTCAGTCTCAGGTTCAGTGAGTCAGTCTCAGGTTCAGTGAGTCAGTCTCAGGTTCAGTGAGTCAGTCTCAGGTTCAGAGTCAGTCTCAGGTTCAGTGAGTCAGTCTCAGGTTCAGTGAGTCAGTCTCAGGTTCAGAGTCAGTCTCAGGTTCAGTGAGTCAGTCTCAGGTTCAGAGTCAGTCTCAGGTTCAGAGTCAGTCTCAGGTTCAGAGTCAGTCTCAGGTTCAGAGTCAGTCTCAGGTTCAGTGAGTCAGTCTCAGGTTCAGTGAGTCAGTCTCAGGTTCAGAGTCAGTCTCAGGTTCAGAGTCAGTCTCAGGTTCAGAGTCAGTCTCAGGTTCAGAGTCAGTCTCAGGTTCAGTGAGTCAGTCTCAGGTTCAGGGTGAGTTTCAGGTTCAGAGTCAGTCTCAGGTTCACTGAGTCAGTCTCAGGTTCAGAGTCAGTCTCAGGTTCAGAGTCAGTCTCAGGTTCAGTGAGTCAGTCTCAGGTTCAGTGAGTCAGTCTCAGGTTCAGTGAGTCAGTCTCAGGTTCAGTGAGTCAGTCTCAGGTTCAGTGAGTCAGTCTCAGGTTCAGAGTCAGTCTCAGGTTCAGTGAGTCAGTCTCAGGTTCAGAGTCAGTCTCAGGTTCAGTGAGTCAGTCTCAGGTTCAGAGTCAGTCTCAGGTTCAGAGTCAGTCTCAGGTTCAGAGTCAGTCTCAGGTTCAGTGAGTCAGTCTCAGGTTCAGTGAGTCAGTCTCAGGTTCAGTGAGTCAGTCTCAGGTTCAGAGTCAGTCTCAGGTTCAGTGAGTCAGTCTCAGGTTCAGAGTCAGTCTCAGGTTCAGTGAGTCAGTCTCAGGTTCAGTGAGTCAGTCTCAGGTTCAGAGTCAGTCTCAGGTTCAGAGTCAGTCTCAGGTTCAGTGAGTCAGTCTCAGGTTCAGTGAGTCAGTCTCAGGTTCAGAGTCAGTCTCAGGTTCAGAGTCAGTCTCAGGTTCAGAGTCAGTCTCAGGTTCAGAGTCAGTCTCAGGTTCAGAGTCAGTCTCAGGTTCAGAGTCAGTCTCAGGTTCAGTGAGTCAGTCTCAGGTTCAGAGTCAGTCTCAGGTTCAGTGAGTCAGTCTCAGGTTCAGAGTCAGTCTCAGGTTCAGAGTCAGTCTCAGGTTCAGTGAGTCAGTCTCAGGTTCAGTGAGTCAGTCTCAGGTTCAGAGTCAGTCTCAGGTTCAGTGAGTCAGTCTCAGGTTCAGAGTCAGTCTCAGGTTCAGTGAGTCAGTCTCAGGTTCAGAGTCAGTCTCAGGTTCAGAGTCAGTCTCAGGTTCAGAGTCAGTCTCAGGTCCAGAGTCAGTCTCAGGTTCAGTGAGTCAGTCTCAGGTTCAGTGAGTCAGTCTCAGGTTCAGAGTCAGTCTCAGGTTCAGTGAGTCAGTCTCAGGTTCAGAGTCAGTCTCAGGTTCAGTGAGTCAGTCTCAGGTTCAGTGAGTCAGTCTCAGGTTCAGAGTCAGTCTCAGGTTCAGAGTCAGTCTCAGGTTCAGAGTCAGTCTCAGGTTCAGTGAGTCAGTCTCAGGTTCAGTGAGTCAGTCTCAGGTTCAGAGTCAGTCTCAGGTTCAGAGTCAGTCTCAGGTTCAGTGAGTCAGTCTCAGGTTCAGAGTCAGTCTCAGGTTCAGTGAGTCAGTCTCAGGTTCAGAGTCAGTCTCAGGTTCAGAGTCAGTCTCAGGTTCAGAGTCAGTCTCAGGTTCAGAGTCAGTCTCAGGTTCAGTGAGTCAGTCTCAGGTTCAGAGTCAGTCTCAGGTTCAGAGTCAGTCTCAGGTTCAGAGTCAGTCTCAGGTTCAGAGTCAGTCTCAGGTTCAGAGTCAGTCTCAGGTTCAGTGAGTCAGTCTCAGGTTCAGTGAGTCAGTCTCAGGTTCAGTGAGTCAGTCTCAGGTTCAGAGTCAGTCTCAGGTTCAGAGTCAGTCTCAGGTTCAGTGAGTCAGTCTCAGGTTCAGAGTCAGTCTCAGGTTCAGAGTCAGTCTCAGGTTCAGAGTCAGTCTCAGGTTCAGTGAGTCAGTCTCAGGTTCAGAGTCAGTCTCAGGTTCAGTGAGTCAGTCTCAGGTTCAGAGTCAGTCTCAGGTTCAGAGTCAGTCTCAGGTTCAGTGAGTCAGTCTCAGGTTCAGAGTCAGTCTCAGGTTCAGAGTCAGTCTCAGGTTCAGAGTCAGTCTCAGGTTCAGTGAGTCAGTCTCAGGTTCAGTGAGTCAGTCTCAGGTTCAGAGTCAGTCTCAGGTTCAGAGTCAGTCTCAGGTTCAGTGAGTCAGTCTCAGGTTCAGTGAGTCAGTCTCAGGTTCAGTGAGTCAGTCTCAGGTTCAGAGTCAGTCTCAGGTTCAGAGTCAGTCTCAGGTTCAGAGTCAGTCTCAGGTTCAGTGAGTCAGTCTCAGGTTCAGAGTCAGTCTCAGGTTCAGAGTCAGTCTCAGGTTCAGAGTCAGTCTCAGGTTCAGAGTCAGTCTCAGGTTCAGAGTCAGTCTCAGGTTCAGAGTCAGTCTCAGGTTCAGAGTCAGTCTCAGGTTCAGAGTCAGTCTCAGGTTCAGAGTCAGTCTCAGGTTCAGTGAGTCAGTCTCAGGTTCAGAGTCAGTCTCAGGTTCAGAGTCAGTCTCAGGTTCAGAGTCAGTCTCAGGTTCAGAGTCAGTCTCAGGTTCAGAGTCAGTCTCAGGTTCAGGGTCAGACTCATATATTTGCTGGTGTCTCGTTTATCGGCTGCAGAAGTTTTGTACAATAATCTGTGACTGTGGTGATGGAGTCGGGTCATTTCTTTAATATTTTCCCTTCAGACGAACTGTGTGGAGCAGGAAAACAAAGTGTTGGACGAATATGTGAATCTGGATTCACACGTGGCACCAGTGAAATATATAAACCTGTGTTTGGATTTGAAAACAACATATTTTATTTTCCAGTTCAGAAGGTTCAGTGAATGTGCAGATGAAACTAGAGGAGCTCAGAACCTCCAACAAGGTGAAGAACCACTGGACTAAAACTTGATCCAAGGTAAGATGGTTTAGTCCTGGTTCAGTCCTGGTTCAGTCCTGGTTTAGTCCTGGTTCAGTCCTGGTTTAGTCCTGGTTCAGTCCTGGTTTAGTCCTGGTTTAGTCCTGGTTCAGTCCTGGTTTAGTCCTGGTTTAGTCCTGGTTCAGTCCTGGTTTAGTTCTGGTTTAGTTCTGGTTCAGTCCTGGTTCAGTCCTGGTTCAGTCCAGTTTTAGTCCAGGCCAATGACCTGGAGTAACCTTCAGTCTGCAGGAGGCACCAGCCTCACAAATAAACCAGGACCGAGACCAGGACCAGAACTGGACCAGGACTCAGGAGTGAGTCGTGTCTCATTTCTTATGTTCAGACACTTCCTGGTTCTGATCCTCTGAGACTCTGACCCGAGTCTCCTGGAACCAGAGGAGCAGGAATAAAACTCTGTGTACTGTAGTAGTACTGTGTTAGTACTGTAGTAGTAATGTAGTAGTACTGTGTTAGTACTGTAGTAGTACTGTAGTAGTACTGTAGTAGTGCTGTAGTAGTACTGTAGTAGTACTGTAGTAGTACTGTGTTAGTACTGTAGTAGTACTGTAGTAGTACTGTGTTAGTACTGTAGTAGTACTGTAGTAGTACTGTAGTAGTACTGTAGTAGTACTGTAGTAGTAATGTAGTAGTACTGTAGTAGTACTGTAGTAGTACTGTGTTAGTACTGTAGTAGCATTGCAGTAGCACCGCAGTGCGCCGCAGCAGCACCGCAGTAGCGCCGCAGCAGCACCAGCAGTATTGTAGTAGTATTACAGCAGCACCGCAGCATTACAGCAGCACCGCAGTATTGCAGTAGTACCGCAGTATTACAGTAGTACTGCGGCAGCAGTGGTAATGCACCGCAGCATTGCAGCAGTACCAACAATATTGCAGCAGCACTCAGCACATAGTAGCAGCACCGCGGTATTACAGTAGTACTGCAGTATTGCAGTAGTACTGCAGTATTACAGTAGTACTGCAGTATTGCAGTAGTACTGCAGTATTACAGTAGTACTGCAGTATTACAGTAGTACTGCAGTATTGCAGTAGTACTGCAGTATTGCAGTAGTACTGCAGTATTGCAGTAGTACTGCAGTATTACAGTAGTACTGCAGTATTGTAGTAGTACTGCAGTAGTACTGCAGTATTACAGTAGTACTGAAGTATTACAGTAGTACTGCAGTATTGTAGTAATACTGCAGTATTGCAGTAGTACTGCAGTATTGTAGTAATATTGCAGTATTGCAGTAGTACTGCAGTATTACAGTAGTACTGCAGTATTGCAGTAGTACTGCAGTATTACTCACTCCAGCGTGTCCTCCCAGCTGCACCATCGGCTCTGGTCCAGTTGGTCCATGTCCAAACTGAACCGGGTCAAACAGAACTGGTCCACAGCCTCAAGGTACTCGGGACCACAGGCCTGAACCAGACCCGGGACCAGACCCGGGACCAGACCCGGGACCAGACCCGGGACCAGACCTGAGACCACTGCAGGAGAGAGAGAACACAGAACATCAGAACCACAGAACCACAGAACCACAGAACATCAGAACCACAGAACATCAGAACCACAGAACATCAGAACCACAGAACATCAGAACATCAGAACCACAGAACCACAGAACATCAGAACCACAGAACATCAGAACCACAGAACCACAGAACATCAGAACCACAGAACATCAGAACCACAGAACCACAGAACATCAGAACATCAGAACATCAGAACATCAGAACCACAGAACCACAGAACATCAGAACATCAGAACATCAGAACATCAGAACATCAGAACCACAGAACATCAGAACATGTGTGGCCATGAGCAACACTGTGGGGACTAGAACCCGTCGCCTCCTGGTCACACTCAGGATGTGGAGCTTCACCTGAACTGTCCCTGCACTTTGGTTTTGCATAAACAAATTCAAATCCAGTCCAGACCTGGTCCTGGTCCAGACCTGGTCCTGGCCCAGACCTGGTCCTGGTCCAGACCTGGTCCTGGTCCAGACCTGGTCCTGGTCCAGACCTGGTCCTGGTCCAGACCTGGTCCTGCTCTTATTTTTTAAAGCTTCATTCTGTCCCTTTCCTGCTCGTTGTTGCCGTGTTTCAGGTCAGGTCTGTGGAGGGCGAGCGCATCAGGAGGTGTTCCATTTGAGCGCATGCGTTTAAAGCCTTACTGCGAAACAATAGCTGCGTCTCCATGGAGACGCGCAGGTGCCTGTGACTCCGCTTCAAACGCGGCTAAACGGGGCCAACCGCGCGGATCAGGTCCCGCGGCGCGGATCACGTTTCCCCCCGAACAGAAGCGCGTCTGCGGCCACTCACCCAGCAGCAGCCCGAGGCGCGCTCCCAGGCTCCGGTCCGCTCCGAGCCGCGCCATTCCGCTCCGCTCTTCAGCCGCAGCACCTCAGCTCACTTTGACACCGGATCAGAACCGGATCAGAACCGAATTCAACCGGAGAGACGCGACTGAAGCGCGGCTGAAACGCGACTGAAGCGCAGTGCAGTGCAGGGGCGGCGCGGATCACCGCTCACGCACCGCCGCGTCCATCCAGGCTGTAGGTCCAAACCAGGTCCAAACCGGGACTAAACCAGGTCCAAACCGGGACTAAACCGGGTCCAAACCGGGACTAAACCGGGTCCAAACCGGGACTAAACCGGGTCCAAACCGGGACTAAACCAGGTCCAGTCCGTAACCGCTGTGCTCTCAGTCCGTTTCTTCTCCGTCTCAGCTCCGGTTCTCGCGCGTCCTGGACCCGTGTCCGTGGACTGTCCGTGTCTCTGTCTGCGCTCGCGCTGTGGAGTGAATGCGCGCGCCCGTGTGTCAGAGCGCGCGGGATATGTGCGCGCGCTTGGATAAAGTTGGTATTGTGGGGTCCGTGTGCGCGCGCGGCTGCGCTGAAAACTGCGGGAAATGGAGCCGCAAAGCGCAGAGGAATGAGAGCGGCAGGTGCGGAAGCAGGTGCAGAGGCGGGTGCAGAGCGGCAGGTGCAGAGCGGCAGGTGCAGAGCGGCAGGTGCAGAGCGCACCCTGCAGGCCGCACGGGGGACTGAAGTGCTGATGAGCAGAGGCCAAACCTCCTGCAGAGTCTGAACCCGTCACACCAGAGCCACAGGGGCCAAAGCACAAAGTGTTGTGTCCTTAGGCAAGACACGTCCCCACACTGCCTGGAGTGTGTGTGTGTGTGTGTGTGTGTGTGTGTATAGTGTGTGTGTATAGTGTGTGTGTGTAGTGTGTGTGTGTGTATATAGTGTGTGTGTGTATAGTGTGTGTGTATAGTGTGTGTGTGTGTATAGTGTGTGTGTATAGTGTGTGTGTGTATAGTGTGTGTGTATAGTGTGTGTGTGTATAATGTGTGTGTATAGTGTGTGTGTGTGTGTGTATAGTGTGTGTGTATAGTGTGTGTGTGCATAGTGTGTGTGTAGTGTGTGTGTGTATAGTGTGTGTGTGTATAGTGTGTGTGTGTATAGTGTGTGTGTGTATAGTGTGTGTGTATAATGTGTGTGTATAGTGTGTGTGTATAGTGTGTGTATAGTGTGTGTGTATAGTGTGTGTGTATAGTGTGTGTGTATAGTGTGTGTGTGTATAGTGTGTGTGTGTATGTGTGTGTGTGTGTATATAGTGTGTGTGTGTATAGTGTGTGTGTATAGTGTGTGTGTATAGTGTGTGTGTGTATAGTGTGTGTGTATAGTGTGTGTGTGTGTGTATAGTGTGTGTGTATAGTGTGTGTGTGTATAGTGTGTGTGTATAGTGTGTGTGTATAGTGTGTGTGTGTATAGTGTGTGTGTGTATAGTGTGTGTGTATAGTGTGTGTGTGTATAGTGTGTGTGTATAGTGTGTGTGTATAGTGTGTGTATAGTGTGTGTGTGTATAGTGTGTGTGTATAGTGTGTGTGTATAGTGTGTGTGTGTATAGTGTGTGTGTATAGTGTGTGTGTGTAGTGTGTGTGTGTGTATAGTGTGTGTGTGTATAGTGTGTGTGTATAGTGTGTGTGTATAGTGTGTGTGTGTGTGTATAGTGTGTGTATAGTGTGTGTGTATAGTGTGTGTGTATAGTGTGTGTGTATAGTGTGTGTGTATAGTGTGTGTGTATAGTGTGTGTGTATAGTGTGTGTGTGTATAGTGTGTGTATAGTGTGTGTGTGTGTATATTGTGTGTGTGTGTATAGTGTGTGTGTGTGTATAGTGTGTGTGTGTATAGTGTGTGTGTGTGTATAGTGTGTGTGTATAGTGTGTGTGTATAGTGTGTGTGTATAGTGTGTGTGTATAGTGTGTGTGTGTATAGTGTGTGTGTGTATAGTGTGTGTGTGTATATAGTGTGTGTGTATAGTGTGTGTGTATAGTGTGTGTGTATAGTGTGTGTGTGTATAGTGTGTGTGTATAGTGTGTGTGTGTGTGTATAGTGTGTGTATAGTGTGTGTGTATAGTGTGTGTGTGTATAGTGTGTGTGTGTATAGTGTGTGTGTGTGTATAGTGTGTGTATAGTGTGTGTATAGTGTGTGTGTATAGTGTGTGTGTATGTATAGTGTGTGTGTATAGTGTGTGTGTATAGTGTGTGTATAGTGTGTGTATAGTGTGTGTGTATAGTGTGTGTGTATAGTGTGTGTGTGTGTGTGTGTGTATAGTGTGTGTGTGTGTGTGTGTGTGTGTATATTGTGTGTGTGTGTATAGTGTGTGTGTGTATAGTGTGTGTGTGTATAGTGTGTGTGTGTGTATAGTGTGTGTGTATAGTGTGTGTGTGTATAGTGTGTGTATGTGTGTGTGTGTGTGTATAGTGTGTGTGTGTATAGTGTGTGCGTGTATAGTATGTGTGTGTGTATAGTGTGTGTGTATAGTGTGTGTGTATAGTGTGTGTATAGTGTGTGTGTGTGTATAGTGTGTGTGTGTGTATAGTGTGTGTGTGTATAGTGTGTGTGTGTATAGTGTGTGTGTGTGTATAGTGTGTGTATAGTGTGTGTGTATAGTGTGTGTGTGTGTATAGTGTGTGTGTGTATAGTGTGTGTGTATAGTGTGTGTGTGTATAGTGTGTGTGTATAGTGTGTATAGTGTGTGTGTATGTGTGTGTACGTGTGTGTGTATGTGTGTGTGTGTATGTGTGTGTGTATGTGTGTGTGCGTATGTGTGTGTGTATGTGTGTGTGTATGTGTGTGTGCGTGTGTGTGTGTGTGCATGTGTGTGTGTATAGTGTGTGTGTATAGTGTGTGTGTATAGTGTGTGTGTGTATAGTGTGTGTGTGTATAGTGTGTGTATAGTGTGTGTGTGTGTATAGTGTGTGTGTGTATAGTGTGTGTATAGTGTGTGTGTGTGTGTATAGTGTGTGTGTATAGTGTGTGTATAGTGTGTGTGTGTATAGTGTGTGTGTGTGTGTATAGTGTGTGTGTGTATAGTGTGTGCATAGTGTGTGTGTGTGTGTGTATAGTGTGTGTGTGTGATGTCGTAGGGGTGGAGCCTCTCTACCCTCACTCTGTCACAGCGTGATGTCACAGTGTGATGTCACAGTGTGATGTCACAATGTGATGTCACAGCGTGATGTCACAGTGTGATGTCACAATGTGATGTCACAGCGTGATGTCACACAGAGAGCGACACGATCACACAGAGAGGGACACGGTCACACAGAGAGGGACACGATCACACAGAGAGGGACACGGTCACACAATGAGGGACACGATCACACAGAGGGACACGGTCACACAGAGAGGGACACGGTCACACAAAGAGGGACCTGATCACACAGAGAGGGACACGATCACACAGAGAGGGACACGGTCACACAATGAGGGACACGATCACACAGAGGGACACGGTCACACAGAGAGGGACACGATCACACAGAGAGGGATCTGATCACACAGAGAGGGACACGATCACACAGAGAGGGACACGATCACACAGAGAGGGACACGGTCACACAAAGAGGGACCTGATCACACAGAGAGGGACCTGATCACACAGAGAGGGACACGATCACACAGAGAGGGACACGATCACACAGAGAGGGACACGATCACACAGAGAGGGACACGATCACACAATGAGGGACACGGTCACACAGAGAGGGACACGGTCACACAATGAGGGACACGATCACACAGAGAGGGACACGGTCACGCAGAGAGGGACCTGATCACACAGAGAGGGACCTGATCACACAGAGAGGGACACGATCACACAGAGAGGGACACGATCACAGAGAGGGACACGGTCACACAGAGAGGGACCTGATCACACAGAGAGGGACACGATCACACAGAGAGGGACACGATCACACAGAGAGGGACACAATCACACAGAGAGGGACACAATCACACAGAGAGGGACCTGATCACACAGTGAGGGACACGATCACACAGAGAGGGACCTGATCACACAGAGAGGGACACGATCACACAGAGAGGGACCTGATCACACAGAGAGGGACACGATCACACAGAGAGGGACCTGATCACACAGAGAGGTACACGATCACACAGAGAGGGACCTGATCACACAGAGAGGGACCTGATCACACAGAGAGGGACACGATCACACAGAGAGGGACCTGATCACACAGTGAGGGACACGATCACACAGAGAGGGACCTGATCACACAGAGAGGGACACGATCACACAGAGAGGGACCTGATCACACAGAGAGGTACACGATCACACAGAGAGGGACCTGATCACACAGAGAGGGACACGATCACACAGAGAGGGACCTGATCACACAGAGAGGTACACGATCACACAGAGAGGGACCTGATCACACAGAGAGGGACCTGATCACACAGAGAGGGACACGATCACACAGAGAGGTACACGATCACACAGAGAGGTACACGATCACACAGAGGGACCTGATCACACAGAGAGGGACACGATCACACAGAGAGGGACCTGATCACACAGAGAGGTACACGATCACACAGAGAGGGACCTGATCACACAGAGAGGGACCTGATCACACAGAGAGGGACACGATCACAGAGAGGGACCTGATCACACAGTGAGGGACCTGATCACACAGAGAGGGACCTGATCACACAGAGAGGGACACGATCACACAGAGAGGGACCTGATCACACAGAGAGGTACACGATCACACAGAGAGGGACCTGATCACACAGAGAGGGACCTGATCACACAGAGAGGGACCTGATCACACAGAGAGGGACACGATCACAGAGAGGGACACGATCACAGAGAGGGACACGATCACACAGAGAGGGACACGATCACACAGAGAGGGACACGATCACAGAGAGGGACACGGTCACACAGAGAGGGACCTGATCACACAGAGAGGGACACGATCACACAGAGAGGGACACGATCACACAGAGAGGGACACAATCACACAGAGAGGGACACAATCACACAGAGAGGGACCTGATCACACAGTGAGGGACACGATCACACAGAGAGGGACCTGATCACACAGAGAGGGACACGATCACACAGAGAGGGACCTGATCACACAGAGAGGGACACGATCACACAGAGAGGGACCTGATCACACAGAGAGGTACACGATCACACAGAGGGGGACCTGATCACACAGAGAGGGACCTGATCACACAGAGAGGGACACGATCACACAGAGAGGGACCTGATCACACAGTGAGGGACACGATCACACAGAGAGGGACCTGATCACACAGAGAGGTACACGATCACACAGAGAGGGACCTGATCACACAGAGAGGTACACGATCACACAGAGAGGGACCTGATCACACAGAGAGGGACACGATCACACAGAGAGGGACCTGATCACACAGAGAGGTACACGATCACACAGAGAGGGACCTGATCACACAGAGAGGGACCTGATCACACAGAGAGGGACACGATCACACAGAGAGGTACACGATCACACAGAGAGGTACACGATCACACAGAGGGACCTGATCACACAGAGAGGGACACGATCACACAGAGAGGGACCTGATCACACAGAGAGGTACACGATCACACAGAGAGGGACCTGATCACACAGAGAGGGACCTGATCACACAGAGAGGGACACGATCACAGAGAGGGACCTGATCACACAGTGAGGGACCTGATCACACAGAGAGGGACCTGATCACACAGAGAGGGACACGATCACACAGAGAGGGACCTGATCACACAGAGAGGTACACGATCACACAGAGAGGGACCTGATCACACAGAGAGGGACCTGATCACACAGAGAGGGACCTGATCACACAGAGAGGGACCTGATCACACAGAGAGGGACACGATCACAGAGAGGGACACGATCACAGAGAGGGACACGATCACACAGAGAGGGACACGATCACAGAGAGGGACCTGATCACACAGTGAGGGACACGATCACACAGAGAGGGACCTGATCACACAGAGAGGGACACGATCACACAGAGAGGGACCTGATCACACAGAGAGGTACACGATCACACAGTGAGGGACACGATCACACAGAGAGGGACCTGATCACACAGAGAGGGACACAATCACACAGAGAGGGACCTGATCACACAGAGAGGTACACGATCACACAGAGAGGGACCTGATCACACAGAGAGGGACCTGATCACACAGAGAGGGACCTGATCACACAGAGAGGGACCTGATCACACAGAGAGGGACCTGATCACACAGAGAGGGACCTGATCACTGCTCTTCACGAACAAATAAAGACTCAACAAGACCGAGACCCGGGTAGGTCCAGACCCCGGCAGGTCCAGACCCGGGCAGGTCCAGACCCCGGCAGGTCCAGACCCCGGCAGGTCCAGACCCGGGCAGGTCCAGACCCCGGCAGGTCCAGACCCGGGCAGATCCAGACCCGGGCAGGTCCAGACCCCGGCAGGTCCAGACCCGGGCAGGTCCAGACCCGGGCAGGTCCGGACCCGGGCAGGTCCGGGCAGATCCAGACCCCAGCAGGTCCAGACCCGGGCAGGTCCAGACCCCGGCAGGTCCAGACCCGGGCAGGTCCAGACCCGGGCAGGTCCAGACCCGGGCAGGTCCAGACCCGGGCAGGTCCAGACCCGGGCAGGTCCAGACCCGGGCAGGTCCAGACCCGGGCAGGTCCAGACCCGGGCAGGTCCAGACCCCGGCAGGTCCAGACCCGGGCAGGTCCAGACCCGGGCAGGTCCAGACCCCGGCAGGTCCAGACCCGGGCAGATCCAGACCCGGGCAGGTCCAGACCCGGGCAGGTCCAGACCCCGGCAGGTCCAGACCCGGGCAGATCCAGACCCGGGCAGGTCCAGACCCGGGCAGGTCCGGACCCGGGCAGGTCCAGACCCCGGCAGGTCCAGACCCCGGCACCTGTGTGTCTTAAATGTAAAGCAGATGAATCCGTCGTCACTGAGGCCCAAATCCTGCTTCAGGAACTAAAGAAATAAAGTGTAGGACTGTAACGATCTCCAAGTGTCTCGATACGATACTGTCCCGGCCTGAACCCCACTGTTCCACATTTATTTCAATATAAAACTGTGATCTGCTCCTTTTTCCTCTAAAAATGCTTCACAGACTTAATCCACAGAATGAAGATGTAAAAGTGCTTAGAACAGTTATTTCTTCATGTCGTCTGCACTGAAACGGAGCAAAGGATCATGGTCTATGTAGTTCCCTCTGTTTTTTTTAGCTGTTTCTGCATCAGAACTGTTCATTTAAGAGACTTGGGATTCAGATACTGTGATGCTCCAGATTATTAGGATCAGATTTATGTGATTATTATGTCTCTAATAAACAGTAAAGTGAAGTTTAAACTGGTGAAGGACGGAGAGGAGCCGCCTCTAAACAAAGTGTGAGCAAAAGTGAATTCAAGTTTGTGTCTAAATTTGAAGTTTAACTGGAGACATGAGAAGGAAAGAGTCAAAGAGCAAAAGGTAAAGACGGCGTTTCTGCAGCTGTGGCGCCCCCTGCTGGACTCTGCCGACAGTTTTACCCGTTTCACCAGGACAGTGTTCATGTCCTGAGGGAAACGCAAATGTGTTCAGACCACTGTGTGTGAGACTGTGTCAGTCCTGGTCCAGTCCTGGTTTAGTCCTGGTTCAGTCCTGGTTCAGTCCTGGTCCAGTCCTGGTTTAGTCCTGGTTTAGTCCTGGTTTAGTCCTGGTTCAGTCCTGGTTCAGTCCTGGTTCAGTCCTGGTTCAGTCCTGGTCCAGTCCTGGTCCAGTCCTGGTCCAGTCCTGGTTTAGTCCTGGTTTAGTCCTGGTTTAGTCCTGGTTCAGTCCTGGTTCAGTCCTGGTTCAGTCCTGGTTCAGTCCTGGTCCAGTCCTGGTCCAGTCCTGGTCCAGTCCTGGTTTAGTCCTGGTTTAGTCCTGGTTCAGTCCTGGTTCAGTCCTGGTTCAGTCCTGGTTCAGTCCTGGTCCAGTCCTGGTCCAGTCCTGGTTCAGTCCTGGTTCAGTCCTGGTTCAGTCCTGGTTTAGTCCTGGTCCAGTCCTGGTTTAGTCCTGGTTTAGTCCTGGTCCAGTCCTGGTTCAGTCCTGGTTTAGTCCTGGTCCAGTCCTGGTTCAGTCCTGGTTCAGTCCTGGTTCAGTCCTGGTTTAGTCCTGGTCCAGTCCTGGTTCAGTCCTGGTTTAGTCCTGGTCCAGTCCTGGTCCAGATAAATCCAGGCTGAGTTCCGAGTTCTGAGGTTTTAGGACAGTTTTTTATTGTCGTGTGATTCCGGACACAAAGGCACGATCCGGGAACGATCCGGAAAAGTCTCTGTTCACAAACAGCGGCGCCACCGAGAGGACGCCCGAGGAACTGCAAACTCAAAACGTGAAGAATGCCGAACAGGCTCCGCCCCCTCGCCACCAAAACAACAGGCTCCGCCCCCTCTCCACCAAAACAACAGGCTCCGCCCCCTCTCCACCAAAACAACAGGCTCCGCCCCCTCACCACCAAAACAACCAAACCTCACAAACTAAACACATTTGCATAATTATGATCAAAGGAAAACAACGAGAGTGCAAAACTCTCTCTGGAGAGGGCGAGGGGGCAGGAGGGGGGGCGAGGGGGCAGGAGGGGGGGCAGGAGAGGGGGGTTGAGGGACATGGCGGGGGTTTAGAGTGACCTGGGGGGACTTTGGGGGACTCTGGGGGGCCTCGGGGGGGGGGGGGGGGGGGCCCAGGGGGGGCCCCGGGGGTGAGGGTTAGTGTCGGTGTTCGCCCACGTCCCTCGGAGACTCGCCGGAGGAGAAAAGGTGCGCCGCCCTCAGACCTGTCGCCGTGGAAACAAGAAAACACGAGAATGAACCTTATTTTATTAGAAATTTTAGCCGTTTATTTTTTCGATATGTTTCAAAACATTTTCACCTTTTCAATCATCAGCCCAAATATTTTCAAATCTCAAATTCAGAGTGTAAAGTTCAAAGTGTAAAGTTCAGAGTGTAAAGATCTGAGTGTAAAGTTCAGAGTGTAAAGTTCAGAGTGTAAAGTTCAGAGTGTAAAGTTCAGAGTGTAAAGTTCACTGTAAAGTTCAAAGTGTAAAATACAGAGTGTTAAGTTCAGAGTGTAAAGTTCAGAGTGTAAAGTTCAGTGTAAAGTTCAGATTGTCAAGGTCAGTATAAAGTTCAGATTGTCAAGGTCAGTATAAAGTTCAGAGTGTAAAGTTCAGAGTGTAAAGTTCAGAGTGTAAAGTTCAGAGTGTAAAGTTCAGAGTAAAGTTCAGAGTGTAAAATACAGTGTAAAGTGCAGAGTGTAAAGTTCAGAGTGTAAAGGTCAGTATAAAGTTCAGAGTGTAAAGTTCAGTGTAAAGTTCAGAGTGTAAAATACAGAGTGTAAAGTTCAGAGTGTAAAGTTCAGAGTGTAAAGTTCAGAGTGTAAAGGTCAGTATAAAGTTCGGAGTGTAAAGTTCAGTGTAACATTCAGAGTGTAAAGTTCAGAGTGTAAAGTTCAGAGTGTAAAGTCCAGAGTGTAAAGTCCAGAGTGTAAAGTGCAGAGTGTAAAATACAGAGTGTAAAGTCCAGAGTGTAAAGGTCAGTATAATGTTCAGAGTGTAAAGTTCAGTGTAACATTCAGAGTGTAAAATACAGAGTGTAAAGTCCAAAGTGTAAAGTCCAGAGTGTAAAGTCCAGAGTGTAAAGTCCAGAGTGTAAAGTCCAGAGTGTAAAGTCCAAAGTGGAAAGTCCAGAGTGGAAAGTCCAGAGTGTAAAGTCCAGAGTGTAAAGTTCAGAGTGTAAAGTTCAGAGTGTAAATGACGCAGTAAAGATCCCAGACTCTGAAGCAGAATCCATCCTGTAAGTGATAGGGACAGAGGCTGTTTCCTATTGGCCACTCTCATCTGTGGGCGGGGCTTGAGGTTTGAATGAGGCGAATTCTGACCAATCGGATTGCTTCACTGCTCCATTTCCTGTTTGTTTCTGAGTCAGATCGGATCATTCTGAATCGACACTTCTGCCTCGGAGTCTGGGATCTTTGCTGCAAATTTAACACTCTGAATTTCGATGTTTGAAAATATTTGTGTTGAATATTTAAAAGGTTATTTTTTTAGATTGAATTTTAAACAAATGTTCACTTAAAATCTCACTGAACATTATTCCTTCTCACCTGCCGGGCTGTGGGCGCTCCTGTACACTTTGGCGCTCTTGTACCCGGTGCCGGGCGGGTTGCCGGGATTGGGCTCCGGGTGGCTCCTCTTCTGTCCCCCTCCCTCTCCGCTGTCATGGCCGCTCCCGCTGTCGCCCAGGGGACTCAGTGGCGCCACCCTGTGGTTCAAACCTCTGCTGCCCTCGTCTGACGAGGCTCCGCCCTCGGGCCTGAAGTTCAGCCGGAGCTCGTCCCTCTGCCCGCTCGCCCGCCTCCGCTTATCGCCGTGTTTCTTCTCTCTCTTCGTCTCTCCGTCCTTCTCTCGTCGTTCTCCTCTCCTCTCCTTCCCTCGGACCCCGTGCCCGCCGGGCTCCGCCCCCTCCGCCCCCGGCTCCGCCTTTAGCTTCTCCCGGTATCGGTCCAGAGTCAGTTTGTGCGCGTGCGTCTGATTGGACGGCTGCGTGTTCACAGAAAAGTCAGGGTCCGGCCTGAGTGCGGCGCCGGGCGGCAGCGGGGGCCAGTCGGAGGTGGAGGGCGCGGCGGGCACAACGGCGGCGTCCGGAGGTAGTGTGTTGGCGGTGGGTTCCCGGGGCAGCAGAGGCGGGTGCAGCAGTGAAGGTCCAGGCAGAGCGGAGGCGTCGGCGGTGCAGAGGTCTGAGCGAGGCTTTTTCGCCGCTTGAGTCGCCTGAAACACCAGAAAAGACGAACAGGCAGAATTTACTCTTACATATTTCACACAATCGTTTCTACGCTTGTTAAACCAGCTCTGACGTGACTCTGTGTGACGCCTTTTCCACCAGGACAGTTCTGGTGCTGGTTCGGAGCCAAATCTTGAACCAGTTCTTTGTTTTTCCACATAAATAAACCGGCTCTGGCCCCGGCAGAACCGGTTCAACTCAGAACCAACAAAAGGCTCCAGAAACAAGAACCAGTGACGTAGGTGTGAGGGGCGGGGGTATAGTTGTTGCTTCCTGTAGCTGTCAGCTGTCGTCACTTCCTGTGGGCGTGGTCAGCTGTTGTCACTTCCTGTGGGCGTGGTCAGCTGTTGTCACTTCCTGTGGGCGTGGTCGGCCTGATGCACCTGCAGGTCGCCGTCGTCACGGTTGATGCTGTCAGTGACTCATTTCCTGATCTCTCCGTCCTCCCTGATCCAGTGTTTGAACTTGTTCTCCGATCCAATGACCCGAGCCCCGCCCCGATCCAGAATGTGGTTATTTCTTTGACAGTGTCTGATATGGCGGATTTTAGGTTTTCCTGCTCTGCTTTGTCTCTTTGGGTTCTGCTGAGTCTCGCTGCTGTTTCCTTTTCGCGTTCTTTTTGGAGTTCCTTTTTTCAGATGTGAAATGCCCGGCCTGTTTCCCCATTTAAGATTTATTGCACGATTTGCATTGGATTTCGTAGATCAGGGAGGACGGTGAGATCAGGAACCGAGGCACAGAAGGAATCAACCGTGACGACGGCGCCTTCCTCCTTTCACACACCTGGGCCCCTCCTCCAGAGAGACCGAGCGACAGGAGGCGGAGTCAGTCTGAGCGACCTGCACGTGCATCAGGCCGACCACGCCCACAGGAAGTGACAACAGCCGACCACGCCCACAGGAAGTGACGACAGCTGACCACGCCCACAGGAAGTGACGACAGCTGACCACGCCTACAGGAAGTGACGACAGCTGACCACGCCTACAGGAAGTAACAGCCGACCACGCCTACAGGAAGTGACAACAGCTGACCACGCCTACAGGAAGTAACAACAGCTGACCACGCCTACAGGAAGTGACGACAGCTGACCACGCCTACAGGAAGTAACAACAGGTGATATATACGACACGTCACCCGGAACACCGGGGTCAGTTCTGAAGATGCAGCAGCCGAAATATGTCAACAAGGTAAATACACTTGAGCACATTGTATTAAAAAAGAACCTTAGAAGTACTGTATTTTTCGGACTATAAGTCGCTCCGGTGTACAAGTCGCACCATCCAAAAAATGCGTAATGAAGAAGAAGAAAAAAAAAACATATATAAGTCGCACCGGACGATAAGTCGCACTTTTTGGGGGAAATTAATTTGATAAAATCAGACCAAGAGGCGACATTTCCTTTTAAAGGTGAGTTATAGTAATAACAGAACAGAAGAACAGGCTGAACATGTGTCGGGTTTGTTCACGTCACATATGAAGTTCTTCACAAAACTAGAGCAGAAACAACAGAATAATCTCACTGAACTCTGCATCTCGCTCCAAATCACTGAATCCACTGAATTCTTCTTCCTCGTGTCACTTCTGAGTAACTCCACCAGCTCCAGATAAATTCAGCTTTTAGCCGCGATGAGCTTTTGTTTTCTTCACTTCAGTTCAGTTTCCTCCACTTTTCTCCATCAAACACGAGTTTCTCTCACTCCAAACTTTCTTTCTGCTGCTCGATTGTTCCTCTCTTCCTCCGCTCTTCACACGTTTCCGGTTCTCGCTCAGTATTTACCGTAAGTAATAATGTGTTTGTGCTCATTGGTTTAAGTTTGACACAAACTAAACTTAAAGCCTCGTGGCTCATTTGCAGACAGTGAAAAAACAGAAGCTTCTGTCGACTAAAGGACCAGATTCACTGGACAGAAAAAGTCTCCATGTGGATTTAAGTGAGAAAACAGGAGTGAGGTTCTGCAGGTGGAGACAGAAGTGACAGTGGAGCAGGAGGAGGAGCCTGAGGCGGAGCAGATGCTGGTACAGAGAGCGCCCCCTGTGGCTCAGTGTGAAAATCACCAACATGTGAAATTATATCTGGCTGTGGAAACGCGTCGGCTCCTTCGATGCATAAAGGACTTTAATATATTCAGTCGGTGCCTCGGGTTTGGACCTCGCCCATGTGACATTTACGTTTAGATGAACTGAAATATTTCATATATAAGTCGCACCTGAGGATAAGTCGCAGGAAACACCCAAACCAGGAAAAAAAAAGTGAATATTTTTGGCGTCTCACCCTCCAGTTTCGGATCCTCTTGAGGCGACTCGGCGTTTTCTCCAGAATCTGAAGAAACTCGTGAGTGAGCTCTGGAACAGGAGAGGTCAGAGGTCACACAGGTCAGAGGACACACAGGTCAGAGGTCACACAGGTCAGAGGACACACAGGTCAGAGGTCACACAGGTCAGAGGTCACACAGGTCAGAGGTCACAGGTCAGAGGTCACACAGGTCAGAGGACACACAGGTCAGAGGTCACACAGGTCAGAGGTCACAGGTCAGAGGTCACAGAGGTCACAGGTCAGAGGTCACTGTAGCTGACGAGAATGTCAGTATATTTATTTCATGGTAATAAGTCCTAAAATTGTTATTTTACCTGTTTCAGTATTACAGTGTGTCAGAATATTGTTGCTGTTGATTTCCATATATTTTATTTGTAAAATATTTACCTTTTGAGTCAGGTGACCTTTTACTTTGCCCCGGAAGTTCAGAGAAAGTGAGAAATAGTAGCCACGAAAAGGAGAAAGACGATAGAGAGAAATAAAAGAGAAAAGAGGTCAAAATGCTGCTGAACTACCTCTGGTGATGCACTGGCGAACACGGTAAATATTAGGGCTGGGCGGTATACCGTTTGAACCGGTATACCGGTAATTTTTATTTTTATGATATGAATTTTTTATTTACCGCCATACCGTGTGTGCGCGCATATGTCGGCAACACAGAGCGGCGGAACGTCGCACAGCGGTAGATTGAGCGGGGGCTGTTTTTCAGTGTTACACCAAACAAGCCAACAAGCCAGGTAAGGACAGCGAGTTGAGCGGTGAGCATGGACGAAGAAAATGACACAGACACAGGCTCCCTTTTTCGGAGAGCGGGAGTGTGCGGAGCCGCGCCCGGGCGAGAGAGCGTAGAGCGCGGGTGCGCGCACTCGCGCTCTCCGCTCTCTCGCTCGGGCACGGCTCCGCACACTCCGTCTAAAGGGACCGTCTATGACAAGAAAAGCAAACGTTGGAATGATATTACCAACTCTATCACACTCCACTTAGCCAAAGACAAAAATACCGTTAAATACCGTGATACCGTGATAATTTAAAAAAATACCATGATATCAATTTTTGGTCATACCGCCCAGCTCTAGTAAATATATTGTCTGTATTTGTGTTTGTTTAGAGGGAATTTATGCAAATCTGAGACGCTTTCTGTGTCTTCATTTTAGTTTTCACGGTTCCATGTGTTGAAGTTGGTGAATGAAAATAAATATTCCACATGATCATCAGTGCGGAGCCTGAAGTCCTTTAACTGTGAAGAAAATCAGGGGAGCTACAGTCACAGGTCAGAGGTCAGGGGTCACACAGGTCAGAGGTCACACAGGTCAGAGGTCACACAGGTCAGAGGTCACACAGGTCAGAGGTCAGGGGTCACACAGGTCAGGGGTTACCGTCCAGCAGCTGCAGCGTCACCGTCGGGTCCACGTATTCCCACCAGTGCTTCCCGTCCGTGGACACCGGGATTTCCCAGTTGGACCATTTACAGGCCAAGTGGATACAGACACAGGCGATGACGGTCGGACGGTGCTGCAGGCAGAAGGTGGTGAGGTGCAGACTGAGGGAGGAGAGGAGGAGAGAGGAGAGGAGAGGAGGAGGAGGAGGAGGAGGAGGAGGAGGAGAGGAAGAGAAGAGGAGAGGAGGAGGAGAGAGGAGGAGAGGAAAGGAGGAGGAGAGGAGGAGGAGAGAGGAGGAGAGAGGAGAAGAGGAGGAGGAGAGGAAGAGAAGAGGAGAGGAGGAGGAGAGAGGAGGAGGAGAGGAGGAGGAGAGAGGAGGAGGAGAGGAGGAGAGGAGAGGAGGAGAGAGGCAGAGCTCAGCGTTAGTGACAGAAAATGTTTGAGTCACATTTTTGAACAAGTAAAAACAACTTTTTCTAGAGACTTTTTGTCGTCTGAAACAGTTCGATGTTTGTTTTGGACACAGACCAGAGGAGCTGAGACGATTATTATTATTATTATTATTATTATTATTATTATTATTATTATTATTATTATTATTATTATTATTATTATTATTATTATTATTATTATTATTATTATTATTATTATTATTATTATTATTATTATTATTGCAAAAACTGTGTCAGTCGTTTGTGCTGCAGAAAGTTCAGTTTGTGATTCTGGTTCTTCAGATATTCACAGTTTTATTTTGGTCGATGACGTCGTCCAGAACCTCAGAATGTGAAACAGCCTCAAAACAGGAAGAAAATGATGTCAAACGTTTGTATTTGGTTTGTGCTGTTTTGTGCTGTGACAGTTTCATTTGTGTGAGTTTATTTCTAAAATTCTTCATTATTATTTCTGTGGTAATTACAGGACGTCATTTCTGCTCAGCTGACGGAGACAAACTCCACAAAACTAGAGAAGAGAAACGACCTGAGGCTGAGGAAAAGTCTGTTTCAGTCTTTAGTCTTTTGCTTTTGATTCAGATTTTAACGGTAATAACACAAAACAGCACAAACCAAATACAAACGTTTGACATCATTTTCTTCCTGTTCTGAGGCTGTTTCACATTCTGAGGTTCTGGACGACGTCATCGACCAAAATAAAACTGTGAATATCTGAAGAACCAGAATCACAAACTGAACTTCTTCACTCAGGTCTTTCACTTTGGACAAGGAATTTATTTTCCTTTTTTAAAAATCAAATTTTGTGCAATTTTCTTAATCTGCTGAGAGATAAATCGGCTTTAAATCGATTTCCAGTTCAAAACAAATCCAGGTCTGGTCTTAGTCACTAAAGCTGCATTGTGTAACTTTTCTGTTGGAGGGTCTGTCCAGCGCTTTTCTCCATGTTCCGCAGTGCGGCATTGAACCGTTCCGTCTCCATGGAGACCAAACCAGACCAGGTTCCAGGTCAGATCTGTTTTCCTCTGTATTTCTGAGCTCTAAAACCTCCTGTGACTGAATCAATGTAAAGTGGAGCTGTTTAAAGTCACACTGCGGAACATTCCAGACAGAACGGCAACGTCTCCATAGAAACGAGCAGGTGACGGAGCCGCAGCGGAAAAGTTCCACAGTGCAGCTTTAAAACTGAAGGCAGAATGAGCTGTGAGAGTTTTGTCCAAACACAAACACGAGCTAAACCAGAGCAGGAGAGTTTAACCCTGATGCCCTTCCAGACAAACCCCCTCAGACAGTCAGGCCACGTTCACACGAGCTCTTTAATCCTGAAGTAACGGGTCGGAATTAAACAGTTCGGAATTAAAATCTGGATTGAGGTTTCCGTGGAAATCCAAAGAGCCCGAAGCACCGGGATTATTCTGAAGAAGAAGAAACGTTTCCCTCTGGGGCCCTTTCAGGAGCCACTTACAACACGCACGAGTCACAGCGATCGACCTGCAGATCATTTCTGTCTTTCTGAATATTTTGACTCAGTCGTGTTGAACGGTTCTGGACTTAATGATCTTCAAGTGGGAAAATTCTGACTCACAGAAATAAGTTTTTATCTTCGTTTTATCTGATAAAAGTTCATTTAAGCTTCAAATAAGAAACTGTTCTGCACTGAAACACTCACCACAGTTTGAGAACCTGTCCGAGACAAGACTGAGTCCAAACACGGTCCAAGAGCGTAAAGAAACATTCTACGGGACTACAAGAGCGTAAAGAAACGCTCTACGGGACTACAAGAGCGTAAAGAAACGCTCTACGGGACTACAAGAGCGTAAAGAAACGCTCTACGGGACTACAAGAGCGTAAAGAAACGCTCTACGGGACTACAAGAACGTAAAGAAACGCTCTACGGGACTACAAGAGCGTAAAGAAACACTCTACAGGGCTACAAGAGCGTAAAGAAACGCTCTACGGGACTACAAGAACGTAAAGAAACGCTCTACGGGACTACAAGAGCGTAAAGAAACGCTCTACGGGACTACAAGAGCGTAAAGAAACGCTCTACGATACTACAAGAGCGTAAAGAAACGCTCTACGGGACTACAAGAGCGTAAAGAAACGCTCTACGGCACTACAAGAGCGTAAAGAAACGCTCTACGGGACTACAAGAGCGTAAAGAAACGCTCTACGGGACTACAAGAGCGTAAAGAAACGCTCTACGGCACTACAAGAGCGTAAAGAAACGCTCTACGGGACTACAAGAGCGTAAAGAAACGCTCTACGGGACTACAAGAGCGTAAAGAAACGCTCTACGGCACTACAAGAGCGTAAAGAAACGCTCTACGATACTACAAGAGCGTAAAGAAACGCTCTACGGGGCTACAAGAGCGTAAAGAAACGCTCTACGGGACTACAAGAGCGTAAAGAAACGCTCTACGGCACTACAAGAGCGTAAAGAAACGCTCTACGGGACTACAAGAGCGTAAAGAAACGCTCTACGGCACTACAAGAGCGTAAAGAAACGCTCTACGGGACTACAAGAGCGTAAAGAAACGCTCTACGGGACTACAAGAGCGTAAAGAAACGCTCTACGGGACTACAAGAGCGTAAAGAAACGCTCTACGGAACTACAAGAGCGTAAAGAAACGCTCTACGGCACTACAAGAGCGTAAAGAAACGCTCTACGGGACTACAAGAGCGTAAAGAAACGCTCTACGGGACTACAAGAGCGTAAAGAAACGCTCTACGGCACTACAAGAGCGTAAAGAAACGCTCTACGATACTACAAGAGCGTAAAGAAACGCTCTACGGGACTACAAGAGCGTAAAGAAACGCTCTACGGGACTACAAGAGCGTAAAGAAACGCTCTACGGGACTACAAGAGCGTAAAGAAACGCTCTACGGCACTACAAGAGCGTAAAGAAACGCTCTACGGGACTACAAGAGCGTAAAGAAACGCTCTACGGGACTACAAGAGCGTAAAGAAACGCTCTACGGCACTACAAGAGCGTAAAGAAACGCTCTACGGGACTACAAGAGCGTAAAGAAACGCTCTACGGCACTACAAGAGTGTAAAGAAACGCTCTACGGCACTACAAGAGCGTAAAGAAACGCTCTACGGGACTACAAGAGCGTAAAGAAACGCTCTACGGGACTACAAGAGCGTAAAGAAACGCTCTACGGCACTACAAGAGCGTAAAGAAACGCTCTACGGGACTACAAGAGCGTAAAGAAATGCTCTACGGCACTACAAGAGCGTAAAGAAACGCTCTACGATACTACAAGAGCGTAAAGAAATGCTCTACGGCACTACAAGAGCGTAAAGAAACGCTCTACGGGACTACAAGAGCGTAAAGAAACGCTCTACGGGACTACAAGAGCGTAAAGAAACGCTCTACGGGACTACAAGAGCGTAAAGAAACGCTCTACGGGGCTACAAGAGCGTAAAGAAACGCTCTACGGGACTACAAGAGCGTAAAGAAACGCTCTACGGGGCTACAAGAGCGTAAAGAAACGCTCTACGATACTACAAGAGCGTAAAGAAACGCTCTACGGGACTACAAGAGCGTAAAGAAACGCTCTACGGCACTACAAGAGCGTAAAGAAATGCTCTACGGCACTACAAGAGCGTAAAGAAACGCTCTACGATACTACAAGAGCGTAAAGAAATGCTCTACGGCACTACAAGAGCGTAAAGAAACGCTCTACGGGGCTACAAGAGCGTAAAGAAACGCTCTACGATACTACAAGAGCGTAAAGAAACGCTCTACGGGACTACAAGAACGTAAAGAAACGCTCTACGGGACTACAAGAGCGTAAAGAAACGCTCTACGGGACTACAAGAGCGTAAAGAAACGCTCTACGGGACTACAAGAGCGTAAAGAAACGCTCTACGGGACTACAAGAGCGTAAAGAAACGCTCTACGGGACTACAAGAGCGTAAAGAAACGCTCTACGGTACTACAAGAGCGTAAAGAAACGCTCTACGGTACTACAAGAGCGTAAAGAAACGCTCTACGGGACTACAAGAGCGTAAAGAAACGCTCTACGGCACTACAAGAGCGTAAAGAAATGCTCTACGGCACTACAAGAGCGTAAAGAAACGCTCTACGATACTACAAGAGCGTAAAGAAATGCTCTACGGCACTACAAGAGCGTAAAGAAACGCTCTACGGGGCTACAAGAGCGTAAAGAAACGCTCTACGATACTACAAGAGCGTAAAGAAACGCTCTACGGGACTACAAGAACGTAAAGAAACGCTCTACGGGACTACAAGAGCGTAAAGAAACGCTCTACGGGACTACAAGAGCGTAAAGAAACGCTCTACGGGACTACAAGAGCGTAAAGAAACGCTCTACGGGACTACAAGAGCGTAAAGAAACGCTCTACGGGACTACAAGAGCGTAAAGAAACGCTCTACGGTACTACAAGAGCGTAAAGAAACGCTCTACGGTACTACAAGAGCGTAAAGAAACGCTCTACGGGACTACAAGAGCGTAAAGAAACGCTCTACGGGACTACAAGAGCGTAAAGAAACGCTCTACGGGACTACAAGAGCGTAAAGAAACGCTCTATGCTACACTACGATCTACCTTGGCGAACGACGTATTGGGCACCCCTGGAAACTTTTCATGATCCAGGAAGAAATTAATTTGGCTTTAAAATCAGAATAAATCCCACTTACCTCAGAATTAAGTTTAATTCAAAAGAATCATTTTCATTTTCATTAAGTGTTTACATGGACTTTTTAAAGGGGAATGAAATTCTTTTCCTTCAGAATTAAAGCTCTCATGTGAACGTGGCGACTGTCGGGGAAAGTTGGCAGAATCGTGGTATTAAAGGTCTGAAATTCCACAGTTTAAATAAAAACATGTTTCCATAAAAGTTCCAGATTGAGGCTGCGTCTGAGGAGTGAGCGGCTGAAAGTGCAGGTTAGGGTTAAAATATTCATGACATTTTCAAAGACAAAGTCAGAAAAACAGATGGAGATGTTTGGTACTTACCAGAGCCTACGAGACAAGCCTACACCAAACGTTATCGTGGCTACCTCAGTCACTTATGTAAACTCAGCACCATAGACAGCTCTACAAAGCCCTGCTCCTCCTGCGCCTCCTGCGCCGCGGCCTCAGTACACCGCTGTGCCTGCGGGGGGCGCTCCGGGGGCAGGGCGGCCACTCCGTCCCGGTCGGTCCCGGTCGGTCCCGGTCGGTCCCGGTCGGTCCCAGTCGGTCCCGGTCGGTCCCCGTCCGTCCCCGTCCGTCCCACATGAGGAGACGCTCACGACGCCGTCGAATGTGGCCACTGAGCTGCACCACAAACAAAACTGCTCCAGTCCTGGTTTAGTCCCTCCTGGTCCGGTCAGGTCCCTGGTCCGGTCCCTGGTCCGGTCCCTGGTCCGGTCCCTGGTCCAGTCAGGTCCATGGTCCGGTCAGGTCCCTGGTCCAGTCAGGTCCCTGGTCCGGTCAGGTCCCTGGTCCGGTCCCTGGTCCGGTCCCTGGTCCAGTCAGGTCCCTGGTCCAGTCAGGTCCCTGGTCCGGTCAGGTCCCTGGTCCGGCCCGGCCGCCCGGAGCACTCGCCGCCGCAGCACTTGGGCCGTGGGCAGCAGGGGGCGCTCTGCTTCACTGGAGCTACTGTGGCCAAAGTGCAGTAAAGTATCCACCTGTTGGTCGCCATGAAATACGACGTCTGCGCCAGGTCCTTACTCGCTGTGGAGAGACACAGGGTCAGCACCATGGACAGCAGCACGGCAGGGGGAAAAGACAGGGGTCAGGGAGGGCATCTGACACACAGGAGGGCATCTGACACACAGGAGGGCATCTGACACACTAAACCAGAACTAAACCAGGACTAAAGCAGGACTGAACCAGAACTGAACCAGGACTGAACCAGGACTGAACCAGGACTAAACCAGGTCTAAACCAGGACTGAACCAGGACTGAACCAGGACTGAACCAGGACTGAACCAGGACTGAACCAGGACTGAACCAGGACTAAACCAGGACTAAACCAGGACAGAACCAGAACAGAACCAGGACTAAACCAGGACTGAACCAGGACTAAACCAGGACAGAACCAGGACTGAACCAGGACTGAACCAGGACTGAACCAGGACTAAACCAGGACTAAACCAGGACTAAACCAGGACTGAACCAGAACAGAACCAGGACTAAACCAGGACTGAACCAGGACTAAACCAGGACTGAACCAGGACTGAACCAGGACTGAACCAGGACAGAACCAGGACTGAACCAGGACTAAACCAGGACTGAACCAGGACTGAACCAGGACTAAACCAGGACATCTGACACACAGGAGGGCATCTGACACACGGGGAGGGCATCTGACACACGGGAGGGGCAGAAGGGGCAGTACCTCTGACCAGCTGGGTGCATTTGACCACATCAGTGTGCGGATGGTCGATGGTGATCTCGAACCCTGCACAGAAACACAAACCTCCTGAGTTTAAGGCTTTAAGTCTGAAGATCCAAACATCCCTCAAGAGTCGACTGGAGCCGGATTCACACAGGACCAGTGTCGCCTCTGGGGTTTGGAAGAATGATGTGAATCCCGCACGAAGGCTCCAGGTCAAAAATTCCACCACAAATTCCAGGCGACATTTCTCCAAACACAGACGTGGGCCCGACCGATATGACGCCAGTAAAGAAAGTTCTGTAAGTAAACTCCCGCTGTTAGCCTTTAGCGGTAAATGTAATGAATGATCTGCTAAATGCGGATAATTCACACCTCTGTTCACAGCTCATTTCCATATCAGTGTGTGTCCAGTAACATATATACGGCCACTAGAGTCACTTTACAGTCGCTAACAGAAGAGAAAACAGCCTGTTTATGTGTGCGAGCTACAGCAGCTAATCGCTAACCAATGAGAAAGAACCAAAACGAGCTTCAGACCGACACATTTGAACACTCAGCCTCACACAGGCTCCTCTCAGATCAGCACTAAGAACTGTCCTTTAATCCAGACTCACACTGAGCGGCCGCAAAAACAACACAATCTCAGTGTTGTGCAGGTGGATCTGAGGCTGCGGCTGGAAACAAACGCACATGGTGATGCGTTCAGGGGCAGAGCGGACACAGACACATGACTCCTCAGATAAACCCTGATGCCCCGCCACAGATCAGGACATTTATCTGTGAACTGGATTAAATGGACAGAATATAGAGTCTGAGCTTTAGAACGAGGGAAAACACGAGGAAAATCGGCCCAGATCCAAAGGATTATGGCCGATATGTTATATAAGAGCCAATATTGGCCGATAATATTGACCAACCGATATATCGGTCGGGCCCTAGTGAGAACACGAGTCCTGTGTGAATCTGCAGCTCAGCGTCTGTAATTCTGCACCAAAAACATGAGACCGTTTAAAAAAGAGAAAATCGTCGTTTTAATATTTGAGTTCAGATTTAAAATTAAATTAGATCATTACATTTGTAAGGACTAAACCAGGACTAAACCAGGACTAAACCAGGACTAAACCAGGACTAAACCAGGACTGAACCAGGACTAAACCAGGACTAAACCAGGACTAAACCAGGACTGAACCAGGACTGAACCAGGACTAAACCAGGACTGAACCAGGACTGAACCAGGACTAAACCAGGACTGAACCAGGACTAAACCAGGACTAAACCAGGACTAAACCAGGACTAAACCAGGACTAAACCAGGACTAAACCAGGACTAAGACAGGACTGAACCAGGACTGAACCAGGACTAAACCAGGACTAAACCGGGACTAAACCAGGACTGAACCAGGACTAAACCAGGACTGAACCAGGACTGAACCAGGACTAAACCAGGACTGAACCAGGACTAAACCAGGACTGAACCGGGACTAAACCAGGACTGAACCGGGACTAAACCAGGACTGAACCAGGACTGAACCAGGACTGAACCAGGACTAAACCAGGACTGAACCAGGACTGAACCAGGACTAAACCAGGACTGAACCAGGACTAAACCAGGACTAAACCAGGACTAAACCAGGACTGAACCAGGACTGAACCAGGACTAAACCAGGACTGAACCAGGACTGAACCAGGACTAAACCAGGACTGAACCAGGACTGAACCAGGACTAAACCAGGACTGAACCAGGACTGAACCAGGACTAAACCAGGACTGAACCAGGACTGAACCAGGACTAAACCAGGAATGAACCAGGACTAAACCAGGACTAAACCAGGACTAAACCAGGACTGAACCAGGACTAAACCAGGACTGAACCAGGACTGAACCAGGACTAAACCAGGACTGAACCAGGACTAAACCAGGACTGAACCAGGACTGAACCAGGACTAAGACAGGACTAAACCAGGACTAAGACAGGACTGAACCAGGACTAAACCAGGACTGAACCAGGACTAAACCAGGACTGAACCAGGACTGAACCAGGACTAAACCAGGACTAAACCAGGACTGAACCAGGACTAAACCAGGACTGAACCAGGACTGAACCAGGACTAAACCAGGACTGAACCAGGACTAAACCAGGACTGAACCGGGACTAAACCAGGACTGAACCGGGACTAAACCAGGACTGAACCAGGACTGAACCAGGACTGAACCAGGACTAAACCAGGACTGAACCAGGACTGAACCAGGACTAAACCAGGACTGAACCAGGACTAAACCAGGACTGAACCAGGACTAAACCAGGACTAAACCAGGACTAAACCAGGACTGAACCAGGACTGAACCAGGACTAAACCAGGACTGAACCAGGACTGAACCAGGACTAAACCAGGACTGAACCAGGACTGAACCAGGACTAAACCAGGACTGAACCAGGACTGAACCAGGACTAAACCAGGACTGAACCAGGACTGAACCAGGACTAAACCAGGACTGAACCAGGACTAAACCAGGACTAAACCAGGACTAAACCAGGACTGAACCAGGACTAAACCAGGACTGAACCAGGACTGAACCAGGACTAAACCAGGACTGAACCAGGACTAAACCAGGACTGAACCAGGACTGAACCAGGACTAAGACAGGACTAAACCAGGACTAAGACAGGACTGAACCAGGACTAAACCAGGACTGAACCAGGACTAAACCAGGACTGAACCAGGACTGAACCAGGACTAAACCAGGACTAAGACAGGACTGAACCAGGACTAAACCAGGACTGAACCAGGACTAAACCAGGACTGAACCAGGACTGAACCAGGACTGAACCAGGACTAAACCAGGACTGAACCAGGACTGAACCAGGACTGAACCAGGACTGAACCAGGACTAAACCAGGACTAAACCAGGACTAAACCAGGACTGAACCAGGACTAAACCAGGACTGAACCAGGACTGAACCAGGACTAAACCAGGACTAAACCAGGACTGAACCAGGACTAAACCAGGACTGAACCAGGACTGAACCAGGACTAAGACAGGACTAAACCAGGACTAAGACAGGACTGAACCAGGACTAAACCAGGACTGAACCAGGACTGAACCAGGACTGAACCAGGACTAAACCAGGACTAAGACAGGACTGAACCAGGACTAAACCAGGACTGAACCAGGACTAAACCAGGACTAAACCAGGACTGAACCAGGACTAAGACAGGACTGAACCAGGACTGAACCAGGACTAAACCAGGACTGAACCAGGACTAAACCAGGACTGAACCAGGACTAAACCAGGACTAAACCAGGACTGAACCAGGACTAAACCAGGACTAAACCAGGACTGAACCAGGACTAAACCAGGACTGAACCAGGACTGAACCAGGACTGAACCAGGACTAAACCAGGACTGAACCAGGACTGAACCAGGACTAAACCAGGACTGAACCAGGACTAAACCAGGACTAAACCAGGACTAAACCAGGACTGAACCAGGACTGAACCAGGACTAAACCAGGACTGAACCAGGACTGAACCAGGACTAAACCAGGACTGAACCAGGACTGAACCAGGACTAAACCAGGACTGAACCAGGACTAAACCAGGACTAAACCAGGACTAAACCAGGACTAAACCAGGACTAAACCAGGACTAAACCAGGACTAAGACAGGACTGAACCAGGACTGAACCAGGACTAAACCAGGACTAAACCAGGACTAAACCAGGACTGAACCAGGACTGAACCAGGACTGAACCAGGACTGAACCAGGACTAAACCAGGACTGAACCAGGACTAAACCAGGACTAAACCAGGACTAAACCAGGACTGAACCAGGACTAAACCAGGACTAAACCAGGACTGAACCAGGACTGAACCAGGACTAAACCAGGACTAAACCAGGACTGAACCAGGACTAAACCAGGACTGAACCAGGACTGAACCAGGACTAAGACAGGACTAAACCAGGACTAAGACAGGACTGAACCAGGACTAAACCAGGACTAAACCAGGACTAAACCAGGACTAAACCAGGACTGAACCAGGACTGAACCAGGACTAAACCAGGACTAAGACAGGACTGAACCAGGACTAAACCAGGACTGAACCAGGACTAAACCAGGACTGAACCAGGACTGAACCAGGACTGAACCAGGACTAAACCAGGACTGAACCAGGACTGAACCAGGACTGAACCAGGACTAAACCAGGACTAAACCAGGACTGAACCAGGACTAAACCAGGACTGAACCAGGACTGAACCAGGACTAAACCAGGACTAAACCAGGACTAAACCAGGACTGAACCAGGACTAAACCAGGACTGAACCAGGACTAAACCAGGACTGAACCAGGACTGAACCAGGACTAAGACAGGACTAAACCAGGACTAAGACAGGACTGAACCAGGACTAAACCAGGACTGAACCAGGACTAAACCAGGACTGAACCAGGACTGAACCAGGACTAAACCAGGACTAAGACAGGACTGAACCAGGACTAAACCAGGACTGAACCAGGACTAAACCAGGACTGAACCAGGACTGAACCAGGACTGAACCAGGACTAAACCAGGACTGAACCAGGACTGAACCAGGACTGAACCAGGACTGAACCAGGACTAAACCAGGACTAAACCAGGACTAAACCAGGACTGAACCAGGACTAAACCAGGACTGAACCAGGACTGAACCAGGACTAAACCAGGACTAAACCAGGACTGAACCAGGACTAAACCAGGACTGAACCAGGACTGAACCAGGACTAAGACAGGACTAAACCAGGACTAAGACAGGACTGAACCAGGACTAAACCAGGACTGAACCAGGACTGAACCAGGACTGAACCAGGACTAAACCAGGACTAAGACAGGACTGAACCAGGACTAAACCAGGACTGAACCAGGACTAAACCAGGACTAAACCAGGACTGAACCAGGACTAAGACAGGACTGAACCAGGACTGAACCAGGACTAAACCAGGACTGAACCAGGACTAAACCAGGACTGAACCAGGACTAAACCAGGACTAAACCAGGACTGAACCAGGACTAAACCAGGACTGAACCAGGACTAAACCAGGACTAAACCAGGACTGAACCAGGACTAAACCAGGACTGAACCAGGACTGAACCAGGACTAAACCAGGACTAAACCAGGACTGAACCAGGACTAAACCAGGACTGAACCAGGACTGAACCAGGACTAAGACAGGACTAAGACAGGACTAAACCAGGACTGAACCAGGACTAAACCAGGACTAAACCAGGACTAAACCAGGACTGAACCAGGACTAAACCAGGACTGAACCAGGACTAAACCAGGACTAAACCAGGACTAAACCAGGACTGAACCAGGACTGAACCAGGACTGAACCAGGACTGAACCAGGACTAAACCAGGACTAAGACAGGACTAAACCAGGACTAAGACAGGACTGAACCAGGACTAAACCAGGACTGAACCAGGACTGAACCAGGACTGAACCAGGACTAAACCAGGACTAAGACAGGACTGAACCAGGACTAAACCAGGACTGAACCAGGACTGAACCAGGACTAAGACAGGACTGAACCAGGACTGAACCAGGACTAAACCAGGACTGAACCAGGACTAAACCAGGACTGAACCAGGACTAAACCAGGACTAAACCAGGACTGAACCAGGACTAAACCAGGACTGAACCAGGACTAAACCAGGACTAAACCAGGACTGAACCAGGACTAAACCAGGACTGAACCAGGACTGAACCAGGACTAAACCAGGACTAAACCAGGACTGAACCAGGACTGAACCAGGACTAAGACAGGACTAAGACAGGACTAAACCAGGACTGAACCAGGACTAAACCAGGACTAAACCAGGACTAAACCAGGACTGAACCAGGACTAAACCAGGACTGAACCAGGACTAAACCAGGACTAAACCAGGACTAAACCAGGACTGAACCAGGACTGAACCAGGACTGAACCAGGACTGAACCAGGACTGAACCAGGACTGAACCAGGACTGAACCAGGACTAAACCAGGACTAAACCAGGACTGAACCAGGACTAAACCAGGACTAAACCAGGACTGAACCAGGACTAAACCAGGACTAAACCAGGACTAAACCAGGACTGAACCAGGACTGAACCAGGACTAAACCAGGACTGAACCAGGACTGAACCAGGACTGAACCAGGACTGAACCAGGACTAAACCAGGACTAAACCAGGACTGAACCAGGTCTAAACCAGGACTAAACCAGGACTGAACCAGGTCTAAACCAGGACTAAACCAGGACTGAACCAGGACTAAACCAGGACTAAACCAGGACTGAACCAGGACTAAACCAGGACTGAACCAGGACTGAACCAGGACTGAACCAGGACTGAACCAGGACTAAACCAGGACTAAACCAGGACTAAACCAGGACTAAACCAGGACTAAACCAGGACTGAACCAGGACTAAGACAGGACTAAACCAGGACTGAACCAGGACTAAACCAGGACTAAACCAGGACTAAACCAGGACTAAACCAGGACTAAACCAGGACTGAACCAGGACTAAACCAGGACTGAACCAGGACTAAACCAGGACTAAACCAGGACTAAACCAGGGCTAAACCAGGACTGAACCAGGACTAAACCAGGACTGAACCAGGACTAAACCAGGACTGAACCAGGACTAAACCAGGACTAAACCAGGACTAAACCAGGACTGAACCAGGACTAAACCAGGACTGAACCAGGACTGAACCAGGACTAAACCAGGACTAAACCAGGACTAAACCAGGACTGAACCAGGACTAAACCAGGACTGAACCAGGACTGAACCAGGACTGAACCAGGACTAAACCAGGACTGAACCAGGACTGAACCAGGACTGAACCAGGACTGAACCAGGACTGAACCAGGACTAAACCAGGACTAAACCAGGACTGAACCAGGACTAAACCAGGACTAAGACAGGACTAAACCAGGACTGAACCAGGACTAAACCAGGACTAAACCAGGACTAAACCAGGACTGAACCAGGACTAAACCAGGACTGAACCAGGACTAAACCAGGACTAAACCAGGACTAAACCAGGACTGAACCAGGACTGAACCAGGACTGAACCAGGACTGAACCAGGACTAAACCAGGACTAAGACAGGACTAAACCAGGACTAAGACAGGACTGAACCAGGACTAAACCAGGACTGAACCAGGACTGAACCAGGACTGAACCAGGACTAAACCAGGACTAAGACAGGACTGAACCAGGACTAAACCAGGACTGAACCAGGACTGAACCAGGACTAAGACAGGACTGAACCAGGACTGAACCAGGACTAAACCAGGACTGAACCAGGACTAAACCAGGACTGAACCAGGACTAAACCAGGACTAAACCAGGACTGAACCAGGACTAAACCAGGACTGAACCAGGACTAAACCAGGACTAAACCAGGACTGAACCAGGACTAAACCAGGACTGAACCAGGACTGAACCAGGACTAAACCAGGACTAAACCAGGACTGAACCAGGACTGAACCAGGACTAAGACAGGACTAAGACAGGACTAAACCAGGACTGAACCAGGACTAAACCAGGACTAAACCAGGACTAAACCAGGACTGAACCAGGACTAAACCAGGACTGAACCAGGACTAAACCAAGACTAAACCAGGACTAAACCAGGACTGAACCAGGACTGAACCAGGACTGAACCAGGACTGAACCAGGACTGAACCAGGACTGAACCAGGACTGAACCAGGACTAAACCAGGACTAAACCAGGACTAAACCAGGACTGAACCAGGACTAAACCAGGACTAAACCAGGACTGAACCAGGACTAAACCAGGACTAAACCAGGACTAAACCAGGACTGAACCAGGACTGAACCAGGACTAAACCAGGACTGAACCAGGACTGAACCAGGACTGAACCAGGACTGAACCAGGACTAAACCAGGACTAAACCAGGACTGAACCAGGTCTAAACCAGGACTAAACCAGGACTGAACCAGGTCTAAACCAGGACTAAACCAGGACTGAACCAGGACTAAACCAGGACTAAACCAGGACTGAACCAGGACTAAACCAGGACTGAACCAGGACTGAACCAGGACTGAACCAGGACTGAACCAGGACTAAACCAGGACTAAACCAGGACTAAACCAGGACTAAACCAGGACTGAACCAGGACTAAGACAGGACTAAACCAGGACTGAACCAGGACTAAACCAGGACTAAACCAGGACTAAACCAGGACTAAACCAGGACTGAACCAGGACTAAACCAGGACTGAACCAGGACTAAACCAGGACTAAACCAGGACTAAACCAGGGCTAAACCAGGACTGAACCAGGACTAAACCAGGACTGAACCAGGACTAAACCAGGACTGAACCAGGACTAAACCAGGACTAAACCAGGACTAAACCAGGACTGAACCAGGACTAAACCAGGACTGAACCAGGACTGAACCAGGACTAAACCAGGACTAAACCAGGACTAAACCAGGACTGAACCAGGACTAAACCAGGACTGAACCAGGACTGAACCAGGACTGAACCAGGACTAAACCAGGACTAAACCAGGACTAAACCAGGACTAAACCAGGACTAAACCAGGACTGAACCAGGACTAAACCAGGACTGAACCAGGACTAAACCAGGACTGAACCAGGACTGAACCAGGACTGAACCAGGACTAAACCAGGACTGAACCAGGACTAAACCAGGACTGAACCAGCACTGAACCAGGACTGAACCAGGACTAAACCAGGACTAAACCAGGACTAAACCAGGACTGAACCAGGACTAAACCAGGACTGAACCAGGACTGAACCAGGACTAAACCAGGACTAAACCAGGACTGAACCAGGACTGAACCAGGACTGAACCAGGACTAAACCAGGACTAAACCAGGACTGAACCAGGACTAAACCAGGACTGAACCAGGTCTAAACCAGGACTGAACCAGGACTAAACCAGGACTAAACCAGGACTAAACCAGGACTGAACCAGGTCTAAACCAGGACTGAACCAGGTCTAAACCAGGACTGAACCAGGTCTAAACCAGGACTGAACCAGGACTGAACCAGGACTGAACCAGGACTGAACCAGGACTAAACCAGGACTAAACCAGGACTGAACCAGGACTAAACCAGGACTGAACCAGGACTGAACCAGGACTGAACCAGGACTAAACCAGGACTAAACCAGGACTAAACCAGGACTAAACCAGGTCTAAACCAGGACTGAACCAGGTCTAAACCAGGACTGAACCAGGTCTAAACCAGGACTGAACCAGGACTGAACCAGGACTGAACCAGGACTGAACCAGGACTGAACCAGGACTAAACCAGGACTAAACCAGGACTAAACCAGGACTAAACCAGGTCTAAACCAGGACTGAACCAGGTCTAAACCAGGACTGAACCAGGAGTAAACCAGGACTAAACCAGGACTAAACCAGGACTAAACCAGGACTAAACCAGGACTAAACCAGGACTAAACCAGGACTGAACCAGGACTGAACCAGGACTAAACCAGGACTAAACCAGGACTAAACCAGGACTGAACCAGGACTGAACCAGGACTAAACCAGGACTGAACCAGGACTGAACCAGGACTAAACCAGGTGAGATTTACTCACCGAGCGTCTGTAGGACGATGGACTCCAGAAGAACCAGCTCCTGGGCCTGCTGCAGATACGCCTGAGGAGGAAACACAATCTTCTAATTGTGAAACTTTAAATCAGATTTGCCACGTTCACATGAGGCTTTAACTCTGAATAAACTCAGTTCCTCTTTAAAAAGTCCATGAAAACACTTCATAATGAAACTGATTAATCTTAGTCCTGAAGTCAGTGGGTTTATTCTGATTTTAAAGCCGAATGAGTTTCCTCCTGGATCCTGGAAACGTTTCTTCTTCTTGGGTCGAGTCTCTTCGGACTTTCCTCCACTGCTCTTTGGATTCTTTTCATTTTTGAAAATTTTATTCTCTTTTCTTTTTTTTTCTTCATATGCCTTTCATTTTGTCATTTAATTTTTTCCATTTTATTCTGTTCATTTTTTCCTTTTTTCCTTTCTTTTTCTTTCATAAAAATTTTTTATTTTTCAATTAAATCTTTTTCATTTGTCTTTCATTTTTTCAAATTTTTTCATTTAATTTAATTTTTCTGGCATTTTTTCATTTCCCTTTTGTTTTTTTCTTTCATTTTCTCCCCATTTTTTCATTTCTTTTGCCTGTTTTTTGTCTTCTTCTTCCTCCTTCTCCCACACTCTTCCCTTCTCCTCCTCAGCTCACAGACGGAAAGTGTGAGGACAGAATTCTCCAGCTGCTGCTTCATTATCATCAGAACCACTGCGGAAAAAGTTCTGATCGTGTTTGTGTCGGCGGCGAAACGACAAACGGAGACGACAGAAAAGAGCAGCTGAAGTGTGGGTTTTCTTCCCAAAGACGGAAATACGTTTGTGTCGCTGTCCGATCAGCACCTTCCCCACTACAGACGCTGAGAACTATTAAATAAAGACCATTTAACCTGCTTCCGTGGAAACTCCAAGGAGAAGATTTGAAGGTTTGAATTTAAAAACATCATGTAAACGTGGCCGATATTTGATCTAAAACAACTTCATAAAAAAAACGAGAGCGCTGAAAATAAAAGAATAAAGATTCCTCAAACATGAATCACTCCAAATCCAACTTAAGAGGCTCAGAGAGAAGAAACTACGAGAACCTAGAGAAACATCTGAGGAGAACAGAGGAGAACATGGAGACGGATCTGAGGAGAACAGAGGAGAACATGGAGAAACATCTAAGGAGAACATGGAGACGGATCTGAGGAGAACATGGAGACTGATCTGAGGAGAACAGAGGAGAACATGGAGACGGATCTGAGAAGAACAGAGGAGAACATGGAGAAACATCTAAGGAGAACGGAGGAGAACATGGAGAAAGATCGGAGGAGAACAGAGGAGAACATGGAGAAAGATCTGAGGAGAACATGGAGACGGATCTGAGGAGAACAGAGGAGAACATGGAGAAACATCTGAGGAGAACATGGAGACGGATCTGAGGACAACAGAGGAGAACATGGAGAAGGATCTGAGGAGAACATGGAGACGGATCTGAGGAGAACATGAAGAAACATCTGAGGAGAACATGGACAAAGATCTGAGGAGAACATGGAGACGGATCAGAGGAGAACAGAGGAGGACATGGAGAAGGATCTGAGGAGAACAGAGAACATGGAGAAGGATCTGAGGAGGACATGGAGAAAGATCTGAGGAGAACAGAGGAGGACAGTCTGGGGAGGCGCTCTGTGCTGAAGCTCCTGCAGGAGGCGCTCACGTTGCTCTTGGTGTCCAGCGGAGGTTCTGTGGGGTTCAGGCAGGCGTGCACCACTTTGATCACGTGCTCCAGTTTCCTCGGCTGCTCCTCGACTTTCGCCGCCAGGAACAGGACCGTCGGCGCCATCGTCTGGAAACACGACGGAAATTTAACCGAAACTTTAGCCGAAACTTTAGCCGAAACACTGAACGAAGGACGTGACGAGAACGGAAATGTGGAGATATCGAATCGTCAAAGGGCTCAGTGACAGAACCAGGACTGAACCAGGACTAAACCAGGACTAAACCAGGACTGAACCAGGACTGAACCAGGACTGAACCAGGACAGAACCAGGACAGAACCAGGACTGAACCAGGACTGAACCAGGACTAAACCAGGACTGAACCAGGACTAGACCAGGACTGAACCAGGACTGAACCAGGACTGAACCAGGACTAGACCAGGACTGAACCAGGACTGAACCAGGACTGAACCAGGACTGAACCAGGACTAAACCAGGACTGAACCAGGACTAGACCAGGACTGAACCAGGACTGAACCAGAACTGAACCAGGACTAGACCAGGACTGAACCAGGACTGAACCAGGACTGAACCAGGACTGAACCAGGACTGAACCAGGACTGAACCAGGACTAGACCAGGACTGAACCAGGACTGAACCAGGACTAGACCAGGACTGAACCAGGACTGAACCAGGACTGAACCAGGACTAAACCAGGACTGAACCAGGACTAGACCAGGACTGAACCAGGACTGAACCAGGACTGAACCAGGACTGAACCAGGACTAAACCAGGACTGAACCAGGACTAGACCAGGACTGAACCAGGACTGAACCAGGACTGAACCAGGACTGAACCAGGACTAGACCAGGACTGAACCAGGACTGAACCAGGACTGAACCAGGACTGAACCAGGACTAAACCAGGACTGAACCAGGACTAGACCAGGACTGAACCAGGACTGAACCAGGACTGAACCAGGACTAAACCAGGACTGAACCAGGACTAGACCAGGACTGAACCAGGACTGAACCAGGACTAAACCAGGACTGAACCAGGACTGAACCAGGACTGAACCAGGACTAGACCAGGACTGAACCAGGACTGAACCAGGACTGAACCAGGACTGAACCAGGACTGAACCAGGACTAGACCAGGACTAGACCAGGACTGAACCAGGACTGAACCAGGACTGAACCAGGACTGAACCAGGACTAAACCAGGACTGAACCAGGACTGAACCAGGACTGAACCAGGACTGAACCAGGACTGAACCAGGACTGAACCAGGACTAAACCAGGACTGAACCAGGACTGAACTAGGACTAAACCAGGACTAAACCAGGACTAGACCAGGACTGAACCAGGACTAAACCAGGACTAAACCAGGACTAGACCAGGACTGAACCAGGACTGAACCAGGACTAAACCAGGACTAAACCAGGACTAGACCAGGACTGAACCAGGACTGAACCAGGACTGAACCAGGACTGAACCTGGACTGAACCTGGACTAAACCAGGACATCTCTGACGATTCGATATCTCCAGGTTTCCGATATGGTTCTGTCCGTTCGGCAGGACTCACGTTGCGGTGGAACTTGGTGAAGGAATGATGCATGTAGAACCGGTGCATGTAGACGATGGCCGTGTTTATGGTGAGCTGAGAGCTGCAGGAGCCGGGTTAAAGAAACACCCTGAACCAGGACTGAACCAGGACTGAACCAGGACTGAACCAGGACTAAACCAGGACTGAACCAGGAATAAACATGGACTAAACCAGGACTAAACCAGGTCTAAACCAGGACTAAACCAGGACTAAACCAGGACTAAACCTGGGCTAAACCAGGACTGAACCAGGACTGAACCAGGAATAAACATGGACTAAACCAGGACTAAACCAGGTCTAAACCAGGACTAAACCAGGACTAAACCTGGACTAAACCTGGGCTAAACCAGGACTGAACCAGGACTGAACCAGGTCTAAACCAGGTCTAAACCAGGACTAAACCAGGACTAAACCAGGATTAAACCTGGGCTAAACCAGGACTGAACCAGGACTGAACCAGGACTAAACCAGGACTAAACCAGGACTGAACCAGGACTGAACCTGGGCTAAACCTGGGCTAAACCTGGGCTAAACCTGGGCTAAACCAGGACTAAACATGGGCTAAACATGGGCTAAACATGGACTAAACCAGGACTAAACCAGGACTAAACCAGGACTAAACCAGGACTAAACCAGGACTGAACCAGGACTGAACCTGGGCTAAACCTGGGCTAAACCTGGGCTAAACCAGGACTAAACATGGGCTAAACATGGGCTAAACATGGACTAAACCAGGACTAAACCAGGACTAAACCAGGACTAAACCAGGACTAAACCAGGACTGAACCAGGACTGAACCAGGACTGAACCTGGGCTAAACCTGGGCTAAACCTGGGCTAAACCAGGACTAAACCAGGACTAAACATGGGCTAAACATGGGCTAAACATGGACTAAACCAGGACTAAACCAGGACTAAACCAGGACTAAACCTCCCTAGAGAAACAGACTGTGGTCTGACTGTGAGCGGCGTCGCCTCTCCACAGATCTGACCTGTAACTCGGTCTGGCTCGGTCTCCGTGGAGATGGAAAGGTTAGAAACGCCACACTGCGGAACATTCTGGACGAAGCACTGGCATCTCCATGGAGACGAGCGCCACGCCTCCGTCCACGGTGCAGCTCTGAGCTTCGGGACGCGGAGGATTTTATTCTGTTTGTGTTTTTATCTGTTTGTGATTTGAACGTCTCAGAATCACTTTAGGAACATGAACATGAGACACTTGGAGCTGTGACCAGGAGATTCTCACAGAGCTCAGGAGCCGTGTGTTTTTCCAGCTCTGGGATATTTAGGGATTTTCATTCTGGAGAGAAGTCGTGTTTTAATAAAGCTAAAGTGATTCAGACCGATTTACTGAGTCCCAACAAAGAAAAATACAGACGCCACAGAGAAATATTAAAAATAAAAAAGCTCCTCTGCTCCTCTCCCCTGGGCCTCTCCTCCTCTCCTCTCCTCTCCCCCTGGGCCTCTCCTCCTCTCCTCGGCCTCTCCTCCTCTCCTCTCCTCCGGGCCTCTCCTCTCCCCCTGGGCCTCTCCTCTCCCCCTGGGCCTCTCCTCCTCTCCCCCTGGGCCTCTCCTCCTCTCCTCTCCTACTCTCCTCTCCCCCAGGCCTCTCCTCCTCTCCCCCAGGCCTCTCCTCCGGGCCTCTCCTCCTCCTCTCCTCCTCTCCTCTCCTCTCCTCTCCTCTCCTCTCCTCTCCTCTCCCCCTGGGCCTCTCCTCCTCTCCCCCAGGTCTCTCCTCCTCTCCCCCAGGCCTTTCCTCCTCTCCCCCGGGGCCTTTCCTCCTCTTCCCGGTCCTCTCCCCCGGGCCTCTCTGCTCTCTCCTCCCCGGTTCCCCCTTCACCCGGGCGGATACACGTTGAGCCTTTGCCCCATGTCCTGGATGAGGTTGGCGGCCTGTTGTCGGTAGGAAAGCTCCCGGTCGGGCTCCACTCCGCAGCGGCGCGACGGCGTGTGGGTCAGCTGCTCCCGGGAGAAGAACCAGCGCGGGGCGGGGGCTCGGGCCGGAGCCGGGGCTCGGGCCGGGGCCGGGGCTCGGGCCGGGGCCGGGGCTCGGGCCGGGGCCGGGGCTCGGGCCGGGGCTCCGCCGTGAGCTCCGCGGGCCGCCGCCATCTTGCGTCCTGCTTCCTCTTCCAGCTGCGTCACGGCGCACGCACACAAGTGACGTAGTGACGCAGAGTCTTGTAGCTTCAGTGAGTGAGTGCTCCCAAGAGGCCGAGAGGAGAACTGCAGGAGTATGAGCGCCCCCAACAGGCCGAGAGGAGAACTGCAGGAGTATGAGCGCCCCCAACAGGCCGAGAGGAGAACTGCAGGAGTATGAGCGCCCCCAACAGGCCGAGAGGAGAACTGCAGGAGTATGAGCGCCCCCAACAGGCCGAGAGGAGAACTGCAGGAGTATGAGCGCCCCCAACAGGCCGAGAGGAGAACTGCAGGAGTATGAGCGCCCCCAACAGGCCGAGAGGAGAACTGCAGGAGTATGAGCGCCCCCAAGAGGCCGAGAGGAGAACTGCAGGAGTATGAGCGCCCCCAACAGGCCGAGAGGAGAACTGCAGGAGTATGAGCGCCCCCAACAGGCCGAGAGGAGAACTGCAGGAGTATGAGCGCCCCCAACAGGCCGAGAGGAGAACTGCAGGAGTATGAGCGCCCCCAAGAGGACTTGTTTTGTCATTTGGATTCTTGCTGTTTGAGCCCTGGTCCCTGATTTGTGGAGCTTCAGCCCTCGGCCCCCCCCTCACCTGCAGGTTCCTCTCACCTGTTCGGGGCCTTTGGGGCCATTTTGTGTTCGTCTCATTAGTGTGAGAGACTTTACTTTACTTTAGTTCTGTTTAGTTCTGTTTAGTTCTGTTTAGTTCTGTTTAGTTCTGTTTAGTTCTGTTTAGTTCTGTTTTGTGCCTTTTAGTTGTCACTTGATTCTGTTTGTAGGTTTGTGACTTTAGTTTAGTTCAGTCTTTATTTGAAGGGACAATGTACAGAGACATAAAAACAGAGATGTTCTGCACCAGATTAGAGCGAAACAGCTCGTTTCCATCTGCAGTCCCTGATTTACCTGAATACAAATACAAAGCAGTTACACTCAGACAATCTGAGTAGAAGCAGCAGTTCATAGACTCACACAGACAGAACCACATCTCAGTCAACATTATTCACAGGAACATTTGTCTCATAAAAGGCACATGACCAAACTCCATTTAAACAACTACAAAGAACAATCAGTATTATATTGGTTAAAGTTCACATTATACATGACACAGAAGCAGCAGTGATTTTGTTTTGTTATGTGTCCCTTTGTCACTTGTTTTTTGGTTTTTTATATATAGACCTACGTGAGCCGTTATATTTCAGTCCTGTCCTTTTGTTTCTTAGTTTAGGTTATTTTATGTACATATTTTAGCCGGTTTTGTTTCATTTACCTCGTACATTTCTGAGTTCCTACAGACGGATCCAGACGCTTCCACAGCCTCAGGTCCTTCTGTGTCTCACCTGCAACTGGATTTGACAGATTTCTAATATTTCACTTTTAAAATCCACAGCGAGGCCCAGAAATCTTAAGTCTCAGCACAAATCAAACTGACTTTCCACTTCAGTAAAACCCATGTCATTCTGAGCTTAAACCGGGGAAGGGACGAGATACGATTTCCACAAAACGAGAACGAGACAAGACGAGATTCTGACATTTGTTGAGGAAAACGGCCTTTTCCTCTAGTGCTCGTTAGTTTCTGCCGAGATAAAAAAAAAACAGAAATAAAGTCCAGATCATTTACTTTTTCAAATATTAACACAGAGACTCAGTGTTTACACCTGGACACCAACTTTTATGACTTTATTAAAGAATTAGCGCCTCTTCGCTGGTGCCTCTGGGTGTTTTCCGTCGTCTCCGTCAGTGGTTCTGGTTCTGTTCAGTGAGTTTGTTCTCAGATACTTTAGAATCTCCTGCATTTGTCTGGAAACATGTGGATCTGTGAGCGTCTCACCTCAGGACAATGAACTACACGAGTGGTTTTACAAACTAACTCAGCCCAGTTATTTATCTGAACACATTTACAAGAAACAGTGCGATCCAGGTCCCAATTTTTTAGCATTTTTGATTCATTTCACTGAATATGTGTCATGGTTTGAGTGTGGTGGAGGAGCCCAAAGCAGAGACAGAGGCGCAGGTCGGTGTTAAACAGGTTTATCGCCGGGATTGCAGGATGTGGTGATGGGAAATGGCTGGAGACACAGACGGAGGGAAGACAGTGGACATGAACAGGCAGGACGAGGATGGAGACAAGGGACTGACAGAGCACAGGACGAGGACAGGACTGAATACTGGGGCTGATTGGACCATGAGCTGCAGCTGAAGCCCACTGAGCCCTGCCCCCGACAGGAGCAGACACACTGGAGGAGGGAACACACAACAAACACCAAACCCTGACAATACTTTTGCGATCACTTTGGCAGCGCTTTTTGGGATTAGATCAGATTAGATCAGATTCAGAAAACTTTATTGATCCCAGAGGGCGATTCATTTGCAGCGTTCACAGAGCAGTTCTCACTTCTCACCTGCACAAACACAGTGTGTCAGACCATTACAGACACAAGTGGAACTCACAGAACAATATAAGAACAATACACATATGACATAGAAGAACAATACACATATGACACATAAGAACAATATACATATGAGACATAAGAACAATACACATATGACACATAAGAACAATACACATATGACACATAAGAACAATACACATATGACACATAAGAACAATACACATATGACATATAAGAACAATACACATATGACATAGAAGAACAATACACATATGACACATAAGAACAATATACATATGACACATAAGAACAATACACATATGACACATAAGAACAATACACATATGACATATAAGAACAATACACATATGACACATAAGAACAATATACATATGACATAGAAGAACAATACACATATGACACATAAGAACAATACACATATGACACATAAGAACAATATACATATGACACATAAGAACAATACACATATGACACATAAGAACAATACACATATGACACATAAGAACAATACACATATGACACATAAGAACAATATACATATGACACATAAGAACAATATACATATGACACATAAGAACAATACACATATGACACATAAGAACAATACACATATGACACATAAGAACAATATACATATGACACATAAGAACAATACACATATGACACATAAGAACAATACACATATGACACATAAGAACAATACACATATGACATATAAGAACAATACACATATGACATATAAGAACAATACACATATGACATATAAGAACAATACACATATGACACATAAGAACAATACACATATGACATATAAGAACAATACACATATGACATATAAGAATACACATATGACACATAAGAACAATACACATATGACATAGAAGAACAATATACATATGACATATAAGAACAATACACATATGACACAGAACAATACACATGACATATAAGAACAATACACATATGACATATAAGAACAATACACATATGACATATAAGAACAATACACATATGACACATAAGAACAATACACATGACATATAAGAACAATACACATATGACACATAAGAACAATACACATGACATATAAGAACAATACACATATGACACATAAGAACAATACACAAGGCACAAAAGAATTGGAGAATCGGTTAGTCTTCGGTACCAGAGCATAAATTACAACTTCTCAAAAAAAATAAAAAAAATAAAATAATAATAATAATAATAATTAGTGCTGTCAAACAATTCATTTTTAAAATGAGATTAATCACACTTTAGAATTTTGATTAATCACGACGAATCAGTTAATTATTCTTCAAAAAAAGACCAAAATATTTGGACAAAAACCCAATTTATGATCAAAAAGTTATATTATTGACATTTTTCTATCGCTGTAGTTTTGTTGTTGCTCGGTTTGTTGCTGGTGCAGTGTCGTCGTTTCTGCCGCTGAATCAAACCCGCGTTCTGCTTTAAGACGTGTTTTAAACTTGTGCTTCTGTGGAAAGTTCATCTCTGTGACATCTGCAAACTGCCTCAGTTCATCTAAAGTCCCTATGGACCTGATCACTGACCTGATCACTGACCTGATCACTGACCTGATCACTGACCTGATCACTGACCTGATCACCTGCGCCGCCTTCAGGACCATCCGCACTTTAACAGAGGAGCGTTCAGAAGAAACTGTGGGATTATTCTGCGTTAAAATAAAAACATAAGTGTGATATTTTTTATGATTAATCGTTAATGCGTTAACAATAAAACATTTTATTTATGAGACGCCTTTCTGGACACTCAAAGTCGCCTCAACAACATAAACACATTAAGTACGATTAAAACACAAACGCCACAGTTAAAGTGGGACAGTGTTTAATCGATTGATTGGGTTTATTTAGTGTTGTATTTTATTAGTATTTAGTAACACTGCAAAAAACAAAATCTAGTCAAGCTAAAATGACTTGGACTAAAAGTTTTACCATGATTTGGGTAAATTTAATTTGACAAGTAAAAGTATCGGCCAGTGCAGTAAGATTTTTGTACTTAAAATATGAAAATACATCTTGCTAAACTTAAAATAAGAAAAACAACAACTTGTTGTACTTAAAATAAGAAATAAAACCAAATAAAAAAACACTTATTCCACTGGCAGATAATTTCACTTGTCAAGATGATTCTGCTCAAAAAAGTAAAATGTTCTTAATTTATGCCATTTTAACTCACTTGTTTTATCCAGCGTTACTCGGAGTAAATGTTCCTTGTCAGTGTCGAACCCCGTTTCTCTGCCTCTTTACTGTTGCAGGGTCAGATTGTTCAGGGACACTGGGACATTTCTTGTATAAAACTGGGACAAATCTCTGGTTTTGTCTAAATCTTTGGGACAGGGGGACACGGGGACAGGACTGGGACTGTCCCGGACTCTGTTAGTGTAAGAATCTTGCAGAGTCAGTCTTGAGTCGGTGGATGCAGCGCGCCCTTTGCTCCGGAGTCTTTTGGAGCATTTTGGAGCATTTTGGAGCAGTCCTGTTAAATCCTGCTCTGGGTTTAGTGATTTTTGGTCTTTTGTCCGGGGAGGTGCGTGCAGACAGCCGTGCGCAGACGGAGCAGGCGGCTTTTGGGGGTGGGTTACCCCGGTGTGAGGGGAGGAAACGGGGGGTGGGGAACCGCCTTTGTCCTCGCCCCAGAAATCAGCGCCAAACCTCGGACACCCGCGTATAAAAGGGCTCGGTGCGGGCCCCGGGACACGCAACCTGGAAGAAGAAGAACAAACATCCGTGGAAGAGCCGCAGAACCCGGGACAGAACCGGAGGAGAACCCGAGGAACGAGAGAACCGAGAGCTGCATGAAGCGGAGAGCAGTGAGCGCTCCTCACGGTAAGAGCAGAACCAGAACATCTCCCGGCCGAACGGGATCTGCTCCGGGGGCCACCTCACACACTTTTTTACGTCTTTTGGAAACATTTGCGTGAGTTTGCGTCGCTTTTCTTCGCGTTAAATTCCCAGTTGATCCGAACGGGAGCCACTTCAGCGCGGAACAATAGAAACAATCTGAGTGCTTTACGCGGAGCTTTACTGGATTTAAACCCGGACCCCGCGTCTTAAAAATGTAATATTCAGCTCCTTTTGTGGCCTTAATCTGATTTAAAAGTGTCTCCAAGACAAATGTTCCCGAGTCTGAGGAACAATGCCAAACAATACTATTGTTTTAGGAGCGCACAAACACCTCCCGCTCTGCTCTGCTGCACTTTAAGGAATTTTATACACATTTTACCCTCTAATCTGGTTTAAATTTTGTTTTAAAGTTCTATGTGTTCTTACGGTTTGTCTCTTAAGAACAGATTGGCTATTTTGTGCGATTTTTAAGTAATAATTTCAGATTTTTACGCCAGACTCTCCCAAATCCCTCTTGGAATTTGGGCTAAATCCGTGGAATTTTGTCAAACACGCTCATTTCCTGTCGCTCTCAAAGTTGTAATTTGGTCCTAAAACATTCGCCTTTTCGTCATTTTATTTCCTCCAGTCTCTACTTTGTGTTTTCGGTGGGTTTTGATCAGAAAAGTCGCAGTTTAAAGCGGATTGCGCTGGAGTTTTAACAATAACGGGGCGATGCTACGTCACCGCGCTCGCGTCATGCGTCGTCAGGCCGCCATCTTGGGACGGGCCGTAAACAAGTCCACGTGTGCGCGGAGGATTCAGGGAAAAGTTCAGATAAACGGGATCTGAGCGCACCAGAGTGTGGGCACCGGAGTGTGGGCACCGGAGTGTGGGCACCGGAGTGTGGGCACCGGAGTGTGGGCACCGGAGTGTGGACCGGACAACGGGGCCCTTGTTTGACCGTTTCCGGTGTCTGAAACAGCCCGTCGTGCCTAAGCTCAGAGCCGCATTCTTCTGGAGTGAACACAGTCCTGAGTCTGTGTTTATCACTTTTACACAGAAACTGTCCCAGGTCTCTGTTTGTGACCATTCTGACCCTGCAGCAGTAAAAAGAGGCAGAAACACCTTTGTTTTGGTTAAATTAATTTATTTTGCACATGTGTCCTCCTGGGACCTGAAGGGGGGAAAGTGTTTTGTAATTAATTTTTGTGAGTTTCTGTATCTTCGAGGTAAATGAACCCCTTGGCATTTAATGAATTTTATTTCTATTTATAATCTGTAACATGTCCCTTGTAATGGACAAGCTTCTACAGTCGCCTCACAGTGTTTAGATTCCCTTTAATTCCTTTTTTAATCCAGAAAGTAATCAAAGTTTTTTATTCAGGCCATGATGGTGCCATAGAACCCCCTCCCCCCCTGCTCCGTTCAGACAGAGGAACCTCAAAACACCTCAAAGAAACGCCTGAACTCAATGGGCACTAAAGGAACGAGTGACTGGGCGGGGCTCAGGAGGATATGATGAACAAGAGATAAAAACAATGAAACGTCCACAACAGAAAGATTCTCAGACGGGATCATGAAATGTCAAACATTTCCTCTTTTTAAAGGACATTTCTGATGCGTCACAAACCACAGGTGAAAGTTACTCCACAGTTTCCCCCCTGGATCCAAGCAGAACTGAGCTGTGACAGATAATACTCCCTACGACTGTACAGCAGAACTGAGCTGTGACAGATAATACTCCCTACGACTGTACAGCAGAACTGAGCTGTGACAGATAATACTCCCTACAACTGTACAGCAGAACTGAGCTGTGACAGATAATACTCCCTACGACTGTACAGCAGAACTGAGCTGTGACAGATAATACTCCCTACGACTGTACAGCAGAACTGAGCTGTGACAGATAATACTCCCTACGACTGTACAGCAGAACTGAGCTGTGACAGATAATACTCCCTACGACTGTACAGCAGAACTGAGCTGTGACAGATAATACTCCCTACGACTGTGCAACAGAACTGAGCTGTGACAGATAATACTCCCTACGACTGTACAGCAGAACTGAGCTGTGACAGATAATACTCCCTACGACCGTACAACAGAACTGAGCTGTGACAGATAATACTCCCTACGACTGTACAGCAGAACTGAGCTGTGACAGATAATACTCCCTACGACTGTACAGCAGAACTGAGCTGTGACAGATAATACTCCCTACGACTGTACAGCAGAACTGAGCTGTGACAGATAATACTCCCTACGACTGTACAGCAGAACTGAGCTGTGACAGATAATACTCCCTACGACTGTGCAACAGAACTGAGCTGTGACAGATAATACTCCCTACGACTGTACAGCAGAACTGAGCTGTGACAGATAATACTCCCTACGACCGTACAACAGAACTGAGCTGTGACAGATAATACTCCCTACGACTGTACAGCAGAACTGAGCTGTGACAGATAATACTCCCTACGACCGTACAACAGAACTGAGCTGTGACAGATAATACTCCCTACGACTGTACAGCAGAACTGAGCTGTGACAGATAATACTCCCTACGACTGTACAGCAGAACTGAGCTGTGACAGATAATACTCCCTACGACTGTACAGCAGAACTGAGCTGTGACAGATAATACTCCCTACGACTGTACAGCAGAACTGAGCTGTGACAGATAATACTCCCTACGACTGTACAGCAGAACTGAGCTGTGACAGATAATACTCCCTACGACTGTACAGCAGAACTGAGCTGTGACAGATAATACTCCCTACGACTGCAACAGAACTGAGCTGTGGCAGATAATACTCCCTACGACTGTACAACAGAACTGAGCTGTGGCAGATAATACTCCCTACGACTGTACAACAGAACTGAGCTGTGACAGATAATACTCCCTACGACTGTGCAACAGAACTGAGCTGTGACAGATAATACTCCCTACGACTGTGCAACAGAACTGAGCTGTGACAGATAATACTCCCTACGACTGTACAACAGAACTGAGCTGTGACAGATAATACTCCCTACGACTGTACAACAGAACTGAGCTGTGACAGATAATACTCCCTACGACTGTGCAACAGAACTGAGCTGTGGCAGATAATACTCCCTACGACTGTACAACAGAACTGAGCTGTGACAGATAATACTCCCTACGACTGTACAACAGAACTGAGCTGTGACAGATAATACTCCCTACGACTGTACAACAGAACTGAGCTGTGACAGATAATACTCCCTACGACTGTACAACAGAACTGAGCTGTGGCAGATAATACTCCCTACGACTGTACAACAGAACTGAGCTGTGACAGATAATACTCCCTACGACTGTGCAACAGAACTGAGCTGTGACAGATAATACTCCCTACGACTGTACAACAGAACTGAGCTGTGGCAGATAATACTCCCTACGACTGTACAACAGAACTGAGCTGTGACAGATAATACTCCCTACGACTGTGCAACAGAACTGAGCTGTGACAGATAATACTCCCTACGACTGTACAGCAGAACTGAGCTGTGACAGATAATACTCCCTACGACTGTACAACAGAACTGAGCTGTGACAGATAATACTCCCTACGACTGTGCAACAGAACTGAGCTGTGGCAGATAATACTCCCTACGACTGTGCAACAGAACTGAGCTGTGGCAGATAATACTCCCTACGACTGTACAACAGAACTGAGCTGTGACAGATAATACTCCCTACGACTGTGCAACAGAACTGAGCTGTGACAGATAATACTCCCTACGACTGTACAGCAGAACTGAGCTGTGACAGATAATACTCCCTACGACTGTACAGCAGAACTGAGCTGTGACAGATAATACTCCCTACGACTGTACAGCAGAACTGAGCTGTGACAGATAATACTCCCACGACTGTACAGCAGAACTGAGCTGTGACAGATAATACTCCCTACGACTGTACAGCAGAACTGAGCTGTGACAGATAATACTCCCTACGACTGTACAGCAGAACTGAGCTGTGACAGATAATACTCCCTACGACTGCAACAGAACTGAGCTGTGGCAGATAATACTCCCTACGACTGTACAACAGAACTGAGCTGTGGCAGATAATACTCCCTACGACTGTACAACAGAACTGAGCTGTGACAGATAATACTCCCTACGACTGTGCAACAGAACTGAGCTGTGACAGATAATACTCCCTACGACTGTACAACAGAACTGAGCTGTGACAGATAATACTCCCTACGACTGTGCAACAGAACTGAGCTGTGACAGATAATACTCCCTACAACTGTACAACAGAACTGAGCTGTGACAGATAATACTCCCTACGACTGTACAACAGAACTGAGCTGTGACAGATAATACTCCCTACGACTGTGCAACAGAACTGAGCTGTGACAGATAATACTCCCTACGACTGTACAACAGAACTGAGCTGTGGCAGATAATACTCCCTACGACTGTACAACAGAACTGAGCTGTGACAGATAATACTCCCTACGACTGTGCAACAGAACTGAGCTGTGACAGATAATACTCCCTACGACTGTACAGCAGAACTGAGCTGTGACAGATAATACTCCCTACGACTGTACAGCAGAACTGAGCTGTGACAGATAATACTCCCTACGACCGTACAACAGAACTGAGCTGTGACAGATAATACTCCCTACGACTGTACAGCAGAACTGAGCTGTGACAGATAATACTCCCTACGACTGTACAACAGAACTGAGCTGTGACAGATAATACTCCCTACGACTGTGCAACAGAACTGAGCTGTGGCAGATAATACTCCCTACGACTGTGCAACAGAACTGAGCTGTGGCAGATAATACTCCCTACGACTGTACAACAGAACTGAGCTGTGACAGATAATACTCCCTACGACTGTGCAACAGAACTGAGCTGTGACAGATAATACTCCCTACGACTGTACAGCAGAACTGAGCTGTGACAGATAATACTCCCTACGACTGTACAGCAGAACTGAGCTGTGACAGATAATACTCCCTACGACTGTACAGCAGAACTGAGCTGTGACAGATAATACTCCCTACGACTGTACAGCAGAACTGAGCTGTGACAGATAATACTACCTAAGACTGTACAGCAGAACTGAGCTGTGACAGATAATACTCCCTACGACTGTACAACAGAACTGAGCTGTGACAGATAATACTCCCTACGACTGTACAGCAGAACTGAGCTGTGACAGATAATACTCCCTACGACTGTACAGCAGAACTGAGCTGTGACAGATAATACTCCCTACGACTGTACAGCAGAACTGAGCTGTGACAGATAATACTCCCTACGACTGTACAGCAGAACTGAGCTGTGACAGATAATACTCCCTACGACTGTACAGCAGAACTGAGCTGTGACAGATAATACTCCCTACGACTGTACAGCAGAACTGAGCTGTGACAGATAATACTCCCTACGACTGTGCAACAGAACTGAGCTGTGACAGATAATACTCCCTACGACTGTGCAACAGAACTGAGCTGTGACAGATAATACTCCCTACGACTGTACAGCAGAACTGAGCTGTGACAGATAATACTCCCTACGACTGTACAGCAGAACTGAGCTGTGACAGATAATACTCCCTACGACTGTACAACAGAACTGAGCTGTGACAGATAATACTCCCTACGACTGTGCAACAGAACTGAGCTGTGACAGATAATACTCCCTACGACTGTACAACAGAACTGAGCTGTGACAGATAATACTCCCTACGACTGTGCAACAGAACTGAGCTGTGACAGATAATACTCCCTACGACTGTACAGCAGAACTGAGCTGTGACAGATAATACTCCCTACGACTGTACAGCAGAACTGAGCTGTGACAGATAATACTCCCTACGACTGTGCAACAGAACTGAGCTGTGACAGATAATACTCCCTACGACTGTACAACAGAACTGAGCTGTGACAGATAATACTCCCTACGACTGTGCAACAGAACTGAGCTGTGACAGATAATACTCCCTACGACTGTACAGCAGAACTGAGCTGTGACAGATAATACTCCCTACGACTGTACAGCAGAACTGAGCTGTGACAGATAATACTCCCTACGACTGTACAGCAGAACTGAGCTGTGACTTGTCACATTTTGGGACATGAAAATTCTGATTCTGCCGAGTTTTGCATCTATAAATCTGCGTTGGTTTTAAAGTAAAATGTGAAATGTTTGGGGTTCATAGTATTTTATACACAAAAATACAAATTTGGTAAATAATATTCTAATAATTAAGAGTTCGGTTTGAGTAAACGACGTTAGTGGAACGAGTTACAATTGGAACAAAAGGTTTTTTTTGTTCCGAGTATTTGGGGAAAGTGCCCAGAACAGAGATGTGACTATAGAAACTCCTTTAGTGCAGTTTTCCTTAATCGCTCTTTTCACCGTTTTATTTCTAACCGCCCCAAACCACGGACGTCCCAGTTTATTTAGAAACTCTCCTGACTCATGTCTGAGCTAAAATGTCAAACAGTTTTTCCTCTTTTGGGCTGAAGCTGATCCCTGGAGCTCTGAGCAGTTCATCAGGTCTTCTTTTCCTGCTTTTATTTCAACCCTGTTCACAAACTCTGGTTATTGTAAAATTAAACTGTTGTAAAATCTCATTCCAATATAAAAATATAAAAGTGATCACACGTTTAGAGTTTCAAAAGCCCCTGGAGCTTCCTGTTCTGTCGTTTAGTGTCACCAGAACTGGGACAATCCGGTTTGTGGTGGTTGGTCATAAAATTGTGAAACGAGCGCAGAATTAAATAGTTTTGCCCATTTATGACTTTACAGCGACACGTGAGTCACTACAGTCACAGTTTCTTTGTGTTTGGGTCAGAAAACGGGGACACGGGGACATTTCTTGTATAAAACGGGGACAAGTCTCTGGTTGTGGATAAACGGGGACGTCCAGATTGTGTTTTTTTGTCTCTGCTTCAGGTCGAGTCTCTTTAAAGTCCAGGTGTTTCTTGTCCCTGATGGACAAACCTCGTTAAATGTGTTTAATTAACAGAACTCTGCGTTTCCTGAAGCGTCGTTTACTCGGCCGTTTGGTCTCGACTTTTTTATTTGCGTTGTCAAATCTCAGTTTCTGAACTCCTGAAGCTCGAGTCGTGCGGTTTGTAGAAGGTCGGGAAGAATCGGAGCAAAGCGGCGTCGACTCAAAGCTTCATTGTGTAACTTTTCTGGTGGAGGATCCGTCGGACGCTCGTCTCCATGGAGATGACGCTGGAAAAGAGGAAAATCTTTGTCAAGATGAAATGACTTGGATTAAGAAAGTTTGGCCATGATAAGAGTAAAAGTATCGGCCAGTGCTTAAAATCTGAAGCTACACGTGGCTACGCTGAAAATAAGAAAATCACCTCTTTTTTTGCACTTAAAACAAACTCAAATGTTGCTGAATTAAGAGAAAAACATTTATTCCACTGGCAAATTATTTGACTTGTCAAAATGAATCTGCTCAAATAAAGTAAAATGTTCTTAATTTAAGTCATTGAGTCATAGATATAATTTTTTTCCTGTGAGCTTTGTCTGGAATGTTCCGCAGTACGGCATTAAACTTTTCCATGGACAGTCACAGGTTGGATCAGAGGTTTTTCGAGCTGTAAAACCAACGCCTGTAACTGAATAAATGTAAAGTGGCCGTTTAATGCCACTGTGGAACATTCCAGTGAAATCTCCATAGAAATAAACGGGTGACGAACTTCCCCCGAACCAGAGAGTTCCTCAGATGTTTGAGGATCTGCACACAGGGCAGTGCTTCCTGTTAGCACGTGGAGCTGCAGGATTTCACACCTGAGCCACAAAGAAAAGCTCATTTACATTTCACACTCGGGGTTTTTCCCTCGGAGCCGAGGGGCCGGCAGTTCAGACGGGGACGGCCTTTTGTCCTGGACCCCAGAACCTCCTGGATTATTCAACATTTATGACATGAGGCTTTAAAGTTCTTACGGCACAAACCTGACGGAGCCTTAAGTCCTGTTCTGCTGGAGTCTGTTTGTTTCCTTCATGTTTGACTCTTTATTATTCGTCTGTTTCATCTGCAAAGCTCCGAACGCTCTGCTCCACCCTGTGATGTCATCAAGTGGTCATTTAAGTGGTTTGGTTCAGTCGAGATCGGCGACTCCAGGACTGAAGTCCAGTGAAAGTGTGTTCAGACTTTATTAGTCTGCAACTGTATTTTGATCACTGTATTTTTTTATTTGTTTTTAAATTTCCATTTTTTTCTATATTTCTCTTACATTTTTAACTTCAATTCAGATAAAATCAGATTTTTATATTTTTATTATATTTGAGATTTTTATATTTAATTTTATTATATTTTTATATTACATTTAAAGGTCACAAAACGGACTTGTGTTGTGAGCCGTGGGATAATTTTGGAATGTTTCCTCGTCAAAAACGATCCTTTTATTCGTCTGTCCACAGCTCCAAACGACCTGAGGCGGAGGAAAAGTCTTCAGTCTTCAGTCTTTTGCTTTTGATTTACATTTTATAATAACGCAGACTTTTCCTCAGCCTCAGGTCGTTTCTCTTCTCTAGTTTTGTGGAGTTTGTCTCCGTCAGCTGAGCAGAAATGACGTCCTGTAATTACCACAGAAATAATAATGAAGAATTTTAGAAATAAACTCACACAAATGAAACTGTCACAGCACAAAACAGCACAAACCAAATCCAAACGTTTGACATCATTTTCTTCTGTTTTGAGGCTGTTTCACATTCTGAGGTTCTGGACGACGTCATCGACCAAAATAAAACTGTGAATATCTGAAGAACCAGAATCACAAACTGAACTTTCTGCAGCACAAACGACTGACTCAGTTTCTGTAGGTTTGAGTTTGAGGCGACTTCAGCAGGTCCGGTTGGTCATAATTCTGAAGAATCGGAGTGTTTCTAATCGGTTGTGTGGATCCTTTTGTCTCAGTGAACTCTTTTAGGTTTATGTGTTTGGCCGAAGTCCCGTTCCTGCTTCCATCCTGACTTCCTGTTTCTCTGCGGTCACTTCCTGTGGCCTTAATCCTGAGTCGGTCTTTGCTGAGTCGAGCTGAAACGACTGCGGGCGTTTCCTTTAGGCCTATAAATATGTCGTGGGCTTTAAAAAGTCCCTTTTGACCCCAAGATTTCGATGACGCGACAGGAAAAACGAGCCACAGTTTCCGTCTGAGGCGATTCAGGACTCGGGCTCAGGGTTTATCACTTTTCCTTTAGAAACTCGAGTCGTCACCGGGGATAAGACGAGATCTCACGCCACAAGTTCAGAAGGTTTAACAATTCTTCACACGAAAAACAAAAGAATTGAAATAGTGTTTTTCTCACTCCCTTTGAAATAAATGGAAAAGTTCAAGATCTCGAAGACAAAATGGCCACGATTGTGAACTGAATTCTCGTGAGGTTTTTCCCCAGGGTTTGACTTTTGGATTGGGTTAAAATTTATTCCATCCGTCTTCTCCTGCTTAATCCACTGTGTCACCTGACCCCCTGAACCCCTCTGCAGGTGAGGAGCCCACAGGAGGGATTAACATTCTTTATTTGATTTGATTTTTTTGATTTTTTTTTTTTACTTTTTCTATTGTACATTTTTTTATTTTCGAGAAGGTGTATTCCCAAAAAGCTGCTGCAAAAAATATGAAAGTGAATCAGAAATCAGGAACTGGATTGCAGTTTTTTATATATATAAATGTGAAAATCTCGTCTCGTTTTGCCCCTCGTTATGTTCACAAGAGTTTTACTAAAGTGGAAAGTTGGTTTGATTTCTGGGCCTTGCTGTGGATTTTAAAAGCGAAATATTAGAAATCTGCAAAATCCATAGGTTTTCTACCCATTTTTTTTTTTGTACGTTTACTCTTGTTGGAAATCGTGACTATAGTTTTGCACCACGTTGTTGCTCAGAAACATTATGGACTTCCCTAATTTCCGATCTCATTTGCTGCATTTGTTCAACACGTTTCTTTTATTTTATTAAGTGTTTCTCGTCACTTGTGCCGACCCCTTTGCACAGAACTCTGTCAGTGTGGGACTCTTTAAAATGGAACTCCTGTAATTTTCAGCTTTTCTTCAAATTGTTTCTTCGCTTGTGTAAAACCTGGAGTGTCCAGACGTCCCTGTTTCCCCGGGACCGTCTCCCCCGTCCAGCAGATTTACCCAAAACCACTGATGTGTCAGGGTTTGGTGTTTGTTGTGTGTTCCCCCTCCCTTCTGTGTCTGTCTGCTCCTCTCGGGGGCGTGGCTGGGCTAATGCTGCAGTGTGGATCACCTGCTCGGTGGTTCACCTGCAGCTAATTGTCTAATCAGCCCCACTACTTAGTTCTGTCTTCATCCTTTGTTCTCTGTCAGTTCATTCCTCCTCTATCCCTTGTCCACGTCCTCATCCTGCTTGTCCACGTCGTCCTGCCTGCCTACCTGTGAGTCTTCCCCAGTGTCTTCCCTCAGTCTGTTTCCAGCCAGCTCCCATCACCACATCCTTCAATCCCGGCAATAAACCTGTTTTACAGCTACCTGCGCCTCTGTCTCTGCTTTGGGGTCCTCAACCACACTCAAACCATGACATGATGTGTCCCAGTTTTGTCCAAGAACTGTTCCTTATTTTGGACCAGTCTGACCCTGTCAACAGTAAACGGAGACAAACGGTCATTTGTTTGGGTAAAATGCAGAAAAGCTGCTTAAAAACGACAAACGCAAAGAAAATGTGACGATACTGACGCTTCATCGTGAATCGTCTCTGCAGAACAGTTTTCCTTCATTACGGCTCGATTCACACTTGTGACCAACCGCCACAAACCGAGACTGTCCCAGTTTTATTTTGAAAATCTGGTCACTCTGGTAAAACTCATTTATATTTTACTGCTACAACATCACCAGATTAAGTAGAAATTGGACTAACCAAACCTGCCACACTTCAGCCTAAACCTGTGATGTTTTTATCCAAATGTACCTCCCTCTGACCTCTGACCTCTCTCCTCAGCCCGACCCCGTGACCTCGCCGCCCTGACTCCGCCCCTCGCCGCCCTGACGCCGCCCGCTCCGCACCATGAGCTGGAGCTTCCTGACGCGCCTCTTGGACGAGATCTCGAACCACTCGACGTTCGTGGGGAAGATCTGGCTGACGCTGCTGATCGTGTTCCGCATCGTTCTGACGGCCGTGGGCGGAGAGTCCATTTACTACGATGAGCAGAGCAAGTTCACCTGCAACACGCACCAGCCCGGGTGCGAGAACGTCTGCTACGACGCCTTCGCCCCGCTGTCCCACGTGCGCTTCTGGGCCTTTCAGGTAACGTCCAGACCCACGTCAGATAAACACGTCCTGTGTTCTGACGCTTTAGTGAAATGTGTAGGATGTAAAATATGAAGATCAGTTTGAGTGTATTTTGGTGCAGCAATGGCTAAAAATCTGAAAGGGACTTCATCCGTTGCCTGTTCAGCTCAGAATTGGCTCTATTCAAACCAGGAACACGTTTGGAAACCAGCGACGAAACTTCCTCTGAGCTTTGATCGCGGTCGTACGTCTGACAAAATGTAGAAAAACAGGAAAAAGTCCCAGTTTCCTTCATCTCCGTGTCACTGCAGCGTTCCGTTATGTTTTCCTCATTTCCCCCCTGACGTCTGCATGTTCTCACACTGTACGAACGTGAGGTGTGAATCGGTTCTCGTTGCCCCATGTGTACGACATGAAGCACGAGACGCGATTATCCCGAAAACAGTCGCATGAGGGAAAAATCGTCTCAAAAGGGCCAAAAATCGCACAGTGGATGCCCAACTTTAGAAAGTCCAAGCCTTTGCTGATCCATTTTAACTGCCAGGTTTTTTTCTGACTTGTGTTTGAGAATATAGTAAAACTGTAAAGCTCCTGAGCCGAGGTATGTGAAAGGAGCTCCAGAGAAAACTCTTGAGGAAAGGTTCATTTCTGTCCTGTCATTTGGACGTTTTTAGCATCGACTCCTTCTCGTATCTCGTTCAGTATCTGCTGAATCCCTCTTCCTGCTCTAGAAGGTCAAACGTGGCTGTTTTGGGTTCTGACTTGTGCCTCGTCTCTTCAGGTGATCATGATCACCGCACCCACCATCATGTACCTGGGCTTCGCCATGCACAAGATCGCCCGCATGGACGACGACGACTACAAGCCCAAAGCGAGGAAGAGGATGCCGATGGTGAGCCGAGGAGCCAACCGCGACTACGAAGAGGCCGAGGACAACGGGGAGGAGGACCCCATGATCCTGGAGGAGATCGAGCCCGAGAAGGAGGTCAAGGAGAAGCCGAACAAGAAGGTAGGGTAGAGTTCTTGTTTAAAACGTATAAATCTAAATAAATCTGCCGGGTCGGGGGCGTCTGGTCGCCGTAGTCGTTGTTCACTGGCGTCTGTGTTTCAGCACGACGGGCGGCGGAGGATAAAGCGTGACGGGCTCATGCGGGTGTACGTGTGCCACCTGTTGGCGCGCGGCGTCTTCGAGTCATCCTTCCTGTTCGGGCAGTATATCCTGTACGGCCTGGAGGTGGCGCCGTCGTACGTGTGCACGCGCTCGCCGTGCCCGCACACGGTGGACTGCTTCGTGTCACGCCCCACAGAAAAGACCATCTTCCTGCTCATCATGTACGCCGTGAGCGCCCTCTGCCTGCTCTTCACGCTGCTGGAGATCCTGCACCTCGGCTTCAGCGGCGTCCGCGACTGCCTGTGCTCGCCGCGCCCGCCGCGCCACAGCGCCAGCCAGCGCCCGTCCCTCTGCCACCAGCCGTCCGCCCCGCCCGGGTACAACACCGCCATGAAGAAGGGCGGGGCCGGCAAGATGGCGTTCAGGTGAGTTACCTGTGATTTACCTGTGTTAGAGGCACTTCAGACCGAGCGCACACACGAGTATGACCCACACACACACACGTATGCGCGACCCACACACACGTATGCGCGACCCACACACACACACACAGGTTTGTAGCCCCCACAGTCGCTCCACTGCAGCTCCATAAACCTGAGTACTGAAGGTGACGTGATGATCCAAATGTTCCAGCCCCTCTTTAATAAACCTTTTCTCCGTCGGTCTGAAGTGTCCCGCTGTAGGTCTGGAGCTTCGGTTCATGTTTTTCTGTGGTAAATGTCCAAATCTTCAACAAGGTCCACAAAGGAGAAACATTCTTCATGAAGAACTTATCCACAACGATCGAGGGGAGAAAGATGAAAGCTTAAAGGAAACAACGGATGAACATGTTTGTATAACCGCAGAACTTTAACGGTAAAAGTCAGAAACGTCCTTTTCCCCTCTGAAAGTGCAGACATAGAGGTTTCCGTACATTTCTGCGGCTTTATCCTACGTCACACTCACGCTGTGTGATGACGGGAGCAAAACGAGTGTCCAACAGGAACTTTGTTTTCCCCAAACTCATGCGCTCCGTCCATTTTGATGGAGCCAAACTTTGCCAAAGAGTGAAGTGAGTCAAGATGGTCGACTCCTCTGACTGTGTGTGTTTAGAACGAGGGAAAAAGTCGCTCTAAGTGGAGTTAATTCTCACACACATGGAAAATGACACATCTTGGTGTGTGTAATTGTGCATCTCTTTCTATTTTTATTTAAAGGTTTATTTCAGTCCAAATGAACAAATTCAAATGTAATTTCCACCCTGGAAATGCAGAAGTGCTGTGGCTCTGGCCCTGGACCTGACAGGAGCTGTTTCCAGGACTGGACCAGGAAAGTCATGGAGCCACTGCTCTTTTTTTGTTTTTAGGGCAATAAGGAGATTTTTAATTTACTTACAGACTTGAGATTTTGCATTTTTGTAGCTCAGGCCCTAAATTAAGCATTTTTTATGTCCAAAAAGTTGTTTCTACATGTTTGCTGTGGGTTTTGTATAAAAGAGTGAATTTTATTTTCAGTTTTTTTTTTCATCTCTATTTCTGGTCCTGTAGCTTTTCTCACAGCCTCATGACACAACTACAGCAGCAGATTGTGAAATAACAGGTTGGACTGAACAAAAGGAGGTAGAACACTTCATTAGGGGTAAAAGGGGCAGTTTGAAAAGTGAAATTAAGACAAAAATCCAGGTGAGGAGAAATGTACTAAAACTGCCCTCAGGTCTTCAGATAAAATGTTCTGTGACCCTCTCGACCGGCTCCAGTGGCGTTTCTAATCGTGAGTGGTGTTTTTTCAGGGATAACCTGGTGGACTCGGGCCGTGAGTCTTTTGGGGACGAGTCTTCAGGTCGGGAGCTGGAGCGTCTGAGGAGGCACCTGAAGCTGGCACAGCAGCACCTGGACCTGGCCTACGCCAACGAGGAGCCGAACCCCACACGCAGCAGCAGCCCCGAGTCCAACACCACCGCCGTGGAGCAGAACCGCCTCAACTACGCCCAGGAGAAGCAGACGGCCAACACCGACAAGAGTAAGAACTGACCACCGACAAGAGTGAGAACTGACCACCGACAAGAGTGAGAACTGACCACCGACAAGAGTGAGAACTGACCACCGACAAGAGTGAGAACTGAACACCGACACGAGTAAGAACTGAACACCGACACGAGTAAGAACTGAACACCGACACGAGTAAGAACTGAACCGAACACCGGCGCGAGTAAGAACTGAACCGAACACCGGCGCGAGTAAGAACTGAACACCGACGCGAGTGAGAACTGAACACCGACACGAGTGAGAACCGAACACGGACGCGAGTGAGAACTGAACACCGACACGAGTGAGAACCGAACACGGACGCGAGTGAGAACCGAACACGGACGCGAGTAAGAACTGACCACCGACACGAGTAAGAACTGACCACCGACACGAGTAAGAACTGACCACCGACACGAGTAAGAACTGACCACCGACACGAGTAAGAACTGAACACCGACGAGAGTAAGAACTGAACACCGACACGAGTGAGAACTGAACACCGACACGAGTGAGAACTGACCACCGACGCGAGTAAGAACTGAACACCGACGCGAGTAAGAACTGAACACCGACGCGAGTAAGAACTGAACACCGACGCGAGTAAGAACTGACCACCGACGCGAGTAAGAACTGACCGCCGACGCGAGTAAGAACTGACCGCCGACGCGAGTAAGAACTGACCGCCGACGCGAGTAAGAACTGACCGCCGACGCGAGTAAGAACCGACCGCCGACGCGAGTAAGAACCGACCGCCGACGCGAGTAAGAACCGACCGCCGACGCGAGTAAGAACCGACCGCCGACGCGAGTAAGAACCGACCGCCGACGCGAGTAAGAACCGACCGCCGACGCGAGTAGGAACCGACCGCCGACGCGAGTAGGAACCGACCGCCGACGCGAGTAGGAACCGACCGCCGACGCGAGTAGGAACCGACCGCCGACGCGAGTAGGAACCGACCGCCGACGCGAGTAGGAACCGACCGCCGACGCGAGTAGGAACCGACCGCCGACGCGAGTAGGAACCGACCGCCGACGCGAGTAGGAACCGACCGCCGACGCGAGTAGGAACCGACCGCCGACGCGAGTAGGAACCGACCGCCGACGCGAGTAGGAACCGACCGCCGACGCGAGTAGGAACCGACCGCCGACGCGAGTAGGAACCGAACACTGAGCACTGTTCTAACCTCTGAAGTCGGCCCCATCAAACACAGACCTACACAAACTGTCCTTTTGTTTGTGTGATTCTGGTTCTTAAGATATTAAGTTTTATTTTGGGTTGTCGTCGTCCAGCCCCTCAGAATGTGAAACTGCCTCAAATCAAGAGTAAAGTATAGGAAAAGTTTGCATTTCTTTTGTGCTGTAACTGTTTTCATGTGTCGGAGCATTTCTAACGCTGACGGCAGCAAACGGCACAAAACTAGAGAAGAGAAACGACCTGAGGCTGAGGAAAAGTCTGTTTCAGTCTTTAGAAACTTTCTTGATTCATGTTCTTCACTGAATCAGCTGAGCAGAAATTACGCAATTTCCTCAAAAATAATTTCAGAACTGTACTTGAGCAAATGTCACAGCACAAAAGTTTGTCTAATTTTCTGCCTGTTTTGAGGGGCTGGATGACGTCACCGGCTCAATAAAACCAGAATCTCTCAAACGATTGCCGTAGTTTTGTGTAGGTGCTGGAGTAAAACCACTGTATAAATCTGTAATGACTTCATAGAAATGGACATTGTGAACCCTCACTTTCTGCAGTCACTCCTATTAACCGACTCTTCTCCAAAATTCTCCTGTAACCGCTGGCCTCGATGAGCTTCATTTGGAGCTGAACTCTTCCTCTGAGCTAAAGCGAGACTGAGGGAAACTACACCAAGAGAGAACTTTTAAAACTCGACTGTTCCACTGCAGAGAAATGGCCAAAAGTCCCGTTTGCGTCGCGTCTGACGACTCGGACTAAAGTGTAAAGTTAAAGTTCAGAGGAAAAAGCTCCCGGTGAATCATGTCCGGCTCGCGGTGAATCATGTCCGGCTCGCGGTGAATCCTGTCCGGCTCGCGGTGAATCGTGTCCGGCTCGCGGTGAATCGTGTCCGGCTCACGGTGAATCGTGTCCGGCTCGCGGTGAATCGTGTCCGGCTCGCGGTGAATCGTGTCCGGCTCACGGTGAATCGTGTCCGGCTCACGGTGAATCGTGTCCGGCTCAAAGACGCTGCTGAGGGGAATTTGGTCTTGAAAGTTAAAGAGGTGCTGAAGACGACTGACCGGTTTAGACATTAAGGAGGAAGTTTTCTAATTCTGAGACGAGATTTGAGAACAAATCAATGATTTTTAACACCTCCTAAATGTAAATGGTTCTAGTTTCCAATTTTGGCCTCACAATTTTTTATTTTAATTTCATTTTTATTGCCATTCTGGTTTGTTTTTTTTAATACTATAGCAGGTTTAAGTCGACCCTTGTCCGTTCAGTCTAACTCTATAAACTTAAACCGTCTTGTGGCAGTTTGGTTCTGAAGATCTTGTCCCAGCCCTATTCAAGGATTTTTACCCATTAAACCGGTTCTTTTCAGATCTTTCTAAAAGTTTTTCTCCTTGACTCTGAAGTTGTGTTAAAGACGTCGCTGCTCTGACCCGTCTTAGACTTCAGGGGGCGCCACAGTTTCTTCTGTTTAAACTGCTGAGCCCGAGCGCCTTTTCTCTTTTTTTTTTTTTTGTAATTCAAGTTTTTATTGTGAATAGTGAGACTCCAAAATACAATACCAAAAAAACGGTCCAAATGCATCTGAGAAGCCTCCACGACTTTCCAAATTCCACTTATTTTAATGATTGGATTTATTTTAACCTGTTACAAATAATTTCAAGACTAAACCAAGTCTTTGTTTTCCCGATGTGTTTATCTCGACTGTGTTTTAGTAAAACCGTCAAACCTCAGAGCTTCAGTCCAAGATTTTACACAAATGTCCATGTTTTCGTTCAGCTGAGCCAATAATTTCTCATATGAAACTATTTTTATCAAATTATCCGTCTCCCGAGTTCTTTTTCTAACTCCGCTCCTCTATCCACAGGTCTGCATGCGTAGCCCCGCCCCCGCCGCCACCTGTCCCCGCCCCCCCCACCCCCTGCCCCTCCCCTTTAAGACTTCGGGCTCAGACGGAGTTCCCCTCGTCGGCCTGAAGGACCCACAGGACCCACAGGGCGGCGGTTTGGAGCAGGCATCTCTCAGGGCAGCTAAAACCTCTCGGACTGTTAAAGGCGTCGGAGGACCGGAGGAGGAGGACTTTATTTTTACTTTTTGGTTTTGATTTTTAAACTGTAGATTTAAGCGGAGGTACTGGAGCGGCCGCGGTTCTGTCCACACCGAAGGCGCACGTGCCCGTTCGGAAATGTCCTGATCTCGTTTCACGCCGTCCACACGAGAGCCTTTTACCGTTTAAGTTTCTCTAGTGTTTACATTTGTGATGTTTTATCAGGATTGGGCTTAAAGCTGCACTGCGTAACATTTCTAGTGGAGGGTCTGTCACCTGATGTCGCCATGGAGACGTTACCGCTTTGTCTAGAATGTTCCAGAGTGTGGATTAAACCTGTGGAGGCGCCGCAGTTTTTGGACGGACGCGTTAAAGCCGCACTGTGGGAAAACTCCAATCGAAGCCGTAACTTCTCCATGGAGACGAGCGAGTAGCAGACTCTCCACCAGAAAAGTTGCACAGTGCAGCTTTAAATGATGCATTTTTCCACATTTGTCGAGTCTCGGGCGCGTTGTCCCGTAGAAATCGGATCTTGACGCACGTGAGAAGAGTTTATGTGACTCGGTGAAGCTTGTACGACTGAAGCCTCATTTCTGTGACTGAAAAGAGTAAAAACCGCTCGGAGTTCGATTAAAAAGCGTCCGATGGCGGCGCGTGTTCCGCCTTCGGTGCGAACGGCCGCGTTCGGGAGTTTAAACTGTAGAATGGAGCCGTTTGTGCAACAGAAACCTGGACGAAGCTTGAAAAACTGACTGAAAAGAAACGCTTTAATTTAGTTTCATCTCATTTTGTACGACTTTTTTTTTTACTTTTGTACTTTGATACTTTTGTACTTTTTTATACCGTGAGTTTTTCTACGTGTTTTTAATAAACTTTTAGCAAATGTTAAAACTCGAGTCTCGTTTGTTTGTTTCAGACGCTCGTGAATTAAACCTGATTTTATTTTTACGCAGATTCCACCTTGTGATGTCATGAATTGGTCGTTTCCAAGTGAACGGCTCCTTTTCTAATCCACTAAATTTATTTCTGCAGCACATTTTATAAACTGTTTCCAAAGTGCTGAACAATAAAAGAGTAAAACATTAAAACAAATCTTAAAGTGTGTAAAGCTAAAAATAATTTGAAAATGAACAGAATAAATAAAAATGTAAAATTAAGACCGAGGACCCCACAACTCACGTGGTTCACTGCAAAAACAAAACAAATGTATCCAGGTTCAGATGACCTGAATTAAGAGTTTTATCATAATTTGGATAAATTTCACTTTACAAGTAAAATTATCTGCAGAGGAATTAGACTTTTTGTACTTAAAATATGAAAATCCTGCTACACTTAAAATCTAACGTTGCTTGAATTAAGAACAAGAGCTCCGCCAGCGGGGAAAATACGCCCGTACTCTGAATTATTGTATACAGACATCCTTGACCCATGGGGTGTCCAGCCATGAAGTTTGACATTCACAGGTGAGACGGTTGTCGAGTTAGAGCACGGACAAGGTCATGTGTAGTTGTCTTGTATTCTCTCTCTCCCGTTGCCTAGCAACCGCTGCAGCTGGAACAGTGTGTCACCTTTGAACTTTAAACTTCCTCTTCATGAAGACAAAGTTTCAAAGACTTCAAAGCTTTGAAGTGTCCACAGACGGACGGACGGACGGACGGACGGACAGCGCCAGACCATAATACGTCCCGTCTTGAAACGGGACGTAAAAATTGTAAATCATTAATATACAGCAACCACATAATGTTTACATTTTTTAAGCTATGTAATAAACAGCTGTATTAATATACGTTTGTTCTTCTTCCCACTTCTTTTTGAGAAATGTGCTTTTCTGTTGTTTACAATGTTTAGGATTATTGTTTCCCTCTTGGCACAAACTCAGAATAAGTATTTACTCAGCGGGGCAAAATACGCCCGTACTTTGAATTATTGTATATAGAATTAAGTTAGAATTTGTCAAACCTAGTTAAAGATGAATTGTTGGTGCAGTTTGGAAGTTTGACATTCCTACGTGAGACGGTTGTCGAGTTAGAGCGCGGACAAGAAATTGTCCACAGACAGACGGACAGACGGACGGACGGACGGACGGACAGACGGACGGATAATCAATAGGGAAATGTGGCTCTTGCAGTAGGAGTATGAGTATGACATCATCACATTCTAGAATCGGAATTTGCCTCTTCGTGAAGACAAAGCTTCAAAGACTTCAAAGCTTTGAAGTGTCCACAGACGGAGAGACGGACGGACGGACAGACAGACGGACGGACAGACAGACGGACGGACAGCGCCATACCATAATACGTCCCGTATTGAAACGGGCGTATAAAAACTCTTATTCCACTGGTAGGTCATTTTACTTGTCAATTTGAATCTGCTCAAAATGTTTTTAATTTAAGGTCTTTTAATTTAGCGGGATGTTTTTTCCAGCGTGTTAAAAGTGGGTCTTAAACCCTCCACTAGGGGGCGGCGTTGGGCCGTGGGGGCAGAGTTTGGTCCGGTCCTCCTGGGTTAAGGCCTCGGATCTCGGAGCCTTTAGTTCAGTGGAGACGGTTCCGGGGCTGAAAGGATCCGAATGTGACGTGTTTGGAGCACTTCCTGCGTCACCACATGACGAAAATGGTTTTATCGTTTTTGTGACCGACTTGTTTTGTGTTTGTGTAAATGTGGATTGTGTAAAGGCTCAGCAGACTCCCTCAGGACGCTCTGTTCTGTCCTCAGCTGAAGGTGAGGAACAAACGTGGCTTTGTTCTGTGTTCTTGTGTTTGCAGGCCCGTAGCCGGGGGGGTCGAGGGGTCGGACGACCCCCCCTGAGACTGGGGTCACCTTTTTCCAAAAAATATTTTTTTTTAAAATAGTGCTGAGTGCTGTAAATGCAAGTGCCCTTTACTTTTAATTTTGTAGATTAATTTGGCATTTTCTTAAGCAAACTTCAGCCCACATATCGCCTGCTCTGTGCCGTAGCTCTGCTCTGTGCCGTAGTTCTGCTCTGTGCCGTAGCTCCGCTCTGTGCCGTAGCTCCGCTCTGTGCCGTAGCTCCGCTCTGTGCCGTAGCTCCGCTCTGTGCCGTAGTTCTGCTCTGTGCGGACACTGCTCCTTTGTTAAGGGGGCGTGGATGTGTTTTGAAGCGGAGTTTGTTCGTATGAGTGATATCGGCCACACGGGGAGCTCGTAATAATAATAATAATAATAATAATGCATCAGTATTATGCAGCGCTTTTCTGGACACTCAAAGACTCTTTACAGAGCATTATTCATTCACTCCAGACCCGGTGGTGGTAAGCTACTATTGTAGCCACAGCTGCCCTGGGGCAGACTGACGGAAGTGAGGCTGCCAATCTGCGCCATCGGCCCCTCCGACCACCACCAACACTGCACACACCACTTTCATACTAGGCAATGTGGGTGAAGTGTCTTGCCTAAGGACACAACGACAGTTTTTGCAACTGGCGCCCCCCTGTGGCACCTGGAATTCCTTGTGGTCTCCCATCCAAGTACTAACCAGGCCCGGCCCTGCTTAGCTTCTGAGATCTGACGGGTTCAGGCTTTGACGAGCCGGTATGGCCGGTACGCTGGAGTCGTGCGCGGTCGGAGATGTCATGCCAGGGCACGGTTCAGATCGGTTACGCTCGCGCTGGGCGTGTGTGCTGCGCTTTAGGGGCGATCCAGGCTTGGGCACGATCCTGAAGTCCTAGTGTGAGTGCGCCCCTAATGTTTGACACATGTAGAACGTTTCACTCATATAATGTCTGTGTGCAGTTCTCCTTATTGTGCTGCAGAAGCACTCGCACTGGAGCGACTGTTTTATTTATTTTCCTCGTTCGCACGCCGAAATATTTGCAAATGCGAGTGAAATGGGCGCACTGTAGAGCCCTGATGAAGTCATTTCCCAAAGACTCGAAGAGTTTACCATAATTTTTAAATTGTAGACATTAAGGGTTTTCAACTTCAATACCTTTGTCATCCCAATGATTCTATACGAATAGTTAATCAAGGTAAAATATCACCTTATCCTCTGTGTACACCCTTAAATCATGATCATTATATTCAGCATATGCAACAGCCTTAACTTTTATATGTGCTAAAACAGGCTCTTTACTTAAAAACATTCTGGGTGAGGAGCCCCTGAACCCACTGCATCACATAGAGCCTGTACTTCTAGTACAATCACTGGGTCGCAAAGGCACCCGTATAAAAAGGTCACTTTTGGCTTAAAAAACGACCCACCCCCCTCGGAAGTCTGGCTACGGGCCTGGTCTGTGTATAAAGGTCCTCAGATGGAGCCTCAGGAGAGACTGTGGCTCTGTCCACATCTGCAGAAGAAAAGGAAGAATAAACCTTTGTCTGGATCCAAACACTCACCGGGCTTCACCAGTGCATTCAGTCCCAGACCAGGAGCAGATTTTCAGAATAAAACGGGACATTCTTGGTTTGTGGTGGTGATAATAAAATGGTGAATCGAGTAATTAAAGAAAACTGTTCTGCACTCGGTCCATTTATGACGAACACGAGTCAGTACAGTCACATTTTCTTTGTGTTTTGGTCATTTTTAAGCAGATTTTCTGTATTTTATCCAAACAAATGACAGTTTCTGCCTCTTTACTGTTACAGGATCAGACTGGTCCCAAATAGGGACACGGGGACATTTTGTGTCTAAAATCAGAGACAAATCAGTGGTTTTGGGTAAATCTGCCGGGGACAGGGACGTTTACACTGTTTACACTGTTTACACATGGTTTTATGGTTTGGTGATTTGTTTGTGTGGACTGTGTGTGTGTGGGTTGTGTTTGTGTGGGTTGTGTTTGTGTGGGTTGTGTTTGTGTGGGTTGTGTTTGTGTGGGTTGTGTTTGTGTGGGTTGTGTTTGTGTGGGTTGTGTTTGTGTGGGTTGTGTTTGTGTGGGTTGTGTTTGTGTGGACTGTGTTTGTGTGGGTTGTGTTTGTGTGGGTTGTGTTTGTGTGGGTTGTGTTTGTGTGGGTTGTGTTTGTGTGGGTTGTGTTTGTGTGGGTTGTGTTTGTGTGGGTTGTGTTTGTGTGGGCTGTGTTTGTGGGTTGTGTTTGTGTGGGTTGTGTTTGTGTGGACTGTGTTTGTGTGGGTTGTGTTTGTGTGGACTGTGTTTGTGTGGGTTGTGTTTGTGTGGGTTGTGTTTGTGTGGTCTGTGTTTGTGTGGGCTAGTGTTTGTGTGGGGCTGTGTTTGTGGGCTGTGTTTGTGTGGGTTGTGTTTGTGTGGGCTGTGTGGGCTGTGTTTGTGTGGGTGTGTGGGTGTTTGTGTGGGTTGTGTTTGTGTGGACTGTGCGTGTGGCTGTGTTTGTGTGGGTTGTGTTTGTGTGGGCCAGTTTGTGTGGGTTGTGTTTGTGTGGGCCAGTGTTTGTGTGGGCTGTGTTTGTGTGGGCTGTGGGTTGTGTGTGGCTGTGTTTGTGTGGACTGGTTTCAGTGGGCTGTGTTTGTGTGGGTTGTGTTTGTGTGGGTTGTGTTTCAGTGGGCTGTGCTGTGTGGGCTGTGTTTCAGTGGGCTGTGTGCTGTGTTTGTGGCTGTGTTTGTCAGTGGACTGTGTTTTGTGTGGGCTCAGTCTTGTGGGTTGTGCTCTTGTGTGGGCTGTGTGGGTTGTGTTTGTGTGGGTTGTGTGGGCTGTGTTTGTGTGGGCTGTGTGGGCTGTGTTTGTGTGGCTGTGTTTGTGTGGGCTGTGTGGGCTGTGTTTGTGTGGGCTGTGTTTGTGTGGACTGTGTTTTGTGTGGGCTAGGTTTGTGTGGGTCAGTGTGTGTGGGCTGTGTGTGTGTGTGGCCAGTTTCAGTGGACTGTGTTTGTGTGGGCTGTGTTTGTGTGGGCTGTGTTTGGGCTGTGTTTGTGTGGGCTGTGTTTGTGTGGGCTGTGTGTGTGGGCTGTGTTTGTGTGGGTTGTGTTTGTGTGGGCTGTGTTTGTGTGGGCAGTTTGTGTGGACTGTGTTTGTGTGGGCTGTGTCAGTGGGCTGTGTTTCAGTGGGCTGTGTTTGTGTGGGTTGTGTTTGTGTGGGGCTGTTTGTGTGGGCTGTGTTTGTGTGGGCTGTGTTTCAGTGTGGGGCTGTGTTTGTGTGGACTGTGTTTGTGTGGGTTGTGTTTGTGTGGGCTGTGTTTGTGTGGGCTGTGTTTGTGTGGGCTGTGTTTGTGGGCTGTGTCAGGTGGGCTGTGTCAGTGTGGCCTGTGTTTGTGTGGGCTGTGTTTGTGTGGCTGTGCTTTGTGGGCTGTGTTTGTGTGGCTGTGTGTGTGGGCTTGTGCTGTGTGGGCTTGTGTGTGTGGGCTGTGTTTGTGGGTTGTGTTTGTGTGGACTGTGTTTGTGTGGCTGTGTTTGTGTGGGTTGTGTTTCAGTGTGGGCTGTGTTTGTGTGGGTCAGGTTTGTGTGGGCTGTGTCTTGTGTGTGGGCTGTGTGTGTGTGGGCTGTGTTTGTGTGGGCTGTGTTTGTGTGGGCTGTGTTTGTGTGGCTGTGCTCTGTGTGGACTGTGTTTCAGTGGGCTTGTGTTTGTGTGGGCTTGTGTTTGTGTGGGCTGTGTTTGTGTGGGCTGTGTGTGTGTGGCCAGGTTTGTGTGGGCTGCTGTGTGTGTGGGCTGTGCTTTGTGTGGCTGTGTTTGGTGGGTCAGGTTTGTGTGGGCTGTGTTTGTGTGGGCTGTGCTCAGGTGGGCTCAGTTTGGTGTGGCTCAGTTGTGTTTCAGTGGGCTGTGTTTGTGTGGGTTGTGTTTGTGTGGACTGTGTTTCAGTTTGTGTGGGCTGTGTTTGTGTGGGCTGTGTGCTCAGGTGGGCTGTGTTTGTGTGGGCTGTGTTTGTGTGGTCAGGCTCAGTGGGCCAGCTTCAGTGTGTGTGGCCAGCTTGTGTTTGTGTGGGCAGTGTGGGCTGTGTTTGTGGGCTGTGTGTGGGCCAGGTTGTGTGTGTGGCTGTGTGTGTGGCTGTGTTTGCTGTGGGCTGTGTTTGTGTGGGCTGTGGTTTGTGTGGGCCTGTTTTGTGGGCTGTGTTTCAGTGGGTCAGGCTCAGTGTGGGCTGTGTGGGCCTGTGCTCAGGTGGGCTGTGTGGGCTGTGCTCCAGTGGGCTGGTGTGGGCTGTGTTTGTGTGGGCCAGTTGTGTGGGGTTAGGTTTGTGTGGGCTGTGGCTCAGGTGGGCCAGTTTGTGTGGGTTGTGTTTCAGGTGTGGTTGTGTTCGTGGGCTGTGGCTCCAGTGGGTCAGCTGTGTGCGGCTGTGTTTGTGTGGGTCTGTGGCCAGTGGGCTGTGGCTTGTGTGGGTCAGGCTCAGTGGCTGTGGGCTCAGTGGGCTGTGTTTGTGTGGGCTGTGCTTCGTGTGGGCCAGTGCTCAGGCTGGGCTGTGTGGCTGTAGTGGGCTTGTGTGGTGTGCGCTGTGGGCTCAGTGGGGCTGTGCTCTAGTGGGGTTTCAGGTGGGCCAGGGGCTGTGTTTGTGTGGGCTGTGCTCAGGTTTGTGTGGGCTGTGTGGGCTGTGTTTGTGTGGGCTGTGTGCATGTTTGTTTGAGTGGGCTCAGGTTTGTGTGGGCTGTGCTTTGTGTGGGGTTGTGTTTGGTGTGGGTTGTGTTTCAGTGGGTCAGGTTTGTGTGGGCCAGGTGCTGTGTGGGTTGTGTTTGTGTGGGCTGTGTGGTCAGGTTTGTGTGGGTTGCAGGTTTGTGTGGGCTGTGTTTGTGTGGGCTGTGCTCAGTGGGCTGTGTTGTGTGGTTGTGTTTGTGGGCCAGTTTGTGTGGGCTGTGTGGGCTGTGTGGCTGTGTGTGCAGTGGGCTCAGGTTGTGTGGGCCAGGTTTGTGCGGGCTCAGGCCTGTGCGGGGCTGTGTGGGCCAGGTTTGAGTGTGGGCTGTGTCGCCAGGTGGGGCCAGGTTTGAGGGGGCCAGGTTTTGGTGGGTTGTGTGGGCTGTGTTCTGTGTGGTTGTGTTTGTGTGGGCCAGGTTGTGTGGGTTGTGTTTGTGGCTGTGTGTGTGGGTTAGTGGGGTTGTGTTTGTGTGGGTTGTGTTTGTGTGGGTTGTGTTTGTGTGGGTTGTGTTTGTGTGGGTTGTGTTTGTGTGGGTTGTGTTTGTGTGGATCTGACTCTGTGGATCCTTCTGGTTTAATAAAGCAGAAACATTCTTCTTTTCTGACACTTTAAACATGATTTAAATGATGTTTTCTCACATTGGCGGAGTCTGGGCCTGTGGATCTCACGGTTACTATGGAAACCGTGACGCTGCGCCCCGCCTCAAAGGGGCGTCGTTTCTATGGAGACGAGCTGGCGCTACGTGATGACGTACGGCGCAGTCCTACGCATGCGCAGTGCACTTGGCAACCATGGCGGATTGACATAGTAACGCTGCGCTTCTCCACAGACCTGCGCTCCTCTCACCGCGCTTCTCTGCTCCTCACGCCGGGTTTTAGAGCCTCTGTCCCCGCCGCCCGGAGCCTCCGCCCCGGCCTCTGCGCCATGGACCCCGCGGTGCTGCGGCGGACCCAGGAAAGCCTCGGGAAGGTGATCAAGAAACCGCAGCTCAGCGAGAAATACCTGAGCAAACCGCCATTTCGGTTCCTCCACGACATCTTCACCGAGGTAAACATCTACAGACATCTACAGACACCTACAGACACCTACAGACACCTACAGACGCCTACAAACACCTACAGACATCTACAAACACCTACAGACACCTACAGACACCTACAAACATCTACAGACACCTACAGACATCTACAAACATCTACAGACACCTACAGACACCTACAAACATCTACAGACACCTACAGACACCTACAGACATCTACAAACATCTACAGACACCTACAGACATCTACAGACATCTACAGACACCTACAGACACCTACAGACACCTACAAACACCTACAGACACATACAGACACCTACAGACACCTACAAACATCTACAAACACCTACAGACACATACAGACACCTACAGACACCTACAGACACCTACAGACACCTACAGACACCTACAAACATCTACAGACACCTACAGACACCTACAGACACCTACAAACATCTACAAACATCTACAAACACCTACAGACACCTACAGACACCTACAAACATCTACAAACACCTACAGACACCTACAGACACCTACAAACACCTACAAACACCTACAGACACCTACAGACACCTACAGACACCTACAGACACCTACAAACACCTACAGACACCTACAGACATCTACAAACACCTACAGACACCTACAGACACCTACAGACATCTACAGACACCTACAGACACCTACAAACATCTACAGACACCTACAGACACCTACAGACATCTACAAACACCTACAAACATCTACAAACATCTACAGACACCTACAGACACCTACAGACACCTACAGACACCTACAAACACCTACAGATACCTACAGACATCTACAAACATCTACATACACCTACAAACACCTACAGACACCTACAGACATCTACAGACACCTACAGACATCTACAGACACCTACAAACATCTACAGACATCTACAGACACCTACAGACACCTACAAACACCTACAGACATCTACAAACACCTACAAACATCTACAGACATCTACAGACACCTACAGACATCTACAGACACCTACAAACACCTACAGACACCTCCAGACATCTCCAGACATCTCCAGACATCTACAGACACCTACAAACATCTACAGACACCTACAGACACCTACAGACACCTACAGACATCTACAGACACCTACAGACACCTACAGACACCTACAGACACCTACAGACACCTACAGACACCTACAGACACCTATCTACAGACACCTACAGACACCTACAAACATCTACAAACACCTACAGACACCTACAAACACCTACAGACACCTACAGACACCTACACACATCTACAGACGCCTACAAACATCTGCAGACATCTACAAACATCTACAGACACCTACAAACATCTACAGACATCTACAGACACCTACAAACATGTACAGACACCTACAGACACCTACAAACACCTATAGACACCTACAGACACCTACAGACACCTACAAACATCTACAGACGTTTACAAACATCTCCAGACATCTACAAACATCTACAGACACCTACAAACATCTACAGACATCTACAGACACCTACAGACACCTACAAACACCTACAAACACCTACAAACACCTACAGACACCTACAGACACCTACAAACATCTACAGACATCTACAGACACCTACAAACATGTACAGACACCTACAGACACCTACAAACACCTACAAACACCTACAAACGCCTACAGACACCTACAGACACATACAGACACCTACAGACATCTACAGACATCTACAGACATCTACAGACACCTACAGACATCTACAGACACCTACAGACATCTACAGACACCTACAGACATCTACAGACACCTACAAACATCTACAGACACCTACAGGCACCTACAAACATCTACAGACGCCTACAAACATCTGCAGACATCTACAAACACCTACAAACACCTACAGACACCTACAGACATCTACAAACATCTACAGACATCTACAGACACCTACAAACATCTACAGACACCTACAGGCACCTACAAACATTTACAGACGCCTACAAACATCTGCAGACATCTACAAACACCTACAAACACCTACAGACACCTACAGACATCTACAAACATCTACAGACATCTACAGACACCTACAGACACCTACAGACATCTACAGACACCTACAAACATCTACAGACATCTACAGACACCTACAGACATCTACAAACATCTACAGACACCTACAGACACCTACAGACACCTACACAGACATCTACAAACATCTACAGACACCTACAGACACCTACAGACATCTACAGACACCTACAGACACCTACAAACATCTACAGACACCTACAGGCACCACAAACATCTACAGACGCCTACAGACATCTGCAGACATCTACAAACACCTACAAACACCTACAGACACCTACAAACACCTACAGACACCTACAGGCATCTACAGACATCTACAGACACCTACAAACATCTACAGACACCTACAGGCACCTACAAACATCTACAGACGCTTACAAACATCTGCAGATATCTACAAACATCTACAGACACCTACAAACATCTACAGACACCTACAAACATCTACAAACACCTACAGACACCTACAAACACCTACAGACACCTACAGACACCTACAGACACCTACAGACACCTACACACATCTACAGACGCCTACAAACATCTGCAGACATCTACAAACATCTACAGACACCTACAAACATCTACAGACATCTACAGACACCTACAAACATGTACAGACACCTACAGACACCTACAGACACCTATAGACACCTACAGACACCTACAGACACCTACAAACATCTACAGACGCTCTACAAACATCTGCAGACATCTACAAACATCTACAGACACTCTACAAACATCTACAGACATCTACAGACACCTACAGACACCTACAAACATCTACAAACACCTACAAACAACTACAGACACCTACAGACACCTACAGACAACTACAAACAACTACAGACATCTACAGACACCTACAAACACCTACAAACGCCTACAGACACCGACAGACACATACAGACACCTACAGACACCTTCAGACATCTACAGACATCTACAGACATCTACAGACATCTACAGACATCTACAGACACCTACAGACATCTACAGACACCTACAAACATCTACAGACACCTACAGGCACTCTACAAACATCTACAGACGCCTACAAACATCTGCAGACATCTACAAACACCTACAAACACCTACAGACACCTACAGACATCTACAAACATCTACAGACACCTACAGACACCTACAGACATCTACAGACACCTACAAACATCTACAGACATCTACAGACACCTACAGACATCTACAAACATCTACAGACACCTACAGACATCTACAAACATCTACAGACACCTACAGACACCTACAGACACCTACAGACATCTACAAACATCTACAGACACCTACAGACACCTACAAACATCTACAGACACCTACAGACACCTACAAACATCTACAGACACCTACAGGCACCTACAAACATCTACAGACGCCTACAGACATCTGCAGACATCTACAAACACCTACAAACACCTACAGACACCTACAAACACCTACAGACACCTGCAGGCATCTACAGACATCTACAGACACCTACAAACATCTACAGACACCTACAGACATCTACAGATACCTACAAACATCTACAGACACCTACAGGCACCTACAAACATCTACAGACGCCTACAAACATCTGCAGATATCTACAAACATCTACAGACATCTACAAACACCTACAGACATCTACAAACATCTACAAACATCTACAGACACCTACAGACATCTACAAACACCTACAAACATCTACAGACACCTACAAACATCTACAGACATCTACAAACATCTACAAACATCTACAAACACCTACAGACACCTACAGACACCTACAAACATCTACAGACATCTACAAAAACATTTCACTTTCAAATAGTTAAAATAACTCTTTTTGTGTTAAAAATAGCTCCTTCTGCAGAACTTCTCTGTCAGTCGCTCTATGACCCAAAGGTTTTGTCCGGACGTTTAGGCCTGATGCAGTTTGACGGTTCTAACTTCAGCGATGTCCAAATTCGAATCGAGACGGACGCTCCTAATATTCCTCTTTGTTTGTTGAACATTTGAACTTTGACAGACTGAGTGCATTAGTGTATTAAATAATCTTGTTCCAAGTATAACAGTGATACAGGGCGACACGTCTGAAACCCCCTCACCCACTGGCCAAGAAAAACAAACAAACAAAAAAAATAGGTGAAAATAATGAGGTAAGTAAAGTTAAAAGTAGTAGTAGATAAATTATATATATATAAAAAAAAACGCATTTCTCACCTTCCACGGTGGTTGGTCTCTCACCCTCATCAGCTCGGGTTCTACCAGAGGCCTGGGAGCTTGAGAGTTCTTCAGTATCTTTGCTGTTCCAGTTCTGCACTTTTCTGGACTCAGATGTCTGTTGTCCTTCCTGGGATCTGCTGCAGCTCCTCCAGTTTGGGGGTCACGGCCCCAAGTGCTCCGATCACCACAGGCACCACCGATGCTTTCACCTTCAGGCCTCTCCAGCTCTTCCTTGAGCCCCTGGTATTTCTCTAGTTTCTCCTGTTCCTTTTTCCTGACATTACCATCGCTCGGTATTTCAATGTCCACCACCACGGCTTTGTTCTCTCGCTTATCCAGAACCACGATGTCTGGTTGGTTCATCACTGTTCTGTCCGTCTGTATTTGGAAGTCCCACAGGATCTTGGCTCATTCTCCACAACCTTTGGAGGTGTTTCCCACCTTGATCCTGGGGTTTCCAGCCCGTCCTCTGCACAGATGTTTCTGTACACTGTGCCGCTACTTGGTTATGTCGCTCCATGTTTCCCTGCAGCATCTTACACCCTGCAGTTATGTGCTGGACTGTCTCAGGCACTTCTTTGCACAACCTACACCTTGGGTCTTGTCTGGTGTGGTAGATCTGGGCCTCTATTGCTCGGGTGCTCAAGGCTCCTGTGCTCCAGGATGAGCCTCTGTGTGTCCTTCAGACCAGCCCTCTCCAGCCACTGGGAGGATTTCTTGATATCAGCCACTTCAGTTATGTTTCGGTGGTACGCCCCATGTAGGGGTTTGTCCTCCATGATGGTCCCTCCAGCACCTCTTCCTCTGCCCCACTGTCTGAGACATTCTCTGAGCGTCATCAGTCTGGGCCTTGTCACTGATGTACTTGTGGAGCTTGGATGTTTCATCCTGGACAGTGGTTCCCACACTCACTAGTCCTCGGCCTCCTTCCTTCCGGCTCGTGTACAGTCTCAGGGTGCTGGACTTGGGATGAACCCTCCTGCAGGTCAGGAGCTTTCGTGTCTTAACATCCGTGGTCTGTAGCTCCTCCTTTGGTCAGCTTATGATTCCTGCTGGTATCTGATCACTGGCAGGACGTAGCTGTTTATTGCCTGCGCCTTGTTCTTCCATTGAGCTTCTTAGGACCTGCCGTACTCTTTGCAGGTATTTGGCTGTCGCCGCTTTCCTTGTTGCCTCGTCAAGGAGCCATTTGCCTGTGGGATACCAAGGTACTTGTAGCTGTCCTCAGTGTCTGTTATTGTTCCCTCTGGGAGTGAGACCCCCTCTGTGTGGACCACCTTCCCTCTCTTTGTCACCATCCTACTACACTTCTCAAGCCCGAATGACATTCCAGTGTCTGTGCTGTAGATCCTGGTGGTGTGGATTAGTGCTGCCACTAACGACTAATTTTCTAACGACAATCTTCGACTAATTTTTCGATTAGTCGACTAATCTAAACGACTAATTAAAAAAAAAGGTTCTAACACACACAAGTGTGTGTGTTAGATTTTCCCCGGAGGTTACCTTGTGTGCGAAAGTTGCAAAGGTTATTGTTGTTATGTCTGTTGTGTGTGCTCATTCAACAATGTTGAACAACGATATGCACACACACTTATGTTTGCATCGAGCAGCATATGCAACGGTATTCTCAATACCTCATGCATCGTGGTCGTGCTCGTGAAAAGCCAAAGAAGTCTTGCAGAGTGTACAAACCACTCTATCACCAACTGTCCGAAAGTATTCCCAGAGTTTCGAGGCTTTAGGTCTTGGTCCGACTCGTCGCTGGCATTTTCTCAAATGCTCAAATCGGGGAAGGGGGAAGAGAGAAAGAGAGAGACCAGCCAGCAGAGGGCGCACGGCAAATACTTCCTCAAGTTTGTTTTCTTTATGTGCCATTATATACCACTGCTGTTAGCCTTGGTGAAGCCTAGGTTAGCCACTCAAGGCCAACCCCGGATGTAGCCGCTGTCAGCAGCACCGTGTCCGCCGAGTGTAGTACTACTAGTGGTGTGGAGGGGAAATACCTGATCTCAGGTTAGCGAAAGGTCTCTGGACGAGCCGCTTGAGACCAAAAATAAATAAAGGCGAATATTCACCAAAAAATTGTAGTCGACTCATTTTCATATTCGACACGCCGATAACGCCGAATAATCGCGCAGCACTAGTGTGGATCAGTGAGTCGATGTCTCGCTCGCTCTTAGTGTACAGCTTGATGTCATCCATGTAGAGGAGGTGACTGATGGTGGCCCCGTTTCTGAGTCGTATCCATAGCCAGTGCGGTCGATTATTTGGCTGAGGGGGTTCAGACCTATGCAGAACAGCAGTGGGAACAGTGCGTCTCCTTGGTATATGCCACATTTGATGGTCACTTGTGTCTTGCCATTGGCTTCAAGGGTGGTTTTCCACAACCGCATCGAGTTTGCAATGAACACCCTTAGAGTCCTGTTGATATTGTACAGCTCCAGGCATCAGTGATCCATGTGTGTGGCATTGAGTCATAGGCTTTACTGTAATCAATCCAGGCAGTGCACAGGTTGGTCTGACGGGTTCTGCAGTCACGAGCGACTGTTCGGTCAACCAGGAGTTGGTGTTTGGCTCTCCTGGTGTTTTTGCCGATGTCCTTCTGTGCTGCGCTCATGTATTAATCCATCCATATTGATCATCCCGCTTATCTTAGCTGCGATGATGCCTGACATGAGCTTCCATGTTGTGGAGAGACAGGTTATTGGCCGATAGTTGGATGGGACTGTACCCTTTGAGAATCCTTCAGGATCAGGATCATACGCCCTTGGGTTAGCCATTCAGGGTGAGTCCCATCCCTTAGCAGCTGGTTCATTTGTGCTTCATTTGAGCAGTGAGCTTCTTTAGCCAGTCTGGCGTGGATCATGTCAGGCCTGAGGCTGTCCAACTTTTCATGCCTGAGACTCTTTCCTGGATGTCTGGATTCTGTTCAGGGAGGTTGCTGTGGTCTGCTCTCAGAGCCTCCAGCCACTGTGCATCGGTGTTATGTGATGCTTCTCTTTCCCATATGTCTTTCCAGTACCTCTCAGTCTCCAGCCTTGGTGGCTCTGCTCTGCTGTTATTACTCTGCCATTGAGCTACACTTTCACAGGTTGTGTTGTGAACAGGCGGTTTATTCGTCTGGCTTCATTCTCTCTCTTGTACCTCTTTAGGCGGCTGTAAATAAGAAATATTATTACTAATCTCACCTCTAATAATAGACAGCAGCAACAACAAGAAAGAAAGAAAAAAAAGAGAGAGAGAGCGAAGGGGAGAAGAAAAGCAAAGGGGCAAAGGGTTTTTCCTGTGTATTAGTGATCCTGAGGAAGGGTCAAGGACTCAGTGTCACACCAAAGGTCCCAGATCATTTTACAGCCTTTGAGTGAACACCTCAGTCTTTCAAGTTTAAAATTCAGACCTTGACGAGCCCAGAGGACGTGTGAGGAGGAAGTTTACCGTTCAGATCAGCCTTCGTGCCAGTGAAGTGGGAAATGCCATGAGCTCCGTCTAATATTCTGTCCCGACTTTTGAATAAACCCAAAATACTGTGGCTAAAAATCATCTTCACAAAAACCTTTTCAGTGACTCGGTGTCAGACTCCTGAGCAGGACCATGGAAACGCTCTTCACGTCACTGCAGCACGGTTTCTTTTCACTTTTCACACGATTTTCAACCGTTTTTGTGTTTTGTGCTGATGTGTCCTTTGTGTCTCCATAGTAACCGCTGAACTTTCCGCCATAGACGCACACGTAGCACCCCCCAGCATCGCTCACACTTTTGTCATGAATGTTTCCGGTGTTTTTCAGGTGATCAGAGCCACTGGGTTCATGAAGGGACTTTACTCTGAGAGCGAAATGAACTCTGAGAACTTCAAGGTCTGAACCAGGACTAAACCAGGACTGAACCAGGACTGAACCAGGACTGAACCAGGACTGAACCAGGACTAAACCAGGACTGAACCAGGACTGAACCAGGACTGAACCAGGACTGAACCAGGACTGAACCAGGACTGAACCAGGACTGAACCAGGACTGAACCAGGACTAAACCAGGACTAAAACCAGGACTGAACCAGGACTGAACCAGGACTGAACCAGGACTGAACCAGGACTAAACCAGGACTGAACCAGGACTGAACCAGGACTGAACCAGGACTGAACCAGGACTAAACCAGGACTGAACCAGGACTGAACCAGGACTAAACCAGGACTGAACCAGGACTGAACCAGGACTGAACCAGGACTGAACCAGGACTAAACCAGGACTGAACCAGGACTGAACCAGGACTGAACCAGGACTAAACCAGGACTAAACCAGGACTGAACCAGGACTGAACCAGGACTGAACCAGGACTGAACCAGGACTAAACCAGGACTGAACCAGGACTGAACCAGGACTGAACCAGGACTGAACCAGGTCTGAACCAGGACTAAACCAGGACTAAACCAGGACTGAACCAGGACTGAACCAGGACTGAACCAGGACTAAACCAGGACTGAACCAGGTCTGAACCAGGACTAAACCAGGACTAAACCAGGACTAAACCAGAACTAAACCAGGACTGAACCAGGACTGAACCAGGACTAAACCAGGACTGAACCAGGACTGAACCAGGACTGAACCAGGACTAAACCAGGACTAAACCAGGACTGAACCAGGACTAAACCAGGACTAAACCAGGACTGAACCAGGACTGAACCAGGACTGAACCAGGACTAAACCAGGACTGAACCAGGACTGAACCAGGACTAAACCAGGACTGAACCAGGACTAAACCAGGACTAAACCAGGACTAAACCAGGACTGAACCAGGTCTAAACGTCATGTGTGGTCCAGGAGCGGGACTCTAAGATGGCGTTCCTGCAGAAGGCCGTAGACGTTGTGGTCCTGGTGACAGGTGAGGCCCTGTCAGTGAAACCTGCCAGAATCGTGGCCGGAATCGAGCCGGAGAAAACCAACGAGCTCCTGCAGGCCATCGCCCGCTGCTGCCTCAGCAAGGTATGGAACCGGGTCTGAACCGGGTCTGAACTGGGACTGAACCGGGTTTGAACCGGGACTGAACCGGGTCTGAACCGGGACTGAACCGGGTCTGAACCGGGACTGAACCGGGACTGAACCGGGTCTGAACCGGGACTGATCCGGGTCTGAACCGGGTCTGAACCGGGTCTGAACCGGGACTGAACCGGGTCTGAACCGGGTCTGAACCGGGTCTGAACCGGGACTGAACCGGGACTGATCCGGGACTGAACCGGGTCTGAACCGGGACTGAACCGGGACTGAACCGGGACTGAACCGGGTCTGAACCGGGACTGATCCGGGTCTGATCCGGGTCTGAACCGGGTCTGAACCGACTGAACCGACTGAACCGGTCTGAACCGACTGAACCGACTGAACCGGTCTGAACCGACTGATCCGGGACTGAACCGACTGAACCGGTCTGAACCGACTGATCCGGTCTGAACCGGTCTGAACCGACTGAACCGGTCTGAACCGACTGAACCGACTGAACCGGTCTGAACCGACTGATCCGGTCTGAACCGGTCTGAACCGACTGAACCGGGTCTGAACCGGTCTGAACCGGGACTGAACCGGTCTGAACCGGGACTGATCCGGTCTGAACCGGGTCTGAACCGGTCTGAACTGACTGAACCGGTCTGAACCGGTCTGAACCGGTCTGAACCGGACTGAACCGACTGATCCGGGACTGAACCGGTCTGAACCGACTGAACCGGGACTGAACCGACTGAACCGGTCTGAACCGACTGATCCGGTCTGAACCGGTCTGAACCGGGACTGAACCGGTCTGAACCGACTGAACCGGTCTGAACTGGGACTGATCCGGTCTGAACCGGTCTGAACCGACTGAACCGGTCTGAACCGGTCTGAACCGGTCTGAACCGGTCTGAACCGGTCTGAACCTAAAAGTCTGACCGCCCTGTGTTGGGCAGTGCTCCAGTGAAGACGCCGTGAGGAGAGTCCTGTCCGAGACAAACCCGAGACAAACCCGAGACAAACCCGGAGACAAACCCGGAGACAAACCCGGAAGCAGCTCCAGACCCCAGGACCGAGGAGAGGCCTCCAAAGCAGAGGTTTGAGTCATCTAGAGATCTCTCTTCAGACCCTCTGTACGAGGGAATCCACTGCTTTGTGCAAACTTAGACTTTTGAAAACAATAAAAGGAACATGGAGATCTAAATATGTTAAATGTTAACAAGTAATACTCCCTACAAACGTATAATACTCCCTACAAACGTATAATACTCCCTACAAACGTATAATACTCCCCACAGACATATAATACTCCCCACAGATGTATAATACTCCCTACAAACGTATAATACTCCCCACAGACGTATAATACTCCCCACAGACGTATAATGCTCCCCACAGATGTATAATACTCCCTACAGAAGTATAATGCTCCCTACAGACGTATAATACTCCCCATAGACGTATAATACTCCCTACAGAAGTATAATACTCCCTATAGATGTATAATACTCCCTATAGATGTATAATACTCCCCACAGATGTATAATACTCCCTACAGATGTATAATACTCCCTACAGACGTATAATACTCCCTACAGATGTATAATACTCCCTACAGACGTATAATACTCCCCACAGACGTATAATACTCCCCACAGACGTATAATACTCCCCACAGACGTATAATACTCCCTACAGAAATATAATACTCCCCACAGACGTATAATACTCCCTACAGACGTATAATACTCCCTACAGACGTATAATACTCCCTACAGATGTATAATACTCCCTACAGACGTATAATACTCCCTACAGACGTATAATACTCCCTACAGATGTATAATACTCCCTACAGACGTATAATACTCCCCACAGACGTATAATACTCCCTACAGACGTATAATACTCCCTACAGACGTATAATACTCCCTACAGACGTATAATACTCCCTACAGACGTATAATACTCCCTACAGAAGTGTAATGCCTTATTTTCTGGACTATAAATCGCCAGAGCCCAGAGCCGACGTTTCATCCTGAAAGAGAAGTTATCATAACGACAGAACAGAAGAACAGGCTGAACATGTGTCTGGTTTGTTCACGTCACATATGAACAGTTATTCACAAAACTAGAGCAGAAACCTTTCCATTTGGTCACTGAAGTTCATACTTTGACAATCCAGAGACTCCAAGAAAGTTGCACGGTGCCTCCTCCTGGTGAAGCCGTGTTCTCCGTCCATCCTCCACTGCTCCACAGGTGCCTCAGGACAGCCTGGATGCTCCAGTGCTGCGAGATGTGAAGAGGCTGGAGAACTTTGGTTAAACCTCCCAGGATGGAGCTGAAAAAATCTTTAAATGCAGTGTGATGTGTGCTCGATTGTCCATCAGAGCTTTACGTGTCCTACAGAAGCCTCGATTGTCCATCAGGAGCTTTACGTGTTCTACAGAAGCCTCGACTGTCCATCAGGAGCTTTACGTGTTCTACAGAAGCCTCGACTGTCCATCAGGAGCTTTACGTGTCCTACAGAAGCCTCGAGTGTCCTTCAGGAGCTTTACGTGTCCTACAGAAGCCTCGAGTGTCCTTCAGGAGCTTTACGTGTCCTACAGAAGCCTCGACTGTCCATCAGGAGCTTTACGTGTCCTACAGAAGCCTCGAGTGTCCTTCAGGAGCTTTACGTGTCCTACAGAAGCCTCGACTGTCCTTCAGGAGCTTTACGTGTCCTACAGAAGCCTCGACTGTCCATAAGGAGCTTTACGTGTCCTACAGAAGCCTCGACTGTCCATCAGGAGCTTTACGTGTCCTACAGAAGCCTCGACTGTCCTTCAGGAGCTTTACGTGTCCTACAGAAGCCTTGACTGTCCTTCAGGAGCTTTACGTGTCCTACAGAAGCCTTGACTGTCCTTCAGGAGCTTTACGTGTCCTACAGAAGCCTTGACTGTCCTTCAGGAGCTTTACGTGTCCTACAGAAGCCTTGAGTGTCCTTTAGGAGCTTTACATGTCCTACAGAAGCCTCGACTGTCCTTCAGGAGCTTTACGTGTCCTACAGAAGCCTCGAGTGTCCTTTAGGAGCTTTACGTGTCCTACAGAAGCCTCGAGTGTCCTTCAGGAGCTTTACGTGTCCTGCAGAAGCCTTGACTGTCCTTCAGGAGCTTTACGTGTCCTACAGAAGCCTCGAGTGTCCTTCAGGAGCTTTACGTGTCCTACAGAAGCCTCGAGTGTCCTTCAGGAGCTTTACGTGTTCTACAGAAGCCTCGAGTGTCCTTCAGGAGCTTTACGTGTCCTACAGAAGCCTTGACTGTCCTTCAGGAGCTTTACGTGTCCTACAGAAGCCTTGACTGTCCTTCAGGAGCTTTACGTGTCCTACAGAAGCCTCGAGTGTCCTTCAGGAGCTTTACGTGTCCTACAGAAGCCTCGAGTGTCCTTCAGGAGCTTTACGTGTCCTACAGAAGCCTTGACTGTCCTTCAGGAGCTTTACGTGTCCTACAGAAGCCTTGACTGTCCTTCAGGAGCTTTACGTGTCCTACAGAAGCCTCAGTGTCCTTCAGGAGCTTTACGTGTCCTACAGAAGCCTCGAGTGTCCTTCAGGAGCTTTACGTGTTCTACAGAAGCCTCGAGTGTCCTTCAGGAGCTTTACGTGTCCTACAGAAGCCTCGACTGTCCTTCAGGAGCTTTATGTGTCTTACAGAAGCCTCGACTGTCCATCAGGAGCTTTACGTGTCCTACAGAAGCCTCGAGTGTCCTTCAGGAGCTTTACGTGTCCTACAGAAGCCTCGACTGTCCATAAGGAGCTTTACGTGTCCTACAGAAGCCTCGACTGTCCATAAGGAGCTTTACGTGTCCTACAGAAGCCTCGACTGTCCATCAGGAGCTTTACGTGTCCTACAGAAGCCTCGACTGTCCTTCAGGAGCTTTACGTGTTCTACAGAAGCCTTGAGTGTCCTTTAGGAGCTTTACGTGTCCTACAGAAGCCTCGACTGTCCTTCAGGAGCTTTACGTGTCCTACAGAAGCCTTGACTGTCCTTCAGGAGCTTTACGTGTCCTACAGAAGCCTTGACTGTCCTTCAGGAGCTTTACGTGTCCTACAGAAGCCTTGACTGTCCTTCAGGAGCTTTACGTGTCCTACAGAAGCCTTGAGTGTCCTTTAGGAGCTTTACATGTCCTACAGAAGCCTCGACTGTCCTTCAGGAGCTTTACGTGTCCTACAGAAGCCTCGAGTGTCCTTTAGGAGCTTTACGTGTTCTACAGAAGCCTTGAGTGTCCTTCAGGAGCTTTACGTGTCCTGCAGAAGCCTTGACTGTCCTTCAGGAGCTTTACGTGTCCTACAGAAGCCTCGAGTGTCCTTCAGGAGCTTTACGTGTCCTACAGAAGCCTCGAGTGTCCTTCAGGAGCTTTACGTGTTCTACAGAAGCCTTGAGTGTCCTTCAGGAGCTTTACAAGATTTCGATGACGCGACAGGAAAAACGAGCCACAGTTTCCGTCTGAGGCGATTCAGGACTCGGGCTCAGGGTTTATCACTTTTCCTTTAGAAACTCGAGTCGTCACCGGGGATAAGACGAGATCTCACGCCACAAGTTCAGAAAGTTTAACAATTCTTCACACGAAAAACATTGAAAGAATTGAAATGGTGTTTTTCTCACTCCCTTGAAATAAATGGAAAAGTTCAAGATCTCAAAGACAAAATGGCCACGATTGTGAACTGAATTCTCGTGAGGTTTTCCCCCAGGGTTTGACTTTTGGATTGGGTTAAAATTTATTCCATCCGTCTTCTCCTGCTTAATCCACTGTGTCACCTGACCCCCTGAACCCCTCTGCAGGTGAGGAGCCCACAGGAGGGATTAACATTCTTTATTTGATTTGATTTTTTTGATTTTTTTTTTTTACTTTTTCTATTATACATTTTTTATTTTAGAGAAGGTGTATTCCCAAAAAGCTGCTACAAAGGCTGCAAAAATATTAAAAAATAGAAAATCAGGAACTGGATTGCAGTTTTTTATATATAAATGTCAGAATCTCGTCTCGTTCTCGTAGTTCGTCTCGTTTTGCCCCTCGTTATGTTCACGAGAGTTTTACTAAAGTGGAAAGTTGGTTTGATTTCTGCTAAACTAAAGATTTCTGGGCCTTGCTGTGGATTTTAAAAGCGAAATATTGGAAATCTGCAAAATCCATAGGTTTTCTACCCATTTTTTTTTTGTACATTTACTCTTGTTGGAAATCATGACTATAGTTTTGTACCACGTTGTTGCTCAGAAACATTATGGACTTCCCTAATTTCCGATCTCATTTGCTGCATTTGTTCAACACGTTTCTTTTATTTTATTAAGTGTTTCTCGTCACTTGTGCCGACCCCTTTGCACAGAGTTCTGTCAGTGTGGGACTCTTTAAAATGGAACTCCTGTAATTTTCAGCTTTTCTTCAAATAGTTTCTTCGCTTGTGTAAAACTTGGAGTGTCCAGACGTCCCTGTTTCCCCGGGACCGTCTCCCCCGTCCAGCAGATTTACCCAAAACCACTGATGTGTCCCAGTTTTGTCCAAGAACTGTTCCTTATTTTGGACCAGTCTGACCCTGTCGACAGTAAACGGAGACAAACGGTCATTTGTTTGGGTAAAATGCAGAAAAGCTGCTTAAAAACGACAAACGCAAAGAAAATGTGACGATACTGACGCTTGTTCATCATGAGTCGTCTCTGCAGAACAGTTTCCCTTCATTACGGCTCGATTCACACTTGTGACCAACCGCCACAAACCGAGACTGTCCCAGTTTTATTTTGAAAATCTGGTCACTCTGGTAAAACTCATTTATATTTTACTGCTACAACATCACCAGATTAAGTAGAAATTGGACTAACCAAACCTGCCACACTTCAGCCTAAACCTGTAATGTTTTTATCCAAATGTACCTCCCTCTGACCTCTGACCTCTCTCCTCAGCCCGACCCCGTGACCTCGCCGCCCTGACTCCGCCCCTCGCCGCCCTGACGCCGCCCGCTCCGCACCATGAGCTGGAGCTTCCTGACGCGCCTCTTGGACGAGATCTCGAACCACTCGACGTTCGTGGGGAAGATCTGGCTGACGCTGCTGATCGTGTTCCGCATCGTTCTGACGGCCGTGGGCGGAGAGTCCATTTACTACGATGAGCAGAGCAAGTTCACCTGCAACACGCACCAGCCCGGGTGCGAGAACGTCTGCTACGACGCCTTCGCCCCGCTGTCCCACGTGCGCTTCTGGGCCTTTCAGGTAACGTCCAGACCCACGTCAGATAAACACGTCCTGTGTTCTGACGCTTTAGTGAAATGTGTAGGATGTAAAATATGAAGATCAGTTTGAGTGTATTTTGGTGCAGCAATGGCTAAAAATCTGAAAGGGACTTCATCCGTTGCCTGTTCAGCTCAGAATTGGCTCTATTCAAACCAGGAAGACGTTTGGAAACCAGCGACGAAACTTCCTCTGAGCTCTGATCGCGGTCGTATGTCTGACAAAATGTAGAAAAACTGAGGGAAAAAGTCCCAGTTTTCTTCATCTCCGTGTCACTGCAGCGTTCGGTTATGTTTTCCTCATTTCCCCCCTGACGTCTGCATGTTCTCACACTGTACGAACGTGAGGGATTAATCGGTTCTCGTTGCCCCATGTGTACGACATGAAGCACGAGACGCGATTATCCCGAAAACAGTCGCATGAGGGAAAAATCGTCTCAAAAAGGGCCAAAAATCGCACAGTGGATGCCCAACTTTAGAAAGTCCAAGCCTTTGCTGATCCATTTTAACTGCCAGGTTTTTTCCTGACTTGTTTGAGAATATTGTAAAACTGTAAAGCTCCTGAGCTGAGGTATGTGAAAGGAGCTCCAGAGAAAACTCTTGAGGAAAGGTTCATTTCTGTCCTGTCATTTGGACGTTTTTAGCATCGACTCCTTCTCGTATCTCGTTGAGTATCTGCTGAATCCCTCTTCCTGCTCTAGAAGGTCAAACGTGGCTGTTTTGGGTTCTGACTTGTGCCTCGTCTCTTCAGGTGATCATGATCACCGCACCCACCATCATGTACCTGGGCTTCGCCATGCACAAGATCGCCCGCATGGACGACGACGACTACAAGCCCAAAGCGAGGAAGAGGATGCCGATGGTGAGCCGAGGAGCCAACCGCGACTACGAAGAGGCCGAGGACAACGGGGAGGAGGACCCCATGATCCTGGAGGAGATCGAGCCCGAGAAGGAGGTCAAGGAGAAGCCGAACAAGAAGGTAGGGTAGAGTTCTTGTTTAAAACGTATAAATCTAAATAAATGTGCCGGGTCGGGGGCGCCGGGTCGCCGTAGTCGTTGTTCACTGGCGTCTGTGTTTCAGCACGACGGGCGGCGGAGGATAAAGCGTGACGGGCTCATGCGGGTGTACGTGTGCCACCTGTTGGCGCGCGGCGTCTTCGAGTCGTCCTTCCTGTTCGGGCAGTATATCCTGTACGGCCTGGAGGTGGCGCCGTCGTACGTGTGCACGCGCTCGCCGTGCCCGCACACGGTGGACTGCTTCGTGTCGCGCCCCACAGAAAAGACCATCTTCCTGCTCATCATGTACGCCGTGAGCGCCCTCTGCCTGCTCTTCACGCTGCTGGAGATCCTGCACCTCGGCTTCAGCGGCGTCCGCGACTGCCTGTGCTCGCCGCGCCCGCCGCGCCAGAGCGCCAGCCAGCGCCCGTCCCTCTGCCACCAGCCGTCCGCCCCGCCCGGGTACAACACCGCCATGAAGAAGGGCGGGGCCGGCAAGATGGCGTTCAGGTGAGTTACCTGTGATTTACCTGTGTTAGAGGCACTTCAGACCGAGCGCACACACACACACGTATGTGCGACCCACACACACACACACACACGAGTACGACCCACACACACACAGGTTTGTAGCCCCCACAGTCGCTCCACTGCAGCTCCATAAACCTGAGTGCTGAAGGTGACGTGATGATCCAAATGTTCCAGCTCCTCTTTAATAAACCTTTTCTCCGTCGGTCTGAAGTGTCCTGCTGTAGCTCTGGAGCTTCGGTTCATGTTTTTCTGTGGTAAATGTCCAAATCTTCAACAAGTTCCACAAAGGAGAAACATTCTTCATGAAGAATTTATCCACAACGATCATGGGGAGAAAGATGAAAGATTAAAGAAAACAACGGATGAACATGTTTGTATAACCACAGAACTTTAACGGTAACAGACAGAAACTTCCTTTTCCCCTCTGAAAGTGCAGACATAGAGGTTTCCGTACATTTCTGCGGCTTTATCCTACGTCACACTCGCGCTGTGTGATGACGGGAGCAAAACGAGTGTCCAACAGGAACTTTGTTTTCCCCAAACTCATGCGCTCCGTCCATTTTGATGGAGCCAAACTTTGCCAAAGAGTGAAGTGAGTCAAGATGGTCGACTCCTCTGACTGTGTGTGTTTATAACGAGGGAAAAAGTCGCTCTAAGTGGAGTTAATTCTCACACACATGGAAAATGACACATCTTGGTGTGTGTAATTGTGCATCTCTTTCTATTTTTATTTAAAGGTTTATTTCAGTCCAAATGTAATTTCCACTCTGGAAATGCAGAAGTGCTGTGGCTCTGGCCGTGGTCCTGACAGGAGCTGTTTCCAGGACTGGACCAGGAAAGTCATGGAGCCACTGCACTTTTTTTGTTTTTAGGGCAATAAGGAGATTTTTAATTTACTTACAGACTTGAGATTTTGCATTTTTGTAGCTCAGGCCCTAAATTAAGCATTTTTTATGTCCAAAAAGTTGTTTCTACATGTTTGCTGTGGGTTTTGTATAAAAGTGTGAATTTTCATCTCTATTTCTGGTCCTGTAGCTTTTCTCACAGCCTCATGACACAACTACAGCAGCAGATTGTGAAATAACAGGTTGGACTGAACAAAAGGAGGTAGAACACTTCATTAGGGGTAAAAGGGGCAGTTTTAAAAGCAACATTAAGACAAAAATCCAGGTGAGGAGAAATGTACTAAAACTGCCCTCAGGTCTTCAGATAAAATGTTCTGTGACCCTCTTGACCGGCTCCAGTGGCGTTTCTAATCGTGAGTGGTGTTTTTTCAGGGATAACCTGGTGGACTCGGGCCGTGAGTCTTTTGGGGACGAGTCTTCAGGTCGGGAGCTGGAGCGTCTGAGGAGGCACCTGAAGCTGGCGCAGCAGCACCTGGACCTGGCCTACGCCAACGAGGAGCCGAACCCCACACGCAGCAGCAGCCCCGAGTCCAACACCACCGCCGTGGAGCAGAACCGCCTCAACTACGCCCAGGAGAAGCAGACGGCCAACACCGACAAGAGTAAGAACTGAACACCGACAAGAGTAAGAACTGAACACCGACGCGAGTAAGAACTGAACACCGACGCGAGTAAGAACTGAACACCGACGCGAGTAAGAACTGAACACCGACGCGAGTAAGAACTGAACACCGACGCGAGTAAGAACTGAACACCGACAAGAGTAAGAACTGAACACCGACGCGAGTAAGAACTGAACACCGACAAGAGTAAGAACTGAACACCGACAAGAGTAAGAACTGAACACCGACAAGAGTGAGAACTGACCACCGACGCGAGTGAGAACCGACCACCGACGCGAGTAAGAACCGACCACGGACGCGAGTAAGAACCGACCACGGACGCGAGTGAGAACCGACCACGGACGCGAGTGAGAACCGACCACGGACGCGAGTGAGAACCGACCACGGACGCGAGTAGGGCTGAAACGATTCATCGAGTAAATCGATTAAATCGATTAGAAAAATGCATCTATTATTTTTTTTTTTGCCTCGATGCTTCGTTTTATTTTCATACGCTCGGCGATGGCCGGAACCTTTTGTGGTAGAGGTAAAGTTTCCGCACGACCACTGCACTTCACTGTGCACACAACAGCGCGGCCCCATGGATGTGTAATAAGAGCAGAACCTCCTCATGCGCGGTACGCTCCGGTTTGCCGCGCACTCCGTATCTCCCGTACGCGGCGCACTCTGCTCGTGGATTGCGTCTTGTCGCGTACACTCCGTGGACCGCGCCAGAACTCACACCAGGACTAAAGCAGGTCTAAACCAGATCTAAAACCAGGACTAAAACAGATCTAAAACCAGGACTAAAACAGATCTAAAACCAGGACTAATCCAGGTCTAAAACTAAACAAGAATTTGCAGGAGTTGGTTGCTACATTTATGTAGTTTTAAAAATCATGACAATATCAAGTAATCCAAAGTATTCAGATTACGTTACTCACTTTAAGTAATTTAATTGATTACGTCACAAACTACATTTTGGGGAATGTAATCTGTAATCTGTAGGGGAACATTTTAAAAGTCACCTTCTCCACACTGATGCTACAACATGTAAACAGAACCGTACATTACATCAAGTGGAAAAGAAACCGTGAGGTGAGTCGACCTGAGCCCAGCGATAATTACGTTTTTCATGTCCAAAACACGTGGATCTGTCAGTGCAGGTGGTGTGGACTTAACATGTGCAAAGGAGACGCGACAATAACAAACGATTACTCGATTATTCGAACAGAATAATCGATTACTGTAATAATCGATAGCTGCAGCCCTAGACAAGAGTAGGAACTGGACACTGAGCACTGTTCTAACCTCTGAAGTCGGCCCCATCAAACACAGACCTACACAAACTGTCCTTTGTTTGTGATTCTGGTTCTTAAGATATTAGGTTTTATTTTGGGTTGTCGTCGTCCAGCCCCTCAGAATGTGAAACTGCCTCAAATCAAGAGTAAAGTATAGGAAAAGTTTGCATTTCTTTTGTGCTGTAACTGTTTTCATGTGTCGGAGCATTTCTAACGCTGACGGCAGCAAACTGCACAAAACTAGAGAAGAGAAACGACCTGAGGCTGAGGAAAAGTCTGTTTCAGTCTTTAGAAACTTTCTTGATTCATGTTCTTCACTGAATCAGCTGAGCGGAAATTACGCAATTTCCTCAAAAATAATTTCAGAACTGTACTTGAGCAAATGTCACAGCACAAAAGTTTGTCTAATTTTCTGCCTGTTTTGAGGGGCTGGATGACGTCACCAGCTCAATAAAACCAGGAACAGAAATAGAGAAATGGACTTTGTGAACCATCACTTTCTGCAGTCACTCCTATTAACCGACTCCTCTCCAAAATTCTCCTGTAACCGCTGGCCTCGATGAGCTTCATTTGGAGCTGAACTCTTCCTTCTGCAGTCTGAGCTAAAGCGAGACTGAGGGAAACTACACCAAGAGAGAACTTTTAAAACTCGACTGTTCCACTGCAGAGAAACGGCCAAAAGTCCCGTTTGCGTCGCGTCTGACGACTCGGACTAAAGTTCAGAGGAAAAGGCCGCGGTGAATCGTGTCCGGCTCAAAAGTCGTATCGTGTCCGGCTCAAAAGTCGTATCGTGTCCGGCTCGCGGTGAATCGTGTCCGGCTCGCGGTGAATCGTGTCCGGCTCGCGGTGAATCGTGTCCGGCTCGCGGTGAATCGTGTCCGGCTCGCGGTGAATCGTGTCCGGCTCACGGTGAATCGTGTCCGGCTCACGGTGAATCGTGTCCGGCTCACGGTGAATCGTGTCCGGCTCACGGTGAATCGTGTCCGGCTCAAAGACGCTGCTGAGGGGAATTTGGTCTTGAAAGTTAAAGAGGTGCTGAAGACGACTGACCGGTTTAGACATTAAGGAGGAAGTTTTCTAATTCTGAGACGAGATTTGAGAACAAATCCATGATTTTTAACGGCTCCTAAATGTAAATGGTTCTAGTTTCCAATTTTGGCCTCACAATTTTTTATTTTAATTTCATTTTTATTGCCATTCTGGTTTGTTTGTTTAATGCTATAGCAGGTTTAAGTCGACCCTTGTCCGTTCAGTCTAACTCTATAAACTTAAACCGTCTTGTGGCAGTTTGGTTCTGAAGATCTTGTCCCAGCCCTATTCAAGGATTTTTACCCATTAAACCGGTTCTTTTCAGATCTTTCTAAAAGTTTTTCTCCTTGACTCTGAAGTTGTGTTAAAGGCGTCGCTGCTCTGACCCGTCTTAGACTTCAGGGGGCGCCACAGTTTCTTCTGTTTAAACTGCTGAGCCCGAGCGCCTTTTCTCTTTTTTTTTTTTGTAATTCAAGTTTTTATTGTGAATAGTGAGACTCCAAATACAATACCAAAAAAACGGTCCAAATGCCTCCACGACTTTCCAAATTCCACTTATTTTAATGATTGGATTTATTTTAACCTGTTACAAATCATTTCCAAGACTAAACCAAGTCTTTGTTTTCCCGATGTGCTTATCTCAAACCTCAGAGCTTCAGTCCAAACCGGTGCCCAAGGTTTTACACAAATGTCCACGTTTTCGTTCAGCCGAGCCAATAATTTCTCATATGAAACTATCTTTATCAAATTATCCGTCTCCCGAGTTCCTTTTCTAACGCCGCTCCTCTGTCCACAGGTCTGCACGCGTAGCCCCGCCCCCGCCGCCACCTGTCCCCGCCCCCTCGCCCCCCTGCCCCTCCCCCTTCAAGACTTCGGGCTCAGACGGAGTTCCCCTCGTCGGCCTGAAGGACCCACAGGACCCACAGGGCGGCGGTTTGGAGCAGGCATCTCTCAGGGCAGCTAAAACCTCTCGGACTGTTAAAGGCGTCGGAGGACCGGAGGAGGAGGACTTTATTTTTACTTTTTGGCTTTGATTTTTAAACTGTAGATTTAAGCGGAGGTACTGGAGCGGCCGCGGTTCTGTCCACACCGAAGGCGCACGTGCCGTTCGGAAATGTCCTGATCTCGTTTCACGCCGTCCACACGAGAGCCTTTTACGGCTTAAGTTTCTCTAGTGTTTACAGGATTGGGCTTAAAGCTGCACTGCGTAACATTTCTAGTGGAGGGTCTGTCACCTGATGTCGCCATGGAGATGTTACCGCTTTGTCTAGAATGTTCCAGAGTGTGGATTAAACCTGTGGAGGCGCCGCTGTCCACAGAAGGAATTCAGTTTTTGGACGGACGCGTTAAAGCCGCACTGTGGGGAAAACTCCAACCGAAGCCGTAACTTCTCCATGGAGACGAGCGAGTAGCAGACTCTCCACCAGAAAAGTTGCGCAGTGCAGCTTTAAATGATGCATTTTTCCACATTTGTTGAGTCTCGGGTGCGTTGTCCCGTAGAAATCTGATCTTGACGCACGTGAGAAGAGTTTATGTGACTCGGTGAAGCTTGTGCGACTGAAGCCTCATTTCTGTGACTGAAAAGAGTAAAAACCGCTCGGAGTTCGATTAAAAAGCGTCCGATGGCGGCGCGTGTTCCGCCTTCGGTGCGGACGGCCGCGTTCGGGAGTTTAAACTGTAGAATGAAGCCGTTTGTGCAACAGAAACCTGGACGAAGCTTGAAAAACTGTGACTGAAAAGAAACGCTTTAATTTAGTTTCATCTCATTTTGTACGACTTTTTTTTTTACTTTTGTACTTTGATACTTTTGTACTTTTTTATACCGTGAGTTTTTCTACGTGTTTTTAATAAACTTTTAGCAAATGTTAAAACCCGAGTCTCGTTTGTTTGTTTCAGACGCTCGTGATGTTTTTACAGAGCAAGAATTAAACCTGATTTTAGTCTGTTCTGTTTCCTCCTCAAACACCTGCACACGTTTGTTTCATTCACATCTTTGAGTAACTTTTTTTTTTTTTAATTCTGTCTGTCTCCAAAGCTCAGTGCTCTTAAAATTCCACCTTGTGATGTCATGAATTGGCAGTTTCCAAGTGAACGGCTCCTTTTCTAATCCACTAAATGTATTTCTGCAGCACATTTTATAAACAGTTTCCAAAGTGCTGAACAATAAAAGAGTAAAACATTAAAACAAATCTTAAAGTGTGTAAAGCTAAAAATAATTTGAAAATGAACAGAATAAATAAAAATGTAAAATGAAGACCGAGGACCCCACAACTCACGTGGTTCACTGCAAAAAAACAAAACAAATGTATCCAGGTTAAGATGACCTGAATTCAGAGTTTTATCATAATTTGGATAAATTTCACTTTACAAGTAAAATTATCTGCAGAGGAATTAGACTTTTTGTACTTAAAATATGAAAATCCTGCTACACTTAAAATCTAACGTTGCTTGAATTAAGAACAAGAGCTCCTCCAGCGGGGAAAATACGCCCGTACTCTGAATTATTGTATATAGACATCCTTGACCCATGGGGTGTCCAGCCATGAAGTTTGACATTCCTACGTGAGACGGTTGTCGAGTTAGAGCGCGGACAAGGTCATGTGTAGTTGTCTTGTATTCTCTCTCTCCCGTTGCCTAGCAACCGCTGCAGCTGGAACTGTGTGTCACCTTTGAACTTTAAACTTCAAAGCTTTGAAGTGTCCACAGACGGACGGACGGACAGCGCTAGACCATAATACGTCCCGTCTTGAAACGGGCGTATAAAAATTGTAAATCATTAATATACAGCAACCACATAATGTTTACATTTTTTAAACTATGTAATGAACAGCTGTATTAATATAAGTTTGTTCTTCTTCCCACTTCTTTTTGAGAAATGTGCTTTTCTGTTGTTTACAGTGTAAAGGATTATTGTTTCCCTCTTGGCACAAACTCAAAATAAGTATTTTGCTCCTCCAGCGGGGCAAAATACGCCCGTACTTTGAATTATTGTATATAGAATTAAGTTAGAATTTGTCAAACCCAGTTAAAGATGAATTGTTGGTGCAGTTTGGAAGTTTGACATTCCTACGTGAGACGGTTGTCGAGTTAGAGCGCGGACAACAAATTGTCCACAGACAGACGGACAGACAGACAGACGGACAGACGGACAGACGGACAGACGGACAGACGGACAGATAATCAATAGGGAAATGTGGCTCTTGCAGTAGGAGTATGAGTATGACATCATCACATTCTAGAATCGGAATTTGCCTCTTCATGAAGACAAAGCTTCAAAGACTTCAAAGCTTTGAAGTGTCCACAGACGGACGGACGGACGGACAGACGGACAGACAGACGGACGGACAGCGCCATACCATAATACGTCCCGTATTATAACGGGCGTATAAAAACTCTTATTCCACTGGTAGGTCATTTTACTTGTCAATTTGAATCTGCTCAAAATGTTTTTAATTTAAGGTCTTTTAATTTAGCAAGATGTTTTTTCCAGCGTGTTAAAAGTGGGTCTTAAACCCTCCACTAGGGGGCGGCGTTGGGCCGTGGGGGCAGAGTTTGGTCCGGTCCTCCTGGGTTAAGGCCTCGGATCTCGGAGCCTTTAGTTCAGTGGAGACGGTTCCGGGGCTGAAAGGATCCGAATGTGACGTGTTTGGAGCACTTCCTGCGTCACCACATGCCGAAAATGGTTTGATCGTTTTTGTGACCGACTTGTTTTGTGTTTGTGTAAATGTGGATTGTGTAAAGGCTCAGCAGACTCCCTCAGGACGCTCTGTTCTGTCCTCAGCTGCCCCATCCCCCTGAGACTGGGGTCACCTTTTTCCAAAAAATATTTTTAAAAAAAATAGTGCTGAGTGCTGTAAATGCAAGTGCCCTTTACTTTTAATTTTGTAGATTAATTTGGCATTTTCTTAAGCAAACTTCAGCCCACATATCGCCTGCTCTGTGCCGTAGCTCTGCTCTGTGCCGTAGCTCTGCTCTGTGCCGTAGCTCTGCCCTGTGCCGTAGTTCTGCCCTGTGCCGTAGCTCTGCCCTGTGCCGTAGTTCTGCCCTGTGCCGTAGCTCTGCTCTGTGCCGTAGCTCTGCTCTGTGCCGTAGCTCTGCTCTGTGCCGTAGCTCTGCTCTGTGCCGTAGCTCTGCCCTGTGCCGTAGTTCTGCTCTGTGCCGTAGCTCTGCCCTGTGCCGTAGCTCTGCTCTGTGCCGTAGCTCTGCTCTGTGCCGTAGTTCTGCCCTGTGCCGTAGCTCTGCCCTGTGCCGTAGCTCTGCCCTGTGCCGTAGTTCTGCTCTGTGCCGTAGCTCTGCTCTGTGCCGTAGCTCTGCTCTGTGCCGTAGCTCTGCTCTGTGCCGTAGCTCCGCTCTGTGCCGTAGCTCTGCTCTGTGCGGACACTGCTCCTCTGTTAAGGGGCGTGGATGTGTTTTGAAGCGGAGTTTGTTCGTATGAGTGATATCGGCCACACGGGGAGCTCGTATGCTGGAGTCGTGCGCGGTCGGAGATGTCATGCCAGGGCACGGTTCAGATCGGTTACGCTCGCACTGGGCATGTGTGCTGCGCTTTAGGGGCGATCCAGGCTTGGGCACGATTCTGAAGTCCTAGTGTGAGTGCGCCCCTAATGTTTGACACATGTAGAACGTTTCACTCACATAATGTCTGTGTGCAGTTCTCCTTATTGTGCTGCAGAAGCACTCGCACTGGAGCGACTGTTTTATTTATTTTCCTAGTCCGCACGCCGAAATATTTGCTCGCAAATGCGAGTGAAATGGGCGCACTGTAGAGCCCTGATAAAGTCATTTCCCAAAGACTCGAAGAGTTTACCATAATTTTTAAATTGTAAACATTAAGGGTTTTCAACTTCAATACCTTTGTCATCCCAATGATTCTATACTAATAGTTAATCAAGGTAAAATATCACCTTATCCTCTGTGTACAGCCTTAAATCATGATCATTATTTATATTCAGCAGATGCAACAGCCTTAACTTTTATATGTGCTAAAACAGGCTCTTTACTTCAAAACATTCTGGGTGAGGAGCCCCTGAACCCACTGCATCACATAGAGCCTGTACTTATAGTACAATCACTGGGTCGCAAAGGCACCCGTATAAAAAGGTCACTTTTGGCTTAAAAAACGCCCCACCCCCCTCGGAAGTCTGGCTACGGGCCTGGTCTGTGTATAAAGGTCCTCAGATGGAGCCTCAGGAGAGACTGTGGCTCTGTCCACATCTGCAGAAGAAAAGGAAGAATAAACCTTTGTCTGGATCCAAACACTCACCGGGCTTCACCAGTGCATTCAGTCCCAGACCAGGAGCAGATTTTCAGAATAAAATGGGACACTCTTGGTTTGTGGTGGTGATAATAAAATGGTGAATCGAGTAATTAAAGAAAACTGTTCTGCACTCGGTCCATTTATGATGAACACGAGTCAGTACAGTCACATTTTCTTTGTGTTTTGGTCATTTTTAAGCAGATTTTCTGTATTTTATCCAAACAAATGACAGTTTCTGCCTCTTTACTGTTTCAGGATCAGACTCGTCCCAAATAGGGACACGGGGACATTTCGTGTCTAAAATCAGAGACAAATCAGTGGTTTTGGGTAAATCTGCCGGGGACAGGGACGTTTACACTGTTTACACTGTTTCCACATGGTTTTATGGTTTGGTGATTTGTTTGTGTGGACTGTGTTTGTGTGGGTTGTGTTTGTGTGGGTTGTGTTTGTGTGGGTTGTGTGGGTTGTGTTTGTGTGGGTTGTGTTTGTGTGGGTTGTGTTTGTGTGGGTTGTGTTTGTGTGGGTTGTGTTTGTGTGGGTTGTGTTTGTGTGGGTTGTGTTTGTGTGGGTTGTGTTTGTGTGGGTTGTGTTTGTGTGGGTTGTGTTTGTGTGGGTTGTGTTTGTGTGGGTTGTGTTTGTGTGGGTTGTGTTTGTGTGGGTTGTGTTTGTGTGGGTTGTGTTTGTGTGGGTTGTGTTTGTGTGGGTTGTGTTTGTGTGGACTGTGTTTGTGTGGACTGTGTTTGTGTGGACTGTGTTTGTGTGGGTTGTGTTTGTGTGGGTTGTGTTTGTGTGGGTTGTGTTTGTGTGGGTTGTGTTTGTGTGGGTTGTGTTTGTGTGGGTTGTGTTTGTGTGGGTTGTGTGGGTTGTGTTTGTGTGGGTTGTGTGGGTTGTGTTTGTGTGGGTTGTGTTTGTGTGGACTGTGTTTGTGTGGGTTGTGTTTGTGTGGGTTGTGTTTGTGTGGGTTGTGTTTGTGTGGGTTGTGTTTGTGTGGGTTGTGTTTGTGTGGGTTGTGTTTGTGTGGGTTGTGTGGGTTGTGTTTGTGTGGACTGTGTTTGTGTGGGTTGTGTTTGTGTGGGTTGTGTTTGTGTGGGTTGTGTTTGTGTGGGTTGTGTTTGTGTGGGTTGTGTTTGTGTGGGTTGTGTTTGTGTGGGTTGTGTTTGTGTGGGTTGTGTTTGTGTGGACTGTGTTTGTGTGGGTTGTGTTTGTGTGGGTTGTGTTTGTGTGGGTTGTGTGGGTTGTGTTTGTGTGGGTTGTGTGGGTTGTGTTTGTGTGGGTTGTGTGGGTTGTGTTTGTGTGGGTTGTGTTTGTGTGGGTTGTGTGGGTTGTGTTTGTGTGGGTTGTGTTTGTGTGGACTGTGTTTGTGTGGGTTGTGTTTGTGTGGGTTGTGTTTGTGTGGGTTGTGTGTGTGTGGGTTGTGTTTGTGTGGACTGTGTTTGTGTGGGTTGTGTTTGTGTGGGTTGTGTTTGTGTGGGTTGTGTTTGTGTGGGTTGTGTTTGTGTGGGTTGTGTGTGTGTGGGTTGTGTTTGTGTGGGTTGTGTTTGTGTGGGTTGTGTTTGTGTGGGTTGTGTTTGTGTGGACTGTGTTTGTGTGGGTTGTGTTTGTGTGGGTTGTGTTTGTGTGGGTTGTGTTTGTGTGGGTTGTGTTTGTGTGGGTTGTGTTTGTGTGGGTTGTGTTTGTGTGGGTTGTGTTTGTGTGGGTTGTGTTTGTGTGGACTGTGTTTGTGTGGGTTGTGTTTGTGTGGGTTGTGTTTGTGTGGGTTGTGTTTGTGTGGGTTGTGTTTGTGTGGGTTGTGTTTGTGTGGGTTGTGTTTGTGTGGGTTGTGTTTGTGTGGGTTGTGTTTGTGTGGGTTGTGTTTGTGTGGGTTGTGTGTGTGTGGGTTGTGTTTGTGTGGGTTGTGTTTGTGTGGGTTGTGTTTGTGTGGGTTGTGTTTGTGTGGACTGTGTTTGTGTGGGTTGTGTTTGTGTGGGTTGTGTTTGTGTGGGTTGTGTTTGTGTGGGTTGTGTTTGTGTGGGTTGTGTTTGTGTGGGTTGTGTTTGTGTGGGTTGTGTTTGTGTGGGTTGTGTTTGTGTGGGTTGTGTTTGTGTGGGTTGTGTTTGTGTGGGTTGTGTTTGTGTGGGTTGTGTTTGTGTGGGTTGTGTTTGTGTGGGTTGTGTTTGTGTGGGTTGTGTTTGTGTGGGTTGTGTTTGTGTGGGTTGTGTTTGTGTGGGTTGTGTTTGTGTGGGTTGTGTTTGTGTGGGCTGTGTTTGTGTGGGTTGTGTTTGTGTGGGTTGTGTTTGTGTGGGTTGTGTTTGTGTGGGTTGTGTTTGTGTGGGTTGTGTTTGTGTGGGTTGTGTTTGTGTGGGTTGTGTTTGTGTGGGTTGTGTTTGTGTGGGTTGTGTTTGTGTGGGTTGTGTGTGTGTGGGTTGTGTTTGTGTGGGTTGTATTTGTGTGGGTTGTGTTTGTGTGGGTTGTGTGTGTGTGGGTTGTGTTTGTGTGGGTTGTGTGTGTGTGGGTTGTGTTTGTGTGGGTTGTGTTTGTGTGGGTTGTGTTTGTGTGGGTTGTGTTTGTGTGGGTTGTGTTTGTGTGGGTTGTGTTTGTGTGGGTTGTGTGGGTTGTGTTTGTGTGGGTTGTGTGGGTTGTGTTTGTGTGGGTTGTGTTTGTGTGGGTTGTGTTTGTGTGGGTTGTGTTTGTGTGGGTTGTGTTTGTGTGGGTTGTGTTTGTGTGGGTTGTGTTTGTGTGGGTTGTGTTTGTGTGGGTTGTGTGGGTTGTGTTTGTGTGGGTTGTGTTTGTGTGGGTTGTGTTTGTGTGGGTTGTGTTTGTGTGGGTTGTGTTTGTGTGGGTTGTGTGGGTTGTGTTTGTGTGGGTTGTGTTTGTGTGGGTTGTGTTTGTGTGGGTTGTGTTTGTGTGGGTTGTGTGGGTTGTGTTTGTGTGGGTTGTGTTTGTGTGGGTTGTGTTTGTGTGGGTTGTGTTTGTGTGGGTTGTGTTTGTGTGGGTTGTGTTTGTGTGGGTTGTGTGGGTTGTGTTTGTGTGGGTTGTGTTTGTGTGGGTTGTGTTTGTGTGGGTTGTGTTTGTGTGGGTTGTGTTTGTGTGGGTTGTGTTTGTGTGGGTTGTGTTTGTGTGGGTTGTGTGGGTTGTGTTTGTGTGGGTTGTGTGGGTTGTGTTTGTGTGGGTTGTGTTTGTGTGGGTTGTGTTTGTGTGGGTTGTGTTTGTGTGGGTTGTGTTTGTGTGGGTTGTGTTTGTGTGGGTTGTGTTTGTGTGGGTTGTGTGGGTTGTGTGGGTTGTGTTTGTGTGGGTTGTGTTTGTGTGGGTTGTGTTTGTGTGGGTTGTGTTTGTGTGGGTTGTGTGGGTTGTGTTTGTGTGGGTTGTGTTTGTGTGGGTTGTGTTTGTGTGGGTTGTGTTTGTGTGGGTTGTGTGGGTTGTGTTTGTGTGGGTTGTGTTTGTGTGGGTTGTGTTTGTGTGGGTTGTGTTTGTGTGGGTTGTGTGTGTGTGGGTTGTGTGGGTTGTGTTTGTGTGGGTTGTGTGGGTTGTGTTTGTGTGGGTTGTGTGGGTTGTGTTTGTGTGGGTTGTGTTTGTGTGGATCTGACTCCGTGGATCCTTCTGGTTTAATAAAGCGGAAACATTCTTCTTTTCTGACACTTTAAACATGATTTAAATGATGTTTTCTCACATTGGCGGAGTCTGGGCCTGTGGATCTCACGGTTACTATGGAAACCGTGGCGCTGCGTCCCGCCTCAAGGGGGCGTCGTTTCTATGGAGACGAGCTGGCGCTACGTGATGACGTGCGGCGCAGTCCTACGCATGCGCAGTGCACTTGGCAACCATGGCGGATTGACATAGTAACGCTCCGCTCCTCCACAGACCTGCGCACCTCTCGCCGCGCTTCTCTGCTCCTCACGCCGGGTTTTAGAGCCTCTGTCCCCGCCGCCCGGAGCCTCCGCCCCGGCCTCTGCGCCATGGACCCCGCGGTGCTGCGGCGGACCCAGGAAAGCCTCGGGAAGGTGATCAAGAAACCGCAGCTCAGCGAGAAATACCTGAGCAAACCGCCATTTCGGTTCCTCCACGACATCTTCACCGAGGTAAACATCTACAGACATCTACAGACATCTACAGACATCTACAGACACCTACAGACACCTACAAACACCTACAGACATCTACAAACACCTACAGACACCTACAGACACCTACAAACATCTACAGACACCTACAGACATCTACAAACATCTACAGACACCTACAGACACCTACAAACATCTACAGACATCTACAGACACCTACAGACACCTACAAACATCTACAGACATCTACAGACACCTACAGACACCTACAAACATCTACAGACACCTACAGACACCTACAAACATCTACAAACATCTACAAACACCTACAGACACCTACAAACACCTACAAACACCTACAAACACCTACAGACACCTACAGACACCTACAGACACCTACAGACACCTACAGACACCTACAAACATCTACAGACACCTACAGACACCTACAGACACCTACAAACATCTACAAACATCTACAAACACCTACAGACACCTACAGACACCTACAAACATCTACAAACACCTACAGACACCTACAGACACCTACAAACACCTACAAACACCTACAGACACCTACAGACACCTACAGACACCTACAGACACCTACAAACACCTACAGACACCTACAGACATCTACAAACACCTACAGACACCTACAGACACCTACAGACATCTACAGACACCTACAGACACCTACAAACATCTACAGACACCTACAGACACCTACAGACATCTACAGACACCTACAAACATCTACAAACACCTACAGACACCTACAGACACCTGCAGACACCTACAAACATCTACCGACACCTACAGACACCTACAGACATCTACAAACATCTACAAACACCTACAGACACCTACAGACACCTACAGACATCTACAGACACCTACACACATCTACAGACACCTACAGACACCTACAGACATCTACAGACACCTACAGACATCTACAAACACCTACAGACACCTACAGACATCTACAAACACCTACAGACACCTACAGACACCTACAGACATCTACAGACACCTACAAACACCTACAGACACCTACAGACACCTACAGACATCTACAGACATCTACAGACATCTACAGACATCTACAGACACCTACAGACATCTACAGACACCTACAGACATCTACAGACATCTAAAGACACCTACAGACACCTACAGACATCTACAGACATCTACAGACACCTACAGACACCTACAACCATCTACAGACACCTACAGACACCTACAAACATCTACAAACACCTACAGACACCTACAAACACCTACAGACACCTACAGACACCTACACACATCTACAGACGCCTACAAACATCTGCAGACATCTACAAACATCTACAGACACCTACAAACATCTACAGACATCTACAGACACCTACAAACATGTACAGACACCTACAGACACCTACAAACACCTATAGACACCTACAGACACCTACAGACACCTACAAACATCTACAGACGCCTACAAACATCTGCAGACATCTACAAACATCTACAGACACCTACAAACATCTACAGACATCTACAGACACCTACAGACACCTACAAACACCTACAAACACCTACAAACACCTACAGACACCTACAGACACCTACAAACATCTACAGACATCTACAGACACCTACAAACATGTACAGACACCTACAGACACCTACAAACACCTACAAACACCTACAAACGCCTACAGACACCTACAGACACATACAGACACCTACAGACATCTACAGACATCTACAGACATCTACAGACACCTACAGACATCTACAGACACCTACAGACATCTACAGACACCTACAGACATCTACAGACACCTACAAACATCTACAGACACCTACAGGCACCTACAAACATCTACAGACGCCTACAAACATCTGCAGACATCTACAAACACCTACAAACACCTACAGACACCTACAGACATCTACAAACATCTACAGACATCTACAGACACCTACAAACATCTACAGACACCTACAGGCACCTACAAACATTTACAGACGCCTACAAACATCTGCAGACATCTACAAACACCTACAAACACCTACAGACACCTACAGACATCTACAAACATCTACAGACATCTACAGACACCTACAGACACCTACAGACATCTACAGACACCTACAAACATCTACAGACATCTACAGACACCTACAGACATCTACAAACATCTACAGACACCTACAGACACCTACAGACACCTACAGACATCTACAAACATCTACAGACACCTACAGACACCTACAGACATCTACAGACACCTACAGACACCTACAAACATCTACAGACACCTACAGGCACCTACAAACATCTACAGACGCCTACAGACATCTGCAGACATCTACAAACACCTACAAACACCTACAGACACCTACAAACACCTACAGACACCTACAGGCATCTACAGACATCTACAGACACCTACAAACATCTACAGACACCTACAGGCACCTACAAACATCTACAGACGCCTACAAACATCTGCAGATATCTACAAACATCTACAGACACCTACAAACATCTACAGACACCTACAAACATCTACAAACACCTACAGACACCTACAAACACCTACAGACACCTACAGACACCTACAGACACCTACAGACACCTACACACATCTACAGACGCCTACAAACATCTGCAGACATCTACAAACATCTACAGACACCTACAAACATCTACAGACATCTACAGACACCTACAAACATGTACAGACACCTACAGACACCTACAAACACCTATAGACACCTACAGACACCTACAGACACCTACAAACATCTACAGACGCCTACAAACATCTGCAGACATCTACAAACATCTACAGACACCTACAAACATCTACAGACATCTACAGACACCTACAGACACCTACAAACATCTACAAACACCTACAAACACCTACAAACACCTACAGACACCTACAGACACCTACAAACATCTACAGACATCTACAGACACCTACAAACACCTACAAACGCCTACAGACACCGACAGACACATACAGACACCTACAGACACCTTCAGACATCTACAGACATCTACAGACATCTACAGACATCTACAGACATCTACAGACACCTACAGACATCTACAGACACCTACAAACATCTACAGACACCTACAGGCACCTACAAACATCTACAGACGCCTACAAACATCTGCAGACATCTACAAACACCTACAAACACCTACAGACACCTACAGACATCTACAAACATCTACAGACACCTACAGACACCTACAGACATCTACAGACACCTACAAACATCTACAGACATCTACAGACACCTACAGACATCTACAAACATCTACAGACACCTACAGACATCTACAAACATCTACAGACACCTACAGACACCTACAGACACCTACAGACATCTACAAACATCTACAGACACCTACAGACACCTACAAACATCTACAGACACCTACAGACACCTACAAACATCTACAGACACCTACAGGCACCTACAAACATCTACAGACGCCTACAGACATCTGCAGACATCTACAAACACCTACAAACACCTACAGACACCTACAAACACCTACAGACACCTGCAGGCATCTACAGACATCTACAGACACCTACAAACATCTACAGACACCTACAGACATCTACAGATACCTACAAACATCTACAGACACCTACAGGCACCTACAAACATCTACAGACGCCTACAAACATCTGCAGATATCTACAAACATCTACAGACATCTACAGACACCTACAGACACCTACAAACATCTACAAACACCTACAAACACCTACAAACACCTACAGACACCTACAGACATCTACAGACACCTACAAACATCTACAGACACCTACAAACATGTACAGACACCTACAGACACCTACAAACACCTACAGACACCTACAGACATCTACAGACATCTACAAAAACATTTCACTTTCAAATAGTTAAAATAACTCTTTTTGTGTTAAAAATAGCTCCTTCTGCAGAACGTGTCTGTGTCAGTCGCTCTATGACCCAAAGGTTTTGTCCGGACGTTTAGGCCTGATGCAGTTTGACGGTTCTAACTTCAGCGATGTCCAAATTCGAATCAAGATGGACGCTCCTAATATTCCTCTTTGTTTGTTGAACATTTGAACTTTGACAGACTGAGTGCATTAGTGTATTAAATAATCTTGTTCCAAGTATAACAGTGATACAGGGCGACACGTCTGAAACCCCCTCACCCACTGGCCAAGAAAAACAAACAAACAAAAAAAGGGGGGGATAGGTGAAAATAATGAGGTAAGTAAAGTTAAAAGTAGTAGTAGATAAATTATATTTTAAAAAAAAATGCATTTCTCACCTTCCTCGGTGGTTGGTCTCTCACCCTCATCAGCTCGGGTTCTACCAGAGGCCTGGGAGCTTGAGAGTTCTTCAGTATCTTTGCTGTTCCAGTTCTGCACTTTTCTGGACTGAGATGTCTGTTGTCCTTCCTGGGATCTGCTGCAGCTCCTCCAGTTTGGGGGTCACGGCCCCGAGTGCTCCGATCACCACAGGCTCCACTGATGCCACGGCTTTGTTCTCTCGCTTATCCAGAACCACGATGTCTGGTTGGTTCATCACCATTCTGTCCGTCTGTATTTGGAAGTCCCACAGGATCTTGGCTCATTCTCCACAACCTTTGGAGGTGTTTCCCACCTTGATCCTGGGGTTTCCAGCCCGTACTCTGCACAGATGTTTCTGTACACTATGCCGCTACTTGGTTATGTCGCTCCATGTTTCCCTGCAGCATCTTACACCTGCAGTTATGTGCTGGACTGTCTCAGGCTCTTCTTTGCACAGCCTACACCTTGGGTCTTGTCTGGTGTGGTAGATCTGGGCCTCTATTGCTCGGGTGCTCAAGGCTCCTGTGCTCCAGGATGAGCCTCTGTGTGTCCTTCAGACCAGCCCTCTCCAGCCATTGGGAGGATTTCTTGATATCAGCCACTTCAGTTATGTTCCGGTGGTACGCCCCGTGTAGGGGTTTGTCCTGCCATGATGGTCCCTCCAGCACCTCTTCCTCTGCCCCACTGTCTGAGACATTCTCTGAGCGTCATCAGTCTGGGCCTTGTCACTGATGTACTTGTGGAGCTTGGATGTTTCATCCTGGACAGTGGTTCCCACACTCACTAGTCCTCGGCCTCCTTCCTTCCGGCTCGTGTACAGTCTCAGGGTGCTGGACTTGGGATGAACCCTCCTGCAGGTCAGGAGCTTTCGTGTCTTAACATCCGTGGTCTGTAGCTCCTCCTTTGGCCATCTTATGATTCCTGCTTCTGATCACTGGCAGGACGTAGCTGTTTATTGCCTGTGCCTTGTTCTTGCCATTGAGCTTCTTAGGACCTGCCGTACTCTTTGCAGGTATTTGGCTGTCGCCGCTTTCCTTGTTGCCTCGTCAAGGAGCCATTTGCCTGTGGGATACCAAGGTACTTGTAGCTGTCCTCAGTGTCTGTTATTGTTCCCTCTGGGAGTGAGACCCCCTCTGTGTGGACTACCTTCCCTCTCTTTGTCACCATCCTACTACATTTCTCCAGCCCGAATGACATTCCAGTGTCTGTGCTGTAGATCCTGGTGGTGTGGATTAGTGCTGCCACTAACGACTAATTTTCTAACGATTAATCTCTCGACTAATTTTTCGATTAGTCGACTAATCTAAACGACTAATTAAAAAAAAAAAAAAAAGCGGTTCTAACACACACAAGTGTGTGTGTTAGATTTTCCCGGGAGGTTACCTTGTGTGTGCGAGTTGCAAAGGTTATTGCTGTTATGTCTGTTGTGTGTGCTCATTCAACAATGTTGAACAACGATATGCACACACAATTTATGTTTGCACGAGCAGCATATGCAACGGTATTCTCAATACCTCATGCATCGTGGTCGTGCTCCCGTGAAAAGCCAAAGAAGTCTTGCAGAGTGTACAAACCACTCTATCACCAACTGTCCGAAAGTATTCCCAGAGTTTCGAGGCTTTAGGTCTTGGTCCGACTTCGGCCGCTGGCATTTTCTCAAATGCTCAAATCGGGGGAAGGGGGAAGAGAGAAAGAGAGAGACCAGCCAGCAGAGGGCGCACGGCAAATACTTCCTCAAGTTTGTTTTCTTTTGCGGTGCCATTATATACCACTGCTGTTAGCCTTTGGTGAAGCCTAGGTTAGCCACCTCGGCGTCAACCCCGGATGTAGCCGCTGTCAGCAGCACCGGTGTCCGCCTCGAGTGTAGTACTACTAGTGGTGTGGAGGGGAAATACCTGATCTCAGGCCAGCGAAAGGTCTCTGGACGAGCCGTTTGAGACCAAAAATAAATAAAGGCGAATATTCGACCAAAAAAATTGTAGTCGACTCATTTTCATATTCGATTACGTCGACAACGTCGAATAATCGCGGCAGCACTAGTGTGGATCAGTGAGTCGATGTCTCGCTCGCTCTTGGCGTACAGCTTGATGTCATTCATGTAGAGGAGGTGACTGATGGTGGCCCCGTTTCTGAGTCGTATCCATAGCCAGTGTGGTCGATTATTTGGCTGAGGGGGTTCAGACCTATGCAGAACAGCAGTGGGGACAGTGCGTCTCCTTGGTATATGCCACATTTGATGGTCACTTGTGCAAGTGGCTTCAAGGGTGGTTTTCCACAACCACATCGAGTTTGTAATGAAGCCCTTAGAGTCCTGTTGATATTGTACAGCTCCAGGCATCAGTGATCCATGTGTGTGGCATTGAGTCAGAGGATTTACTGTAATCAATCCAGGCAGTGCACAGGTTGGTCTGACGGGTTCTGCAGTCACGAGCGACTGTTCGGTCAACCAGGAGTTGGTGTTTGGCTCCCCTGGTGTTTTTGCTGATGTCCTTCTGTGCTGTGCTCATGTATTGATCCATGTGCCGCTTATCTTAGCTGCGATGATGCCTGACATGAGCTTCCATGTTGTGGAGAGACAGGTTATTGGCCGATAGTTGGATGGGACTGTACCCTTTGAGGATCCTTCAGGATCAGGATCGTACACCTTGGGTTAGCCATTCAGGGTGAGTCCCATCCCTTAGCAGCTGGTTCATTTGTGCTTCATTTGAGCAGTGAGCTTCTTTAGCCAGTCTGCGTGGATCATGTCAGGGCCTGGTGCTGTCCAACTTTTCATGCCTGAGACTCTTTCCTGGATGTCTGGATTCTGTTCAGGGAGGTTGCTGTGGTCTGCTCTCAGAGCCTCCAGCCACTGTGCATCGGTGTTATGTGATGCTTCTCTTTCCCATTTGTCTTTCCAGTACCTCTCAGTCTCCAGCCTTGGTGGCTCTGCTCTGCTGTTATTACTCTGCCATTGAGCTACACTTTCACAGGTTGTGTTGCGAACAGGCGGTTTATTCGTCTGGCTTCATTCTCTCTCGTGTTCCTCTTTAGGCGGCTGTAAATAAGAAATATTATTACTAATCTCACCTCTAATAATAGACAGCAGCAACAACAAGAAAGAAAGAAAAAAAAAAGAGAGAGAGCGAAGGGGAGAAGAAAAGCAAAGGGGCAAAGGGTTTTCCCTGTGTATTAGTCATCCTGAGGAAGGGTCAAGGACTCAGTGTCACACCAAAGGTCCCAGATCATTTTACAGCCTTTGAGTGAACACCTCAGTCTTTCAAGTTTAAGATTCAGACCTTGACGAGCCCAGAGGACGTGTGAGGAGGAAGTTTACCGTTCAGATCAGCCTTCGTGCCAGTGAAGTGGGAAATGCCATGAGCTCCGTCTAATATTCTGTCCCGACTTTTGAATAAACCCAAAATACTGTGGCTAAAAATCATCTTCACAAAAACCTTTTCAGTGACTCGGTGTCAGACTCCTGAGCAGGACCATGGAAACGCTCTTCACGTCACTGCAGCACGGTTTCTTTTCACTTTTCACACGATTTTCAACCGTTTTTGTGTTTTGTGCTGATGTGTCCTTTGTGTCTCCATAGTAACCGCTGAACTTTCCGCCATAGACGCACATGTAGCACCCCCCAGCATCGCTCACACTTTTGTCATGAATGTTTCCGGTGTTTTTCAGGTGATCAGAGCCACTGGGTTCATGAAGGGACTTTACTCTGAGAGCGAAATGAACTCTGAGAACTTCAAGGTCTGAACCAGGACTGAACCAGGACTGAACCAGGACTAAACCAGGACTGAACCAGGACTGAACCAGGACTAAACCAGGACTGAACCAGGACTGAACCAGGACTGAACCAGGACTGAACCAGGACTAAACCAGGACTAAACCAGGACTGAACCAGGACTAAACCAGGACTAAACCAGGACTAAACCAGGACTGAACCAGGACTGAACCAGGACTGAACCAGGACTGAACTAGGACTAAACCAGGACTGAACCAGGACTGAACCAGGACTGAACCAGGACTGAACTAGGACTAAACCAGGACTGAACCAGGACTGAACTAGGACTAAACCAGGACTGAACCAGGACTGAACCAGGACTGAACCAGGACTGAACCAGGACTAAACCAGGACTGAACCAGGACTGAACCAGGACTAAACCAGGACTAAACCAGGACTAAACCAGGACTGAACCAGGACTGAACTAGGACTGAACCAGGACTGAACCAGGACTAAACCAGGACTGAACCAGGACTGAACCAGGACTAAACCAGGACTGAACCAGGTCTGAACCAGGACTAAACCAGGACTAAACCAGGACTGAACCAGGACTGAACCAGGACTGAACCAGGACTAAACCAGGACTGAACCAGGTCTGAACCAGGACTAAACCAGGACTAAACCAGGACTAAACTAGGACTAAACCAGGACTGAACCAGGACTGAACCAGGACTAAACCAGGACTGAACCAGGACTGAACCAGGACTGAACCAGGACTAAACCAGGACTAAACCAGGACTGAACCAGGACTAAACCAGGACTAAACCAGGACTGAACCAGGACTGAACCAGGACTGAACCAGGACTGAACCAGGACTGAACCAGGACTGAACCAGGACTAAACCAGGACTGAACCAGGACTGAACCAGGACTAAACCAGGACTAAACCAGGACTGAACCAGGCCTAAACGTCATGTGTGGTCCAGGAGCGGGACTCTAAGATGGCGTTCCTGCAGAAGGCCGTAGACGTGGTGGTCCTGGTGACAGGTGAGGCCCTGTCAGTGAAACCTGCCAGAATCGTGGCCGGAATCGAGCCGGAGAAAACCAACGAGCTCCTGCAGGCCATCGCCCGCTGCTGCCTCAGCAAGGTACGGAACCGGGTCTGAACCGGGTCTGAACCGGGTCTGAACCGGGTTTGAACCGGGACTGAACCGGGTCTGAACCGGGACTGATCCGGGACTGAACCGGGTCTGAACCGGGACTGAACCGGGTCTGAACCGGGACTGATCCGGGTCTGAACCGGGTCTGAACCGGGTCTGAACCGGGACTGAACCGGGTCTGAACCGGGTCTGAACCGGGTCTGAACCGGGACTGAACCGGGACTGATCCGGGACTGAACCGGTCTGAACCGACTGAACCGACTGAACCGACTGAACCGGTCTGAACCGGGACTGATCCGGGTCTGAACCGGGTCTGAACCGGGTCTGAACCGGGACTGAACCGGGACTGAACCGGGTCTGAACCGGGACTGAACCGGGACTGAACCGGGTCTGAACCGGGACTGAACCGGGACTGAACCGGGACTGAACCGGGTCTGAACCGGGACTGATCCGGGTCTGAACCGGGTCTGAACCGGGACTGAACCGGGACTGAACCGGGACTGAACCGGGTCTGAACCGGGACTGATCCGGGTCTGAACCGGGTCTGAACCGGGACTGAACCGGGTCTGAACCGGGACTGAACCGGGTCTGAACTGGGACTGATCCGGGTCTGAACCGGGTCTGAACCGGTCTGAACCGGGACTGAACCGGTCTGAACCGGTCTGAACCGGTCTGAACCGACTGAACCGACTGATCCGGGACTGAACCGGGTCTGAACCGACTGAACCGACTGAACCGACTGAACCGGGTCTGAACCGGGACTGATCCGGGTCTGAACCGGGTCTGAACCGGGACTGAACCGGGTCTGAACCGGGACTGAACCGGGTCTGAACTGGGACTGATCCGGGTCTGAACCGGGTCTGAACCGGGACTGAACCGGGTCTGAACCGGGTCTGAACCGGGTCTGAACCGGGTCTGAACCGGGTCTGAACCTAAAAGTCTGACCGTCCTGTGTTGGGCAGTGCTCCAGTGAAGACGCCGTGAGGAGAGTCCTGTCCGGAGACAAACCCGGAGACAAACCCGGAGACAAACCCGGAGACAAACCCGGAGACAAACCCGGAGACAAACCCGGAAGCAGCTCCAGACCCCAGGACCGAGGAGAGGCCTCCAAAGCAGAGGTTTGAGTCATCTAGAGATCTCTCTTCAGACCCTCTGTACGAGGGAATCCACTGCTTTGTGCAAACTTAGACTTTTGAAAACAATAAAAGGAACATGGAGATCTAAATATGTGAAATGTTAACAAGTAATACTCCCTACAAACGTATAATACTCCCTACAAACGTATAATACTCCCTACAAACGTATAATACTCCCCACAGACATATAATACTCCCCACAGATGTATAATACTCCCTACAAACGTATAATACTCCCTACAAACGTATAATACTCCCCACAGACGTATAATGCTCCCCACAGATGTATAATACTCCCTACAGAAGTATAATGCTCCCTACAGACGTATAATACTCCCCATAGACGTATAATACTCCCTACAGACGTATAATACTCCCTACAGATGTATAATACTCCCTACAGATGTATAATACTCCCCACAGATGTATAATACTCCCTACAGATGTATAATACTCCCTACAGACGTATAATACTCCCTACAGATGTATAATACTCCCTACAGACGTATAATACTCCCCACAGACGTATAATGCTCCCCACAGACGTATAATGCTCCCCACAGACGTATAATGCTCCCCACAGACGTATAATACTCCCCACAGACGTATAATACTCCCTACAGAAGTATAATACTCCCCACAGACGTATAATACTCCCCACAGATGTATAATACTCCCTACAGACGTATAATACTCCCTACAGACGTATAATACTCCCTACAGATGTATAATACTCCCTGCAGACGTATAATACTCCCCACAGACGTATAATGCTCCCTACAGACGTATAATGCTCCCCGCAGACGTATAATGCTCCCCACAGATGTATAATACTCCCTACAGATGTATAATACTCCCTACAGAAGTGTAATGCCTTATTTTCTGGACTATAAATCGCTCAGAGCCCAGAGCCGACGTTTCATCCTGAAAGAGAAGTTATAATAACGACAGAACAGAAGAACAGGCTGAACATGTGTCTGGTTTGTTCACGTCACATATGAACAGTTATTCACAAAACTAGAGCAGAAACCTTTCCATTTGGTCACTGAAGTTCATACTTTGACAATCCAGAGACTCCAAGAAAGTTGCACGGTGCCTCCTCCTGGTGAAGCCGTGTTCTCCGTCCATCCTCCACTGCTCCACAGGTGCCTCAGGACAGCCTGGATGCTCCAGTGCTGCGAGATGTGAAGAGGCTGGAGAACTTTGGTTAAACCTCCCAGGATGGAGCTGAAAAAATCTTTAAATGCGGCGTGATGTGTGCTCGATTGTCCATCAGGAGCTTTACGTGTCCTACAGAAGCCTCGATTGTCCATCAGGAGCTTTACGTGTTCTACAGAAGCCTCGACTGTCCATCAGGAGCTTTACGTGTTCTACAGAAGCCTCGACTGTCCATCAGGAGCTTTACGTGTCCTACAGAAGCCTCGAGTGTCCTTCAGGAGCTTTACGTGTCCTACAGAAGCCTCGAGTGTCCTTCAGGAGCTTTACGTGTCCTACAGAAGCCTCGACTGTCCATCAGGAGCTTTACGTGTCCTACAGAAGCCTCGAGTGTCCTTCAGGAGCTTTACGTGTCCTACAGAAGCCTCGACTGTCCTTCAGGAGCTTTACGTGTCCTACAGAAGCCTCGACTGTCCATAAGGAGCTTTACGTGTCCTACAGAAGCCTCGACTGTCCATCAGGAGCTTTACGTGTCCTACAGAAGCCTCGACTGTCCTTCAGGAGCTTTACGTGTCCTACAGAAGCCTTGACTGTCCTTCAGGAGCTTTACGTGTCCTACAGAAGCCTTGACTGTCCTTCAGGAGCTTTACGTGTCCTACAGAAGCCTTGACTGTCCTTCAGGAGCTTTACGTGTCCTACAGAAGCCTTGAGTGTCCTTTAGGAGCTTTACATGTCCTACAGAAGCCTCGACTGTCCTTCAGGAGCTTTACGTGTCCTACAGAAGCCTCGAGTGTCCTTTAGGAGCTTTACGTGTCCTACAGAAGCCTCGAGTGTCCTTCAGGAGCTTTACGTGTCCTGCAGAAGCCTTGACTGTCCTTCAGGAGCTTTACGTGTCCTACAGAAGCCTCGAGTGTCCTTCAGGAGCTTTACGTGTCCTACAGAAGCCTCGAGTGTCCTTCAGGAGCTTTACGTGTTCTACAGAAGCCTCGAGTGTCCTTCAGGAGCTTTACGTGTCCTACAGAAGCCTTGACTGTCCTTCAGGAGCTTTACGTGTCCTACAGAAGCCTTGACTGTCCTTCAGGAGCTTTACGTGTCCTACAGAAGCCTCGAGTGTCCTTCAGGAGCTTTACGTGTCCTACAGAAGCCTCGAGTGTCCTTCAGGAGCTTTACGTGTCCTACAGAAGCCTTGACTGTCCTTCAGGAGCTTTACGTGTCCTACAGAAGCCTTGACTGTCCTTCAGGAGCTTTACGTGTCCTACAGAAGCCTCGAGTGTCCTTCAGGAGCTTTACGTGTCCTACAGAAGCCTCGAGTGTCCTTCAGGAGCTTTACGTGTTCTACAGAAGCCTCGAGTGTCCTTCAGGAGCTTTACGTGTCCTACAGAAGCCTCGACTGTCCTTCAGGAGCTTTATGTGTCTTACAGAAGCCTCGACTGTCCATCAGGAGCTTTACGTGTCCTACAGAAGCCTCGAGTGTCCTTCAGGAGCTTTACGTGTCCTACAGAAGCCTCGACTGTCCATAAGGAGCTTTACGTGTCCTACAGAAGCCTCGACTGTCCATAAGGAGCTTTACGTGTCCTACAGAAGCCTCGACTGTCCATCAGGAGCTTTACGTGTCCTACAGAAGCCTCGACTGTCCTTCAGGAGCTTTACGTGTTCTACAGAAGCCTTGAGTGTCCTTTAGGAGCTTTACGTGTCCTACAGAAGCCTCGACTGTCCTTCAGGAGCTTTACGTGTCCTACAGAAGCCTTGACTGTCCTTCAGGAGCTTTACGTGTCCTACAGAAGCCTTGACTGTCCTTCAGGAGCTTTACGTGTCCTACAGAAGCCTTGACTGTCCTTCAGGAGCTTTACGTGTCCTACAGAAGCCTTGAGTGTCCTTTAGGAGCTTTACATGTCCTACAGAAGCCTCGACTGTCCTTCAGGAGCTTTACGTGTCCTACAGAAGCCTCGAGTGTCCTTTAGGAGCTTTACGTGTTCTACAGAAGCCTTGAGTGTCCTTCAGGAGCTTTACGTGTCCTGCAGAAGCCTTGACTGTCCTTCAGGAGCTTTACGTGTCCTACAGAAGCCTCGAGTGTCCTTCAGGAGCTTTACGTGTCCTACAGAAGCCTCGAGTGTCCTTCAGGAGCTTTACGTGTTCTACAGAAGCCTTGAGTGTCCTTCAGGAGCTTTACGTGTCCTACAGAAGCCTCGAGTGTCCTTCAGGAGCTTTACGTGTCCTACAGAAGCCTCGAGTGTCCTTCAGGAGCTTTACGTGTCCTACAGAAGCCTTGACTGTCCTTCAGGAGCTTTACGTGTCCTACAGAAGCCTTGACTGTCCTTCAGGAGCTTTACGTGTCCTACAGAAGCCTCGAGTGTCCTTCAGGAGCTTTACGTGTCCTACAGAAGCCTTGAGTGTCCTTTAGGAGCTTTACGTGTCCTACAGAAGCCTCGAGTGTCCTTCAGGAGCTTTACGTGTCCTACAGAAGCCTTGAGTGTCCTTTAGGAGCTTTACATGTCCTACAGAAGCCTCGACTGTCCTTCAGGAGCTTTACGTGTCCTACAGAAGCTTCGAGTGTCCTTTAGGAGCTTTACGTGTTCTACAGAAGCCTCGAGTGTCCTTCAGGAGCTTTACGTGTTCTACAGAAGCCTCGAGTGTCCTTCAGGAGCTTTACATGTCCTACAGAAGCCTCGACTGCCCATCAGGAGCTTTACGTGTCCTACAGAAGCCTCGATTGTCCATCAGGAGCTTTACGTGTTCTACAGAAGCCTCGACTGCCCATCAGGAGCTTTACGTGTCCTACAGAAGCTTCGAGTGTCCTTTAGGAGCTTTACGTGTTCTACAGAAGCCTCGAGTGTCCTTCAGGAGCTTTACGTGTCCTACAGAAGCTTCGAGTGTCCTTCAGGAGCTTTACATGTCCTACAGAAGCCTCGACTGCCCATCAGGAGCTTTACGTGTCCTACAGAAGCCTCGATTGTCCATCAGGAGCTTTACGTGTTCTACAGAAGCCTCGACTGTCCATCAGGAGCTTTACGTGTCCTACAGAAGCCTCGACTGTCCTTCAGGAGATTTATGTGTTCTACAGAAGCCTCGACTGTCCATCAGGAGCTTTACGTGTCCTACAGAAGCCTCGACTGTCCTTCAGGAGCTTTACATGTCCTACAGAAGCCTCGACTGTCCATCAGGAGCTTTACGTGTTCTACAGAAGCCTCGACTGTCCATCAGGAGCTTTACGTGTCCTACAGAAGCCTCGATTGTCCATCAGGAGCTTTACGTGTCCTACAGAAGCCTCGACTGTCCTTCAGGAGATTTATGTGTCCTACAGAAGCCTTGAGTGTCCTTCAGGAGCTTTACGTGTCCTACAGAAGCCTCGACTGTCCTTCAGGAGCTTTACATGTCCTACAGAAGCCTCGACTGTCCTTCAGGAGCTTTACGTGTCCTACAGAAGCCTTGAGTGTCCTTTAGGAGCTTTACGTGTTCTACAGAAGCCTCGAGTGTCCTTCAGGAGCTTTACGTGTCCTACAGAAGCCTCGAGTGTCCTTCAGGAGCTTTACGTGTTCTACAGAAGCCTCGACTGTCCTTCAGGAGCTTTACGTGTCCTACAGAAGCCTCGACTGTCCTTCAGGAGCTTTACGTGTTCTACAGAAGCCTCGACTGTCCTTCAGGAGCTTTACGTGTCCTACAGAAGCCTCGAGTGTCCTTCAGGAGCTTTACGTGTTCTACAGAAGCCTCGAGTGTCCTTCAGGAGCTTTACGTGTCCTACAGAAGCCTGGATTGTCCATCAGGAGCTTTATGTGTTCTACAGAAGCCTCGACTGTCCTGCAGGAGCTTTATGTGTTCTACAGAAGCCTTGAGTGTCCTTCAGGAGCTTTACGTGTCCTACAGAAGCCTCGACTGTCCTTCAGGAGCTTTATGTGTTCTACAGAAGCCTTGAGTGTCCTTCAGGAGCTTTACGTGTCCTACAGAAGCCTCGAGTGTCCTTCAGGAGCTTTACGTGTCCTACAGAAGCCTCGACTGTCCTTCAGGAGCTTTACGTGTCCTACAGAAGCCTCGAGTGTCCATCAGGAGCTTTACGTGTCCTATAGAAGCCTCTGGACGCTTAGTGTAGCACTTTGTAAGCCAAATGTTCATCATTTCTGGATTTGATTTTATTCAGTGACCCAAGCTGCTCTTCCACATTTCTTGATCCATCCTCTTTCCTCGTTCACGGCCACGACAGCTGAGGGGGACTGGACTTTTGTTTAAAAATGACCATTGGTGGTAATTTTGATCCCAGCTCCACAGTGAAGTGTGATTTCTCTCAGTTGTCGTTATATTCATGCTTTTGCTTTTCAACAAACTCGCAGAAACTGTTGACCTCGCCTTGGACGTCAAGAGCAAGAGCAAAGTCCTTTTTGTCCATGGCGTTGGGGAAGTAACTGCAGTGTGGACAAAGCTCCGCCGTGGCCCGGGGTTTAAGCACCGTCTGTACCCGTCGAGCTTTCAGCCCAACATGACCTTTATTTGTTTTCTTCGTTGCAGTTTGAGAATCCTCCGCTTTTCTCCAGTCGCTCAAAAGTTTCTCGCGCTTTCCAAACTTTCTTTCTGCCCCATTATCGTTTTCAGCTGCAGATTTCACTACCCGAAGTGTAATACTCCCTACTCTGGTGTGTTTTCAGGGGAAGAGCAGGAGAGCAAAGACAGAGGAGCCCCGAGAGAAACAGAAGAACGGAGAACCTGAAAGACAGAAAGGACAGAAAGAGAGAGAGAAGAGGGAGAAGAAGAAGGATGAGAGGCCCGAGGTGAGAGAGAGGAAGGAGGAGAGGAGGGAGGAGAGGAAGGAGGAGAGGAAGGAGGAGAGAGAGAAGAGCAAAGAAAAAGGCCGCCCTGCCGACAGAGACAGAGAGAAAGAGCGAGAGGTTCAGAGGAAGGAGGAGAGAGAGCGAGAGAGAGACAAACACAGAGAGAAGGAGAGAGAGAAGGAGAGAGAGAAGGAGAGAGAGAAGGAGAGAGAGAAGGAGAGAGAGAAGGAGAGAGAGAAGGAGAGAGAGCGGAGGAGGAGAGAGAGAGACCAGGACCGGACCAGGACTAAACCCCGTGAAGAAGAACCTCACAGTCAGGTAAGAACCTCCAACAATGTGTGTGTAAATGTGTGTGTAAATGTGCGAATGTGTGTGTAAATGTGTGTGTAATTGTGTGTGTAAATGTGTGTGTAAATGTGTGTAAATGTGTGTGTAAATGTGTGTGTAAATGTGTAAATGTGTGTGTAAATGTGTGTGTAAATGTGTGTGTAAATGTGTGTGTAAATGTGTAAATGTGTGTGTAAATGTGTGTGTAAATGTGTAAATGTGTGTGTAAATGTGTGTAAATGTGTGTGTAAGTGTGTGTGTAAATGTGTGTGTAAATGTGTGTGTAAATGTGTGTGTAAATGTGTGTGTAATTGTGTGTGTAAATGTGTGTGTAAATGTGTGTGTGAATGTGTGTAAATGTGTGTGTAAATGTGTAAATGTGTGTGTAAATGTGTGTAAATGTGTGTAAATGTGTGTGTAAATGTGTAAATGTGTGTGTAAATGTGTGTAAATGTGTGTGTAAATGTGTGTGTAAATGTGTGTAAATGTGTGTGTAAATGTGTAAATGTGTGTGTGAATGTGTGTAAATGTGTGTGTAAATGTGTGTGTAAATGTGTAAATGTGTGTAAATGTGTGTAAATGTGTGTGTGAATGTGTGTGTGAATGTGTGTAAATGTGTGTGTAAATGTGTGTGTAAATGTGTAAATGTGTGTGTGAATGTGTGTAAATGTGTGTGTAAATGTGTGTGTGAATGTGTGTGTGAATGTGTGAATGTGTGTAAATGTGTGTGTAAATGTGTGTGTAAATGTGTGAATGTGTGTAAATGTGTGTGTGAATGTGTGTGTGAATGTGTGTAAATGTGTGTGTAAATGTGTGTGTAAATGTGTAAATGTGTGTGTAAATGTGTGAATGTGTGTAAATGTGTGTGTGAATGTGTGTGTGAATGTGTGAATGTGTGTAAATGTGTGTGTAAATGTGTGTGTAAATGTGTGAATGTGTGTGAATGTGTGTGAATGTGTGTAAATGTGTGTGTAAATGTGTGAATGTGTGTGTGAATGTGTGTGTAAATGTGTGTGTAAATGTGTGTGTAAATGCGTGTGTAAATGTGTGTGTGTGAGTGTGTGTAATTGTGTGTGTAAATGTGTGTGTAAATGTGTGTGTGAATGTGTGTAAATGTGTGTGTAAATGTGTGTGTAAATGTGTGTGTAAATGTGTGTGTGAATGTGTGTGTGAATGTGTGTAAATGTGTGTGTAAATGTGTGTGTAAATGTGTAAATGTGTAAATGTGTGTGTAAATGTGTGAATGTGTGTAAATGTGTGTGTAAATGTGTGTGTGAATGTGAATGTGTGTGTGAATGTGTGAATGTGTGTAAATGTGTGTGTAAGTGTGTGTGTAAATGTGTGTGTAAATGTGTGTAAATGTGTAAATGTGTGTGTAAATGTGTGTGTGAGTGTGTGTAATTGTGTGTGTAAATGTGTGTGTAAATGTGTGTGTGAATGTGTGTAAATGTGTGTGTAAATGTGTAAATGTGTGTGTAAATGTGTGAATGTGTGTAAATGTGTGTGTGAATGTGTGTGTGAATGTGTGAATGTGTGTAAATGTGTGTGTAAATGTGTAAATGTGTGTGTAAATGTGTGTGTGAATGTGTGTGTGAATGTGTGTAAATGTGTGTGTAAATGTGTGTGTAAATGTGTGTGTAAATGTGTGAATGTGTGTGTAAATGTGTGTGTAAATGTGTGTGTGTGAGTGTTTGTAATTGTGTGTGTAAATGTGTGTGTAAATGTGTGTGTGAATGTGTGTAAATGTGTGTGTAAATGTGTGTAAATGTGTGTGTAAATGTGTGTGTGAATGTGTGTGTGAATGTGTGAATGTGTGTAAATGTGTGTGTAAATGTGTGTGTAAATGTGTGTGTAAATGTGTGAATGTGTGTAAATGTGTGTGTAAATGTGTGTGTGAATGTGTGTGAATGTGTGAATGTGTGTAAATGTGTGTGTAAATGTGTGTGTAAATGTGTGAATGTGTGTCAATGTGTGTAAATGTGTGTGTAAATGTGTGAATGTGTGTGAATGTGTGTGTGAATGTGTGTGTAAATGTGTGTGTAAGTGTGTGTGTAAATGTGTGTGTAAATGTGTGTGTAAATGTGTGTGTAAATGTGTGTGTAAATGTGTGAATGTGTGTAAATGTGTGTGTAAATGTGTGTGTAAATGTGTGAATGTGTGTGTAAATGTGTGTGTATGAGTGTGTGTAATTGTGTGTGTAAATGTGTGTGTAAATGTGTAAATGTGTGTGTAAATGTGTGAATGTGTGTAAATGTGTGTGTAAATGTGTGTGTGAATGTGTGTGTGAATGTGTGTAAATGTGTGTGTAAATGTGTGTGTAAATGTGTAAATGTGTGTAAATGTGTGAATGTGTGTAAATGTGTGTGTAAATGTGTGAATGTGTGTAAATGTGTGTGTAAATGTGTGTGTAAATGTGTGAATGTGTGTGTAAATGTGTGTGTAATTGTGTGTGTAAATGTGTGTGTAAATGTGTGTAAATGTGTAAATGTGTGTGTAAATGTGTGTGTAAATGTGTAAATGTGTGTAAATGTGTGTGTAAATGTGTGTGTGAATGTGTGTGAATGTGTGTCAATGTGTGTAAATGTGTGTGTAAATGTGTGAATGTGTGTGAATGTGTGTGTGAATGTGTGTGTAAATGTGTGTAAATATGTAAATGTGTGTGTAAATGTGTGTGTAAATGTGTGTGTGAATGTGTGTGTAAATGTGTGTGTGAATGTGTGTGTAAATGTGTGTGTAAATGTGTGTGTGAATGTGTGTGTAAATGTGTGTGTGAATGTGTGTAAATGTGTGTGTAAATGTGTAAATGTGTGTGTAAATGTGTGAATGTGTGTAAATGTGTGTGTGAATGTGTGTGTGAATGTGTGAATGTGTGTAAATGTGTGTGTAAATGTGTAAATGTGTGTGTAAATGTGTGTGTGAATGTGTGTGTGAATGTGTGTAAATGTGTGTGTAAATGTGTGTGTAAATGTGTGTGTAAATGTGTGAATGTGTGTGTAAATGTGTGTGTAAATGTGTGTGTGTGAGTGTTTGTAATTGTGTGTGTAAATGTGTGTGTAAATGTGTGTGTGAATGTGTGTAAATGTGTGTGTAAATGTGTGTAAATGTGTGTGTAAATGTGTGTGTGAATGTGTGTGTGAATGTGTGAATGTGTGTAAATGTGTGTGTAAATGTGTGTGTAAATGTGTAAATGTGTGTGTAAATGTGTGAATGTGTGTAAATGTGTGTGTAAATGTGTGTGTGAATGTGTGTGAATGTGTGAATGTGTGTAAATGTGTGTGTAAATGTGTGTGTAAATGTGTGAATGTGTGTCAATGTGTGTAAATGTGTGTGTAAATGTGTGAATGTGTGTGAATGTGTGTGTGAATGTGTGTGTAAATGTGTGTGTAAGTGTGTGTGTAAATGTGTGTGTAAATGTGTGTGTAAATGTGTGTGTAAATGTGTGTGTAAATGTGTGTGTAAATGTGTGTGTAAATGTGTGAATGTGTGTGTAAATGTGTGTGTATGAGTGTGTGTAATTGTGTGTGTAAATGTGTGTGTAAATGTGTGTGTAAATGTGTGAATGTGTGTGTAAATGTGTGTGTATGAGTGTGTGTAATTGTGTGTGTAAATGTGTGTGTAAATGTGTAAATGTGTGTGTAAATGTGTGAATGTGTGTGATTGAGTGTGTAAAGTACTGTGTGAATGAGTGTGAGAATGTGAGTCAATGTGTGTGTAAATGTGTGTGTAAATGTGTAAATGTGTGTAAATGTGTGAATGTGTGTAAATGTGTGTGTAAATGTGTGAATGTGTGTAAATGTGTGTGTAAATGTGTGTGTAAATGTGTGAATGTGTGTGTAAATGTGTGTGTAATTGTGTGTGTAAATGTGTGTGTAAATGTGTGTAAATGTGTGTGTAAATGTGTGTGTAAATGTGTAAATGTGTGTGTAAATGTGTGTGTGAATGTGTGTGAATGTGTGTCAATGTGTGTAAATGTGTGTGTAAATGTGTGAATGTGTGTGAATGTGTGTGTGAATGTGTGTGTAAATGTGTGTAAATATGTAAATGTGTGTGTAAATGTGTGTGTAAATGTGTGTGTGAATGTGTGTGTAAATGTGTGTGTGAATGTGTGTGTAAATGTGTGTGTAAATGTGTGTGTGAATGTGTGTGTAAATGTGTGTGTAAATGTGTGTAAATATGTAAATGTGTGTGTAAATGTGTGTGTAAATGTGTGTGTAAATGTGTGTGTAAATGTGTGTGTGAATGTGTGTGTAAATGTGTGTGTGAATGTGTGTGTAAATGTGTGTGTAAATGTGTGTGTAAATGTGTGTGTGAATGTGTGTGTAAATGTGTGTAAATATGTAAATGTGTGTGTAAATGTGTGTGTAAATGTGTGTGTGAATGTGTGTGTAAATGTGTGTGTGAATGTGTGTGTAAATGTGTGTGTAAATGTGTGTGTGAATGTGTGTGTAAATGTGTGTGTAAATGTGTGTAAATATGTAAATGTGTGTGTGAATGTGTGTGTAAATGTGTGTGTAAATGTGTGTAAATGTGTCTGTAAATGTGTGTGTAAATGTGTGTAAATGTGTGTAAATGTGTGTAAATGTGTGTAAATGTGTGTGTGAATGTGTAAATGTGTGTAAATATGTAAATGTGTCTGTAAATGTGTGTGTGAATGTGTGTAAATGTGTGTGTGAATGTGTAAATGTGTGTAAATGTGTGTGTAAATGTGTAAATGTGTGTAAATGTGTGTAAATGTGTGTGTAAATGTGTAAATGTGTGTAAATGTGTGTGTAAATGTGTGTGTGAATGTGTGTGTGAATGTGTGTAAATGTGTGTGTAAATGTGTGTGTAAATGTGTGTGTGAATGTGTGTGTAAATGTGTGTGTGAATGTGTGTGTAAATGTGTGTGTAAATGTGTGTAAATATGTAAATGTGTGTGTGAATGTGTGTGTAAATGTGTGTGTAAATGTGTGTAAATGTGTCTGTAAATGTGTGTGTAAATGTGTGTAAATGTGTGTAAATGTGTGTAAATGTGTGTAAATGTGTGTGTAAATGTGTAAATGTGTGTAAATGTGTGTGTAAATGTGTGTGTGAATGTGTGTGTGAATGTGTGTAAATGTGTGTGTGAATGTGTGTGTGAATGTGTGTAAATGTGTGTAAATGTGTAAATGTGTGTAAATGTGTGTAAATGTGTGTGTAAATGTGTAAATGTGTGTAAATGTGTGTGTAAATGTGTGTGTGAATGTGTGTGTGAATGTGTGTAAATGTGTGTGTAAATGTGTGTGTGAATGTGTGTGTGAATGTGTGTGTAAATGTGTGTGTAAATGTGTGTGTAAATGTGTGTGTAAATGTGTGTGTAAATGTGTGTGTAAATGTGTGTGTAAATGTGTGTGTAAATGTGTGTGTAAATGTGTGAATGTGTGTGTAAATGTGTGTGTATGAGTGTGTGTAATTGTGTGTGTAAATGTGTGTGTAAATGTGTGTGTAAATGTGTGAATGTGTGTGTAAATGTGTGTGTATGAGTGTGTGTAATTGTGTGTGTAAATGTGTGTGTAAATGTGTAAATGTGTGTGTAAATGTGTGAATGTGTGTAAATGTGTGTGTAAATGTGTGTGTGAATGTGTGTGTGAATGTGTGTAAATGTGTGTGTAAATGTGTGTGTAAATGTGTAAATGTGTGTAAATGTGTGAATGTGTGTAAATGTGTGTGTAAATGTGTGAATGTGTGTAAATGTGTGTGTAAATGTGTGTGTAAATGTGTGAATGTGTGTGTAAATGTGTGTGTAATTGTGTGTGTAAATGTGTGTGTAAATGTGTGTAAATGTGTGTGTAAATGTGTGTGTAAATGTGTAAATGTGTGTGTAAATGTGTGTGTGAATGTGTGTGAATGTGTGTCAATGTGTGTAAATGTGTGTGTAAATGTGTGAATGTGTGTGAATGTGTGTGTGAATGTGTGTGTAAATGTGTGTAAATATGTAAATGTGTGTGTAAATGTGTGTGTAAATGTGTGTGTGAATGTGTGTGTAAATGTGTGTGTGAATGTGTGTGTAAATGTGTGTGTAAATGTGTGTGTGAATGTGTGTGTAAATGTGTGTGTAAATGTGTGTAAATATGTAAATGTGTGTGTAAATGTGTGTGTAAATGTGTGTGTAAATGTGTGTGTAAATGTGTGTGTGAATGTGTGTGTAAATGTGTGTGTAAATGTGTGTGTAAATGTGTGTGTAAATGTGTGTGTGAATATGTGTGTGTGAATGTGTGTGTGAATGTGTGTGTAAATGTGTGTTTAAATGTGTGTGTAAATGTGTAAATGTGTGTGTAAATGTGTGTGTGAATGTGTCTGTGAATGTGTGTGTAAATGTGTGTGTGAATGTGTGTGTAAATGTGTGTGTGAATGTGTGTGTGAATGTGTGTGTGAATGTGTGTGTGAATATGTGTGTGTAAATGTGTGTGTAAATGTGTGTTTAAATGTGTGTGTAAATGTGTGTGTAAATGTGTGTAAATGTGTAAATGTGTGTGTGAATATGTGTGTGTGAATGTGTGTGTAAATGTGTGTGTAAATGTGTGTGTAAAGAAGTGTGTGAATGTGTGTGTAAATTCCACACACATTCACACACATGTTCTCTGTCCCGTTGTGTTTGTGCAGGTGAAAACAGAAGAACCTCCTCAGACCCTCAGCCCAGAGGAGCCTCCCAAACCTGTGGTAAACATATTTACTCTTTTATTTCAGGACTTTCGTGTAAACGGGAGAATTTCTGCCGAATATTTGTGTCTTTCTCTCATGTTCTAACGTCACAAACCCTGAAAGAGGCTTTAGAGATAATTTAGAGATCTCCCCTTGGCCCTGTTCTATTAACCCCTGAAGACCTGAGGGCAGTTTTAGTACATTTCTCCTCACCTGGATTTTTGTCTTAATGTTGCTTTTCAAACTGCCCCTTTTCCCCCTAATGAAGTGTTCTACCTCCTTTTGTTCAGTCCAACCTGTTATTTCACAATCTGCTGCTGTAGTTGTGTCATGAGGCTGTGAGAAAAGCTACAGGACCAGAAATAGAGAAATAGAAAATAAAATTCACTCTTTTATACTAAACCCACAGCAAACATGTAGAAACAACTTTTTGGACATAAAAATGCTTAATTTAGGGCCTCAGCTACAAAAATGCAAAATCTCAAGTCTGTAAGTAAATTAAAAATCTCCTTATTGCCCTAAAAACAAAAAAAGTGCAGTGGCTCCATGACTTTCCTGGTCCAGTCCTGGAAACAGCTCCTGTCAGGACCACGGCCAGAGCCACAGCACTTCTGCATTTCCAGGGTGGAAATTACATTTGGATTTGTTCATTTGGACTGAAATAAACCTTTAAATAAAAATAGAAAGAGATGCACAATTACACACACCAAGATGTGTCATTTTCCATGTGTGTGAGAATTAACTCCACTTAGAGCGACTTTTTCCCTCGTTATAAACACACACAGTCAGAGGAGTCGACCATCTTGACTCACTTCACTCTTTGGCAAAGTTTGGCTCGATCAAAATGGACGGAGCGCATGAGTTTGGGGAAAACAAAGTTCCTATTGGACACTCGTTTTGCTCCCGTCATCACACAGCGTGAGTGTGACGTAGGATAAAGCCGCAGAAATGTACGGAAACCTCTATGTCTGCACTTTCAGAGGGGAAAAGGACGTTTCTGTCTTTTACACTTACAAAGTTCTGCCGTTATACAAACATGTTCCTCTGAGTCGTGGACGATGTCGTGGGTCTTCAGGGTTAATACCCCGAAGAAGCCACATAACCCCTCTTTATTACCCCACAGAGGTAAATGCCCCTGTTTATTACCCCACAGAGGTAAATGCCCCTCTTTATAGCCCACAGAGGTAAATGCCCCTCTTTATTACCCCACAGAGGTAAATGCCCCTCTTTATTACCCCACAGAGGTAAATGCCCCTTTATTACCCCACAGAGGTAAATGCCCCTGTTTATTGCCCCACAGAGGTAAATGCCCCTCTTTATTGCCCCACAGAGGTAAATGCCCCTGTTTATTACCCCACAGAGGTAAATGCCCCTGTTTATTGCCCCACAGAGGTAAATGCCCCTGTTTATTACCCCACAGAGGTAAATGCCCCTCTTTATTACCCCACAGAGGTAAATGCCCCTCTTTATTACCCCACAGAGGTAAATGCCCCTCTTTATTACCCCACAGAGGTAAATGCCCCTGTTTATTGCCCCACAGAGGTAAATGCCCCTGTTTATTGCCCCACAGAGGTAAATGCCCCTGTTTATTACCCCACAGAGGTAAATGCCCCTGTTTATTACCCCACAGAGGTAAATGCCCCTGTTTATTACCCCACAGAGGTAAATGCCCTGTTTATTGCCCCACAGAGGTAAATGCCCTGTTTATTACCCCACAGAGGTAAATGCCCTGTTTATTACCCCACAGAGGTAAATGCCCCTGTTTATTGCCCCACAGAGGTAAATGCCCCTCTTTATTGCCCCACAGAGGTAAATGCCCTGTTTATTGCCCCACAGAGGTAAATGCCCTCTTTATTACCCCACAGAGGTAAATGCCCCTCTTTATTACCCCACAGAGGTAAATGCCCCTCTTTATTACCCCACAGAGGTAAATGCCCCTCTTTATTACCCCACAGAGGTAAATGCCCCTGTTTATTGCCCCACAGAGGTAAATGCCCCTGTTTATTGCCCCACAGAGGTAAATGCCCCTGTTTATTACCCCACAGAGGTAAATGCCCCTGTTTATTACCCCACAGAGGTAAATGCCCCTGTTTATTACCCCACAGAGGTAAATGCCCCTGTTTATTACCCCACAGAGGTAAATGCCCCTGTTTATTACCCCACAGAGGTAAATGCCCCTGTTTATTACCCCACAGAGGTAAATGCCCCTGTTTATTGCCCCACAGAGGTAAATGCCCCTCTTTATTGCCCCACAGAGGTAAATGCCCCTGTTTATTGCCCCACAGAGGTAAATGCCCCTCTTTATTACCCCACAGAGGTAAATGCCCCTGTTTATTGCCCCACAGAGGTAAATGCCCCTGTTTATTGCCCCACAGAGGTAAATGCCCCTCTTTATTACCCCACAGAGGTAAATGCCCCTCTTTATTACCCCACAGAGGTAAATGCCCCTGTTTATTGCCCCACAGAGGTAAATGCCCCTGTTTATTACCCCACAGAGGTAAATGCCCCTCTTTATTACCCCACAGAGGTAAATGCCCCTGTTTATTGCCCCACAGAGGTAAATGCCCCTCTTTATTACCCCACAGAGGTAAATGCCCCTCTTTATTACCCCACAGAGGTAAATGCCCCTGTTTATTGCCCCACAGAGGTAAATGCCCCTGTTTATTACCCCACAGAGGTAAATGCCCCTGTTTATTGCCCCACAGAGGTAAATGCCCCTGTTTATTACCCCACAGAGGTAAATGCCCCTCTTTATTACCCCACAGAGGTAAATGCCCCTCTTTATTACCCCACAGAGGTAAATGCCCCTGTTTATTGCCCCACAGAGGTAAATGCCCCTGTTTATTGCCCCACAGAGGTAAATGCCCCTCTTTATTACCCCACAGAGGTAAATGCCCCTGTTTATTGCCCCACAGAGGTAAATGCCCCTGTTTATTACCCCACAGAGGTAAATGCCCCTGTTTATTTCTCTCTTTAAATGTAAATGTTTGTTCCTCAGGCAGAAAGTTCAGCTCGACTCCCTCGACCCTCCTCTGCCAAGGGCCAGAGACGCAGGGCCAAAGTGGGCAGCCAGGGTACGCACCTGACAGCACCTGACAGCACCTGACTGCACCTGACTGCACCTGACTGCACCTGACAGCACCTGACTGCACCTGACTGCACCTGACAGCACCTGACAGCCCCTGACTGCACCTGACAGCCCCTGACAGCACCTGACTGCACCTGACTGCACCTGACAGCACCTGACAGCACCTGACAGCACCTGACTGCACCTGACTGCACCTGACTGCACCTGACTGCACCTGACAGCACCTGACAGCACCTGACTGTTCCTCTCTGACTTTAGATCGTGTCAGTGTTTGTTAAAGTCTCTGTACCTGTTTTTTTCCTGTTAAACCAGTGGTTCTTAACCTGGGTTCGATCGAACCCCAGGGGTTCGGTGAGTCAGTCTCAGGGGTTCGGCAGGAGTCAAGACAAACATCCAACTCATATGATTCATGATGACTCGCCCCGTTTGGTCGTTATTGGCTGCAGGAAATTTTTTGCGTGCAATAGTCTTGTGACTGTCGTGATGGTGTCGTGTCATTTCTTTCTCAATATTTTCCCTTCATACTAACTATGTCGAGCAAAAAAAGAAAGTGGTCGGACGAATATGTGCAATATGGATTCACATGTGTGCACCAATAAAATATATATACCTGTGTTTTGAATTTGAAAAAAAAAACAAAAACATTTTATTTTTCCAATTAAGAAGGGTTCGGTGAATGCGCATATGAAATTACTGGGGTTCAGTACCTCCAACAAGGTTAAGAACCACTGTGTTAAACCGTGAAAAACCGTTTGCACTTTTCACGTCTCTCACAGACCAACAACTAGCATGCTAACGCACACTTCCTGATTTACAGACAATAAGACGTTATGTAATCAGACTCGGACAGAACGCAGCAGATTCTGATCTCAAGAACCGTTTATAAGAGACTGGAACCGAGCAGGACTAAACCAGGACTAAACCAGGACTAAACCCGGACTAAACCCGGACTAAACCTGGACTAAACCTGGACTAAACCTGGACTAAACCAGGACTAAACCAGGACTAAACCCGGACTAAACCTGGACTAAACCAGGACTAAACCCGGACTAAACCTGGACTGAACCAGGACTAAATCTGGACTGTGTATTTCTGTTGGCTCAGTTCTCGTGTGTTTCTGTTTTTCTGCAGATGAGTCGGACAGTGAAGGAGGTGAGTCTCTTCTGCATTTGCACTTTGGGCCGTTTCTAATTTCTGCCCCTTTGCCCCTTGAAACTGAGTCACGAGGAGTCGGGGCTGAAACTCAAACCCTACGAACCGGGACAAACCTTAAACCATCTCACACGTCAGCAGAATTCTCCTCCAGCTTTATATATATATATATATATATATATGTGTGTATGTATGTATATATGTATGTGTATATATGTATGTATATATATATATATACACACTCAACAAAAATATAAACGCAACACTTTTGTTTTTGCTCCCATTTGTCATGAGATGGACTCAAAGATCTAAAATTCATTCCAGATACACAATATTACCATTTCTCTCAAACATTGTTCACAAATCTGTCTAAATGTGTGATAGTGGCACTTTTGCTTTGCTGAGATAATCCATCCCACCTCACAGGTGCCACATCAAGATGCTCATCAGACACCATGATTAGTGCACAGGTGAACCTTAGACTGCCCACAATAAAAGGCCACCCTGAAATGTGCAGTTGTTGCTTTATTGGGGGTCTGGGGACTCAGAACCAGTCAGTATCTGGTGTGACCACCATTTGCCTCATGCAGTGCAACACATCTTCTTCGCATAGAGTTTATCAGATTGTCAATTGTGGCCTGTGGAATGTTGGTCCACTCCTCTTCAATGGCTGTGTGAAGTTGCTGGATATTAGTGGGAACTGGTACGCGCTGTCGTATACGCCGGTCAAGCACATCCCAAACATGCTCAATGGGTGACATGTCCGGTGAGTATGCTGGCCATGCAAGAACTGGGACATTTTCAGCTTCCAAGAATTGTGTACAGATCCTTGCAACATGGGGCCGTGCATTATCTTGCTGAAACATGAGGTGATGTTCATGGATGTATGGCACAACAATGGGCCTCAGGATCTCATCACGGTATCTCTGTGCATTCAAAATGCCATCAATAAAATGCACCTGTGTTCTTCGTCTATAACAGATGCCTGTCCATACCATAACCCCACCACCACCATGGGCCACTCCATCCACAACACTGACATCAGCAAAGCCCTCACCCACACGACGCCACACACGCTGTCTGCCATCTGCCCTGAACAATGTAAACCGAGATTCATCCGTGAAGAGAACACCTCTCCAACGTGCCAGACGCCATCGAATGTGGGCATTTGCCCACTCAAGTCTGTTACGGCGACGATCTGGAGTCAGGTTAAGACCCCGATGAGGACGACGAGCAGTTGAGCTTCCCTGAGACGGTTTCTGACAGTTTGTGCAGAAATTCTTTGGTTATGCAAACCAGTTGTTTCAGCAGCTGTCTGAGTAGCTGGTCTCAGACGATCTTGGAGGTGAACCTGCTGGATGTGGAGGTCCTGGGCTGGTGTGGTTGCACGTGGTCTGCGGTTGTGAGGCCGGTTGGATGTACTGCCATATTCTCTGAAACGCCTTTGGAGACGGCTTATGGTGGAGAAATGAACATTCAAACAGATCTGGTTGACATTCCTGCTGTCAGCATGCCAGTTGCACGCTCCCTCAATGCTTGCGCCATCTGTGGCATTTTGCTGTGAGACAAAACTGCACATTTCAGAGTGGCTTTTTATTGTGGACAGTCTAGACCGACCACCGTGGAAGGGGAGAAATGTGTTTAAAAAAAATATATATATATATACATCCCCCCTGCTGCTGCTGGGAAAAGTGTTCTGTACCGGTGTCAGAAGGTTCTGGTTCTGTGTCGGTGTCAGAAGGTTCTGGTTCTGTACCATTGTCAGAGGGTTCTGGTTCTGTGTCAGTGTCATAAGGTTCTGGTTCTGTACCGTGTCAGAAGGGTTCTGGTTCTGTGTCAGTGTCATAAGGTTCTGGTTCTGTACCGGTGTCAGAGGGTTCTGGTTCTGTGTCGGTGTCAGAGGGTTCTGGTTCTGTTTCGGTGTCAGAGGGTTCTGGTTCTGTGTCGGTGTCAGAGGGTTCTGGTTCTGTGTCGGTGTCAAAAGGTTCTGGTTCTGTGCCGGTGTCAGAAGGTTCTGGTTCTGTACCATTGTCAGAGGGTTCTGGTTCTGTGTCTGTGTCAGAAGGTTCTGGTTCTGTACCGGTGTCAGAGGGTTCTGGTTCTGTACCGGTGTCAGAAGGTTCTGGTTCTGTGTCGGTGTCAGAAGGTTCTGGTTCTGTTTCGGTGTCAGAAGGTTCTGGTTCTGTACCGGGTCAGAAGGTTCTGGTTCTGTTGGTGTCAGAAGGTTCTGGTTCTGTACCGGTGTCAGAAGGTTCTGGTTGTGTTTTGGTGTCAGAAGATTCTGGTTCTGTACCGGTGTCAGAAGGTTCTGGTTCTGTACCGGTGTCAGAAGGTTCTGGTTCTGTGTCGGTGTCAGAAGGTTCTGGTTCTGTACCAGTGTCAGAAGGTTCTGGTTCTGTGTTGGTGTCAGAAGGTTCTGGTTCTGTACCGGTGTCAGAGGGTTCTGGTTCTGTACCGGTGTCAGAAGGTTCTGTTTCGGTGTCAGAGGGTTCTGGTTCTGTGTCGGTGTCAGAAGGTTTTGGTTCTGTACCGGTGTCAGAGGGTTCTGGTTCTGTACCGGTGTCAGAAGGTTCTGGTTCTGTGTCAGTGTCAGAAGGTTCTGGTTCTGTACCATTGTCAGAGGGTTCTGGTTCTGTGTCGGTGTCAGAAGGTTCTGGTTCTGTACCGGTGTCAGAGGGTTCTGTGTCGGTGTCAGAAGGTTCTGGTTCTGTACCATTGTCAGAGGGTTCTGGTTCTGTGTCGGTGTCAGAAGGTTCTGGTTCTGTCGCTCGATAAATAAAGTTCTATTTCCTCTTTAAACAATAAACACTTAAAACTGTTTTTGTTTCAGACACAGAAGTGAAAGTTCCAGAGTCCACAGAACCTCCTCCCCCCACCGAGACCAGGTCTGGACCAGGACCAGACCAGGACCGGACCAGGTCTGGACCAGGACCGGACCAGGACCAGACCAGGACCGGACCAGGACCGGACCAGGACTGAACCAGGACTGGACCCGGACTAGATCAGGACTGAACCAGGACTGAACCAGGACTGAACCAGGACTGGACCAGGACCGGACCAGGACTGAACCAGGACTGGACCCGGACTAGATCAGGACTGAACCAGGACTGAACCAGGACTGGACCAGGACTGAACCCGGACTAGATCTGGACTGAACCAGGACTGAACCAGGACTGGACCAGGACTGGACCAGGACTGAACCAGGACTGGACCAGGACTGAACCAGGACTGGACCCGGACTAGATCTGGACTGAACCAGGACTGAACCAGGACTGGACCAGGACTAAATCAGGACTAAATCAGGACTGGACCAGGACTGAAGCAGGTCTGGACTCTGCTGTGTGCAGGAGGCTGGTGCGTCCCAGCAGTGCTCGCCCGGCGCCTCCTAGAGTCAAGAAGCAGGAGAGTCACGGAGAGTCTCCTGGAGAAAGGTGAGGACTCTCCTCCCTCTGTCTGGGTTTATTTATTTCTTCTCCTTCTCCTTCTCCTTCTCCTTCTCCTTCTCCTTCTCCTCCTTCTCCTTCTCCTTCTCCTTCTCCTTCTCCTCCTCCTCCTCCTCTTCTCCTCCTCTTCTCCTCCTCTTCTCCTCCTCTCCTCCTCTTTCCTCCTCTCCTCCTCCTCTTTCCTCCTCTCCTCCTCCTCCTCTTTCCTCCTCTCCTCTTTCCTCCTCTCCTCTCCTCCTCCTCCTCTCCTCCTTCTCTTCTCCTCCTCTCCTCTCCTCCTCCTCCTCTCCTCTCCTCTCCTCCCTCTCCTCTCCTTCTCTTCTCCTCCTCCTCTCCTCCTCCTCTTTCCTCCTCTCCTCTCCTCCTCCTTCTCCTCCTCTCCTCTCCTCCTTCTCCTCTCCTCCTCCTTCTCCTCTCCTTCTTCTCCTCTCCTCTCCTCCTCTTCTCCTCCTCTTCTCCTCCTCTCCTCCTCCTCTCCTCTCCTCTCCTTCTCTTCTCCTCCTCTCCTCCTCTCCTCTCCTCTCCTCCACTCCTCCTCTCCTCCTCCTATCCTCCTCCTCTTCTCCTCACCTCATCTTCTCCTCTCCTCCTCCTCTCCTCTCCTCCCTCTCTTCTCCTTCACTTCTCCTCCTCCTCTCCTCCTCCTCCTCTCCTCCTCCTCCTCTCCTCCACTCCCCCTCTCCTCCTCCTATCCTCCTCCTCTTCTCCTCACCTCCTCTTCTCCTCCTCCTCTCCTCCTCCTCTCCTCTCCTCCCTCTCCTCTCCTTCTCTTCTCCTCCTCCTCTCCTCCTCCTCCTCTCCTATCCTCCTCCTCTTCTCCTCACCTCCTCTTCTCCTCCTCTTCTCCTCAGGTCGTCCAGCGCTCGAGTTTCTGCTCTGATCCTGGACGGGGGGAGGAGGCCTGAGGAGGAGGAGGAGGATGAAGATGAACAGTTCCTGGTTCAGGAGGCCGAGGCCCCGGACCCCCTCACTGTGAGGAGCACCTCCCCCTGACACAGACATGATCCCCCTCACTGTGAGGAGCACCTCCCCCTGACACAGACATGACCCCCCTCACTGTGAGGAACACCTCCCAGTCTCAGGTTCAGAGTCAGTCTCAGGTTCGGTGAGTCAGTCTCAGGTTCAGTGAGTCAGTCTTAGGTTCAGAGTCAGTCTCAGGTTCAGTGAGTCAGTCTCAGGTTCAGTGAGTCAGTCTCAGGTTCAGTGAGTCAGTCTCAGGTTCAGTGAGTCAGTCTCAGGTTCAGAGTCAGTCTCAGGTTCAGGGTCAGACTCAGGTTCAGAGTCAGTCTCAGGTTCAGAGTCAGTCTCAGGTTCAGTGAGTCAGTCTCAGGTTCAGAGTCAGTCTCAGGCTCAGTGAGTCAGTCTCAGGTTCAGAGTCAGTCTCAGGTTCAGTGAGTCAGTCTCAGGTTCAGAGTCAGTCTCAGGTTCAGTGAGTCAGTCTCAGGTTCAGAGTCAGTCTCAGGTTCAGAGTCAGTCTCAGGTTCAGTGAGTCAGTCTTAGGTTCAGAGTCAGTCTCAGGTTCAGAGTCAGTCTCAGGTTCAGTGAGTCAGTCTCAGGTTCAGTGAGTCAGTCTTAGGTTCAGAGTCAGTCTCAGGTTCAGTGAGTCAGTCTCAGGTTCGATGAGTCAGTCTCAGGTTCAGTGAGTCAGTCTCAGGTTCAGTGAGTCAGTCTCAGGTTCAGAGTCAGTCTCAGGTTCAGAGTCAGTCTCAGGTTCAGAGTCAGTCTCAGGTTCAGTGAGTCAGTCTCAGGTTCAGAGTCAGTCTCAGGTTCAGAGTCAGTCTCAGGTTCAGTGAGTCAGTCTCAGGTTCAGTGAGTCAGTCTCAGGTTCAGAGTCAGTCTCAGGTTCAGAGTCAGTCTCAGGTTCAGTGAGTCAGTCTCAGGTTCAGAGTCAGTCTCAGGTTCAGTGAGTCAGTCTCAGGTTCAGTGAGTCAGTCTCAGGTTCAGAGTCAGTCTCAGGTTTAGAGTCAGTCTCAGGTTCAGAGTCAGTCTCAGGTTCAGGGTCAGACTCAGGTTCAGAGTCAGTCTCAGGTTCGATGAGTCAGTCTCAGGTTCAGAGTCAGTCTCAGGTTCAGAGTCAGTCTCAGGTTCAGTGAGTCAGTCTCAGGTTCAGAGTCAGTCTCAGGTTCAGTGAGTCAGTCTCAGGTTCAGTGAGTCAGTCTTAGGTTCAGAGTCAGTCTCAGGTTCAGAGTCAGTCTCAGGTTCGATGAGTCAGTCTCAGGTTCAGAGTCAGTCTCAGGTTCAGAGTCAGTCTCAGGTTCGATGAGTCAGTCTCAGGTTCAGTGAGTCAGTCTCAGGTTCAGAGTTAGTCTCAGGTTCAGTGAGTCAGTCTCAGGTTCAGAGTCAGTCTCAGGTTCAGAGTCAGTCTCAGGTTCAGAGTCAGTCTCAGGTTCAGAGTCAGTCTCAGGTTCTTTTTTTCCAGTTCAGAAGGTTCAGTGAATGTGCAGATGAAACTAGAGGAGCTCAGAACCTCCAACAAGGTGAAGAACCACTGGACTAAAGTAGTTTTTATTTCCAGGGCAGTATCAGGATCAGAATCAGTATCGAGTATTGAGTCTCGAGTATCGAGTCTGTTCTTTATCATCGAAATCGAGTTCTAAATGTTTGTTCTGTGACTGTGCTCAGGTGCAGGAGTCGAGTGAAGCGACCGGAGACACGACACACGGTACGTACACGCTCATTAATATTCACTTTACCTCATTAATATTCACTTTACCTCATTAATATTCACTTTACCTCATTAATATTCACTTTACCTCATTAATATTGACTGTGTGTGTGTGTGTGTGCCTGTGTGTGTGTGTGTGTGTGTGTGTGTGTGTGTGTGTGTGTGTGTCTCTGCAGGAGGTCTGGTCAAGAAGATTCTGGAAACTAAGAAATATTATGAAGTGTCTACGGCGAAAGCTCCGGTACGAGACGCCCACAACACTCACGCTGCTCTAGACCTGGTTTAGTCCTGGTTTAGTCCTGGTTTAGACCTGGTTTAGTCCTGGTTTAGTCCTGGTTTAGACCTGGTTTAGTCCTGGTTTAGTCCTGGTTTAGACCTGGTTTAGTGCTGGTTTAGTCCTGGTTTAGACCTGGTTTAGTCCTGATTTAGACCTGGTTTAGTCCTGGTCCAGTCCTGGTCCAGTCCTGGTCCAGTCCTGGTCCAGTCCTGGTTTAGTCCTGGTCCAATCCTGGTTTAGTCCTGGTTTAGTTTTGGTTTAGTCCTGGTTTAGACCTGGTATAGTCCTGGTTTAGTCCTGGTTTAGTCCTGGTTTAGTCCTGGTTTAGTCCTGGTTTAGTCCTGGTTTAGACCTGGTATAGTCCTGGTTTAGTCCTGGTTTAGTCCTGCTTTAGTCCTGGTTTAGTTCTGGTTTAGTCCTGGTTTAGACCTGGTTTAGTCCTGGTTTAGTCCTGGTTTAGACCTGGTTTAGTGCTGGTTTAGTCCTGGTTTAGACCTGGTTTAGTCCTGATTTAGACCTGGTTTAGTCCTGGTCCAGTCCTGGTCCAGTCCTGGTCCAGTCCTGGTCCAGTCCTGGTTTAGTCCTGGTCCAATCCTGGTTTAGTCCTGGTTTAGTCCTGGTTTAGTCCTGGTTTAGACCTGGTATAGTCCCGGTCCAGTCCCGGTCCAGTCCCGGTCCAGTCCCGGTCCAGTCCCGGTCCAGTCCCGGTCCAGTCCCGGTCCAGTCCTGGTCCAGTCCCGGTCCAGTCCCGGTCCAGTCCTGGTCCAGTCCCGGTCCAGTCCTGGTCCAGTCCTGGTTTAGTCCCGGTCCAGTCCTGGTCCAGTCCCGGTCCAGTCCTGGTCCAGTCCTGGTCCAGTCCTGGTCCAGTCCTGGTTTAGTCCTGGTCCAGTCCTGGTCCAGTCCTGGTCCAGTCCTGGTCCAGTCCCGGTTCAGTCCCGGTTCAGTCCTGGTCTCTGGTCTCAGGCGTGGCAGCAGCAGGAGGCCCTGGTGCGGCGGGAGATGGATCGTCTTCGGGGGTCGGTTCAGTCCGTGTGCTGCAGCGTTTTGCCGCTGGGGAAGATCATGGACTATCTGCAGGAGGACGTGGACGCCATGGCAACGGAGCTGCGCCAGTGGAGACTGGAGAACAGACAGCACGGACTGGCCCTACAGGAGCAGCTCAGGTATGTCAGAGGCCCTGATTCTGCTTCAGTCCTGGTTCAGTCCTGGTTTAGTCCTGGTTCAGTCCTGGTTTAGTCCTGGTTCAGTCCTGGTTTAGTCCTGGTTCAGTCCTGGTTTAGTCCTGGTTTAGTCCTGGTTCAGTCCTGGTTCAGTTCTGGTTCAGTCCTGGTTTAGTCCTGGTTCAGTCCTGGTTTAGTCCTGGTTCAGTCCTGGTTTAGTCCTGGTTTAGTCCTGGTTTAGTCCTGGTTTAGACCTGGTTCAGTCCTGGTTCAGTCCTGGTTTAGTCTTGGTTTAGTCCTGGTTCAGTCCTGGTTCAGTTCTGGTTTAGTCCTGGTTTAGTCCTGGTTCAGTCCTGGTTTAGTCTTGGTTTAGTCCTGGTTCAGTCCTGGTTCAGTTCTGGTTCAGTTCTGGTTTAGTCCTGGTTTAGTCCTGGTTCAGTCCTGGTTCAGTTCTGGCTTAGTCCTGGTTCAGTCCTGGTTTAGTCCTGGTTCAGTCCTGGTTCAGTCCTGGTTCAGTCCTGGTTTAGTCCTGGTTCAGTCCTGGTTTAGTCCTGGTTTAGTCCTGGTTCAGTCCTGGTTCAGTTCTGGCTTAGTCCTGGTTCAGTCCTGGTTCAGTCCTGGTTTAGTCCTGGTTCAGTCCTGGTTCAGTCCTGGTTTAGTCCTGGTTCAGTCCTGGTTCAGTCCTGGTTCAGTCCTGGTTTAGTCCTGGTTCAGTCCTGGTTCAGTCCTGGTTCAGTCCTGGTTTAGTCCTGGTTCAGTCCTGGTTTAGTCCTGGTTTAGTCCTGGTTCAGTCCTGGTTCAGTTCTGGTTTAGTCCTGGTTTAGTCCTGGTTTAGTCCTGGTTCAGTCCTGGTTCAGTCCTGGTTTAGTCCTGGTTCAGTCCTGGTTCAGTCCTGGTTCAGTCCTGGTTTAGTCCTGGTTCAGTCCTGGTTTAGTCCTGGTTTAGTCCTGGTTCAGTCCTGGTTCAGTTCTGGCTTAGTCCTGGTTCAGTCCTGGTTCAGTCCTGGTTTAGTCCTGGTTCAGTCCTGGTTCAGTCCTGGTTTAGTCCTGGTTCAGTCCTGGTTCAGTCCTGGTTCAGTCCTGGTTTAGTCCTGGTTCAGTCCTGGTTCAGTCCTGGTTCAGTCCTGGTTTAGTCCTGGTTCAGTCCTGGTTTAGTCCTGGTCTAGTCCTGGTTCAGTCCTGGTTCAGTCCTGGTTTAGTCCTGGTTTAGTCCTGGTTTAGTCCTGGTTCAGTCCTGGTTCAGTTCTGGTTTAGTCCTGGTTTAGTCCTGGTTCAGTCCTGGTTTAGTCTTGGTTTAGTCCTGGTTCAGTCCTGGTTCAGTTCTGGTTTAGTCCTGGTTTAGTCCTGGTTTAGTCCTGGTTCAGTCCTGGTTCAGTTCTGGCTTAGTCCTGGTTCAGTCCTGGTTCAGTCCTGGTTTAGTCCTGGTTCAGTCCTGGTTCAGTCCTGGTTTAGTTCTGGTTTAGTCCTGGTTCAGTCCTAGTTCAGTCCTGGTTCAGTCCTGGTTCAGTCCTGGTTTAGTCCTGGTTCAGTCCTGGTTTAGTCCTGGTTCAGTCCTGGTTCAGTCCTGGTTCAGTCCTGGTTTAGCCCTGGTTTAGTCCTGGTTTAGTCCTGGTTCAGTCTTGGTTTAGTCCTGGTTCAGTCCTGGTTCAGTCCTGGTTTAGTCCTGGTTTAGTCCTGGTTCAGTCCTGGTTCAGTCCTGGTTTAGTCCTGGTTTAGTCCTGGTTCAGTCTTGGTTTAGTCCTGGTTCAGTCCTGGTTCAGTCCTGGTTTAGTCCTGGTTTAGTCCTGGTTTAGTCCTGGTTCAGTCCTGGTTCAGTCCTGGTTCAGTCCTGGTTTAGTCCTGGTTCAGTCCTGGTTCAGTCCTGGTTTAGTCCTGGTTTAGTCCTGGTTCAGTCCTGGTTCAGTCCTGGTTCAGTCCTGGTTTAGTCCTGGTTTAGTCCTGGTTCAGTCCTGGTTCAGTCCTGGTTCAGTCCTGGTTTAGTCCTGGTTCAGTCCTGGTTCAGTCCTGGTTCAGTCCTGGTTTAGTCCTGGTTTAGTCCTGTTTTAGTCCTGGTTCAGTCCTGGTTTAGTCCTGGTTCAGTCCTGGTTCAGTCCTGGTTCAGTCCTGGTTTAGTCCTGGTTTAGTCCTGGTTCAGTCCTGGTTTAGTCCTGGTTCAGTCTTGGTTTAGTCCTGGTTCAGTCCTGGTTCAGTCCTGGTTTAGTCCTGGTTCAGTCCTGGTTTAGTCCTGGTTTAGTCCTGGTTTAGTCCTGGTTCAGTCCTGGTTCAGTCCTGGTTTAGTCCTGGTTCAGTCCTGGTTTAGTCCTGGTTCAGTCCTGGTTCAGTCCTGGTTTAGTCCTGGTTTAGTCCTGTTTTAGTCCTGGTTCAGTCCTGGTTTAGTCCTGGTTCAGTCCTGGTTCAGTCCTGGTTCAGTCCTGGTTTAGTCCTGGTTTAGTCCTGGTTCAGTCCTGGTTTAGTCCTGGTTCAGTCTTGGTTCAGTCCTGGTTTAGTCCTGGTTCAGTCCTGGTTCAGTCCTGGTTTAGTCCTGGTTCAGTCCTGGTTTAGTCCTGGTTTAGTCCTGGTTCAGTCCTGGTTCAGTCCTGGTTCAGTCCTGTCATGTCCTCAGGTTGACACAGGGGGCGCTGCAGCCTCTCAGGACGGAGCTGTTGGAGCTGGAGTCTCTGATCGAGGAGCAGAAGGTTCAGACCTGCGTCCTGAAGAGCTCCGTGCTGAGGAACGACGAGAAGATCCACAAGATGCTCACAGGGCTGCACCACCAGACCTGAACCTCCACCACCTCCACCACCAGACCTGAACCTCCACCACCTCCACCACCAGACCTGAACCTCCACCACCTCCACCACCAGACCTGAACCTCCACCACCTCCACCACCTCCAACACCAGACCTGAACCTCCACCCCCTCCACCACCAGACCTGAACCTCCACCACCTCCACCACCAGACCTGAACCTCCACCACCTCCACCACCAGACCTGAGGAACCTCCACCACCTCCACCACCAGACCTGAGGAACCTCCACCACCTCCACCACCAGACCTGAACCTCCACCACCTCCACCACCAGACCTGAACCTCCACCACCTCCACCACCAGACCTGAACCTCCACCACCTCCACCACCAGACCTGAGGAACCTCCACCACCAGACCTGAACCTCCACCACGTCCACCACCAGACCTGAACCTCCACCACCTCCAACACCAGACCTGAACCTCCACCACCTCCACCACCAGACCTGAGGAACCTCCACCACCAGACCTGAACCTCCACCACCTCCAACACCAGACCTGAGGAACCTCCACCACCAGACCTGAACCTCCACCACCTCCAACACCAGACCTGAGGAACCTCCACCACCTCCACCACCAGACCTGAGGAACCTCCACCACCTCCAGAATCAGAATCAGTCCTCACTTCTCACCCGCACAAACACACAGTGTGTCAGAGCATCACAGACACAAGTGGAACTCAAGAACAATATAAGAACAATATACATATGACAAACACGACCCTCAGAGTTTAGCAGTTTAACAGCTGAAGGCACAAAAGAATTGGAGAAGCGGTTAGTCTTCGGTACCGGAGCATAAAAACGACGTCCTGAAGGCATCAGGATAAAGTCAGGAGTCAGAGGATGGAGGGGCGGAGCCAGGAGACACTTGGCTCTGCTCAGCACTCGCTCCTCCCACAGACGCTCCTCCCACAGACGCTCCTCCCACAGACGCTCCTCCCACAGACGCTCCTCCCACAGACGCTCCTCCCACAGACGCTCCTCCCACAGACGCTCCTCCCACAGAGACACAGCTCCCTCAGTTTGACCCCTATGATTTTTGAGCAAGTTTTAACAATGTTCTGCAGTTTGTTTTTATCCTTCAAGGACAGGGACTGGAACCAGCAAATGAAGGAGAAAGTGAGCAGACTTTCAATAAAAGAACAATAAAAGTTGTTGAGAATAGTTTTGTTTCCATTAAAAGAGTTCAGTTTTCTCAGGTTCATTCTCTGCTGCCCTCGTTTAACACTGGGTTCAGTGTTTAGGTCAAATTTCAGTTTCTTGTCCATCACAGTGCCCGGATATTTGTAACTGTCGACAATTTCAACAACATCACTGTGGACGACACCAACACTGTGAGAAGGTGGACGTCTAAAATCAGTCACCATCTCCTTGGTTTTAGCAACATTTAAATCCAGATAGTTGTCCTCACACCATTTGACAAACTGCCCCAGCGCAACAAACTGCCCCAGCGCAGGGCCATGATTCTCCTCAGATCCTGAAAGTAGTGACACCAGGACCGTGTCAGGAATCTGTTTTCCTCTGAGGATCTGCAGCTGTCTGTGTACAAAATAAAAAGGAGAGGTGACAGCACACAACCTTGAGGTGATCCAGTGTTAGAGACAGAGGGAGGAGCCAATCGTCCAGTGACAAAAACACGCTGGACCCGGTCGGTGAGAAAGTTTAAAATCAATAAAAGGAGCTGGTCCGGAAGATTAAAATCTGAAGCCTTTGAATCAGGACATGGGGCTGCGTTTGGTTAAAGCAGAGGAAAAGTCCGCAGATAAAAGTCTCACATGGGCCTTGGCCTTTTCAAGGTGCTTATAGACACTGTTCAATAAAAAAAGTTTAGCATCCTCCACTCCCTTATTGGGCTGATACGCAAACTGTAGTGGATCCAATTTCCCTTCAGTTAAAAACAAGATGTGAGTCTTTAAAATCTGTTCCAAAGTCTTCATGACTAAAGATGTGAGATGTGCCACTGGCCTGAACTCAAACAACTCCTTTGATTTGTTCGATTTCGGGAGAGGAGGAACTGTCCATGTCTTCCACAGAGAAGGAATTTGACCAAGATCGGCACATCTGAAACAGTCTAGTGAAAACAGCACTGAGCTGGGTGGCACAGTGGTGCAGTGTGCCCACAGATGGCATCAGGACCCCTGGCCTTCCCTGGGCACAGTGGTGCAGTGTGCCCACAGATGGCATCAGGACCCCTGGCCTTCCCTGGGCACAGTGGTGCAGTGTGCCCACAGATGGCATCAGGACCCCTGGCCTTCCCCGTCTTTACTTTCTTTAGTAAAGCAGTGACCTGATCCTGTGAAACCTCAGTTACATTTGAAGGTTTAAGAGAGTTCCTACAGTCTGACACATTTTTCAAAACATCATCTCTTTCAAACCGAGAGAAAAAATTATTAAAAGCACCACCAGACCTGAGGAACCTCCACCACCTCCACCACCAGACCTGAGGAACCTCCACCACCAGACCTGAGGAACCTCCACCACCTCCACCACCAGACCTGAGGAACCTCCACCACCTCCACCACCAGACCTGAGGAACCTCCACCACCTCCACCACCAGACCTGAGGAACCTCCACCACCTCCACCACCAGACCTGAGGAACCTCCACCACCTCCACAAAACATTCATCATTTTGTCTTCTTTTTTACGTTAACTTCATCTTTTTAAAGACAATAACAGATGTATTTACCTTGTTGACATGTTTGGGCTCAGCTGTTGTTACTTTCTGTGACTCTGGTTGACCTGATGGACCTGAAGGACCTGATGGACCTGATGGACCTGATGGACCTGAAGGACCTGATGGACCTGATGGACCTGAAGGACCTGATGGACCTGATGGACCTGAAGGACCTGAAGGACCTGATGGACCTGAAGGACCTGAAGGACCTGATGGACCTGAAGGACCTGAAGGACCTGATGGACCTGATGGACCTGATGGACCTGAAGGACCTGATGGACCTGATGGACCTGATGGACCTGAAGGACCTGATGGACCTGATGGACCTGAAGGACCTGATGGACCTGATGGACCTGAAGGACCTGAAGGACCTGATGGACCTGAAGGACCTGAAGGACCTGATGGACCTGATGGACCTGATGGACCTGAAGGACCTGATGGACCTGATGGACCTGAAGGACCTGATGGACCTGATGGACCTGATGGACCTGAAGGACCTGATGGACCTGAAGGACCTGATGGGCCGGATGGACCTGAAGGACCTGATGGACCTGATGGACCTGATGGGCCTGATGGACCTGAAGGACCTGATGGGCCGGATGGGCCTGATGGACCTGAGGGACCTGATGGGCCTGATGGACCTGAGGGACCTGATGGGCCTGATGGGCCTGATGGACCTGAAGGACCTGATGGACCTGAAGGACCTGATGGGCCGGATGGACCTGAAGGACCTGATGGACCTGGCAGGTCTCTGGGTTCCAGGTGTGTGAGTGGAGCAGAGCGTTTGGAGCTTTGCAGATGTAACCGACAAATAATAAAGAGTCAAACATGAAGGAAACAAACACGACTCAGATCTGAGTGAGACGAGGAAACAGCAGAACAGCAGAACATCAGAACATCAGAACAGCAGAACATCAGAACATCAGAACATCAGAACATCAGAACAGCAGAACATCAGAACAGCAGAACATCAGAACATCAGAACATCAGAACATCAGAACAGCAGAACATTTAAAAACATGACTTAAAGCTCATAATAAAACTGGACCTTTAAATAAAAACATGTTTACACTGTTTACTGACTCCAGCAGCGTGAAACACAGACCAGAGACCACAGACCAGAGACCACAGACCAGACCAGAGACCACAGACCACAGACCAGACCACAGACCAGAGACCACAGACCAGACCAGAGACCAGACCACAGACCAGAGACCAGACCAGAGACCAGACCAGAGACCAGACCAGAGACCAGACCAGAGACCAGACCACAGACCAGAGACCAGACCACAGACCGCAGACCAGACCAGAGACCACAGACCTGACCACAGACCAGACCACAGACCAGACCACAGACCACAGACCTGACCACAGACCACAGACCTGACCACAGACCAGACCACAGACCAGACCACAGACCAGACCACAGACCACAGACCTGACCACAGACCTGACCACAGACCAGACCACAGACCAGACCACAGACCTGACCACAGACCCACAGACCAGAGACCAGACCACAGACCAGACCAGAGACCAGACCACAGACCAGACCAGAGACCACAGACCAGACCACAGACCGCAGACCAGACCAGAGACCAGACCACAGACCAGACCACAGACCAGAGACCAGACCACAGACCAGAGACCACAGACCAGACCAGACCAGAGACCACAGACCAGAGACCACAGACCAGACCAGAGACCACAGACCAGACCAGAGACCAGACCACAGACCAGAGACCAGACCAGAGACCAGACCAGAGACCAGACCACAGACCAGACCACAGACCAGAGACCAGACCACAGACCAGAGACCACAGACCAGAGACCAGACCACAGACTAGAGACCAGAGACCACAGACCAGACCACAGACCAGACCAGAGACCACAGACCAGAGACCACAGACCAGACCACAGACCACAGACCACAGACCACAGGTAGAGACTGTAATGTTGAGCTGCAGGTTCATTCTTCAGAAATAAAGTCCTAAAATACACAAATGAACCCCCCCCCCCTCCTGCTCCTGTCGCTGACAGGTGTCATCTGGAGCTGTCAGACTCTTTACACACACAAGACTCCTGCCCTAAACAAACGACAGATCAACAAACACACACACACACTCTGCACCTGCCCCGGGCCTGATCACTGGGGCATCACCGGAGCATCAGCCCCAGTAATGCCCCAGAGTCCCGGGTAGGTCCAGGCCGGTGCCCGCAGACTGTGGGCACACGGGGCCCGGGGCCCTGGGGCCCATTGTAGTTTGTCGTTTTTGTGGTTTAGTGTTGCGCGTGCGCGTCATAAGAGTGCGTATTGGCTGGGCGCGTGCGCTGCTCCCGCTGCTCTCGCGCACATGTTGGTGACAGCTCTTTGTTTAACCCCGGCCCCCCCGGGGCCCCGGGTCCCCGCTCCCGCACGTGTTCAGTCTCAGATTGAGCTTTAATTGGTTTCAAACAGAGCCGCGCGCGCTCAAGGGCCCTTCAGAGAGGCGCGCACGCGCCGGGACACGTGCGCGTTGATTGTGTTAAACCCGCATTATCCCCGTGCACGCGCGGCCCTCAGACTCAGAAACACTTGAGAAAAGTTCATTTGAGAAAAGATTAAGGCGGAACAGCTTTACGCACCGCGCTGCGCCTATTTAACCCTGAACCGAGCCGCGCACACACGCACCTGGGACCGGAGACACACGCACCGAGGACCAGAGACACACGCACCGGGGACCGGAGACACACGCACCTGGGACCGGAGACACACGCACCTGGGACCGGAGACACACGCACCGAGGACCAGAGACACACGCACCGGGGACCGGAGACACACGCACCGAGGACCAGAGACACACGCACCGGGGACCGGAGACACACGCACCGGGGACCGGAGACACACGCACCGGGGACCAGAGACACACGCACCTGGGACCGGAGACACACGCACCGAGGACCAGAGACACACGCACCGGGGACCAGAGACACACGCACCGGGGACCGGAGACACACGCACCGGGGACCAGAGACACACGCACCGGGGACCGGAGACACACGCACCGGGGACCAGAGACACACGCACCGGGGACCGGAGACACACGCACCGAGGACCAAAGACACACGCACCGGGGACCGGAGACACACGCACAGAGGACCGGAGACACACCGGAGCAGACCCAAGGACTGGCGCAGACTGAAGGACCCGCGCAGGGCCACCGCAGAGCCCGGGGTTAGGAGTCCTCCGCCCGGAGGAGCGCTCAGTGCCTCCGGCCCCTGGAGCGGGGATCCGGCTCAGACCAGCGCGGTGCACCGGGGCCGCGCGCTGCTCCGCGGGGACTGAAGTTAGTCTCTCGGGTCTCAGATGGAGGACTCTTTGCTGGACTTGGATCATGACCCGCTCTTGGACCTGGGTCTGTGGGCGCCTCTGGAGCCCGGGGCCCCGGGGCTGGACCTGCTGCTGGACTCCGGGGCGCTGTCTCCGTGGACCGTTGGCTCCGGTCTGGGGTCCGGTTTTGGTCCGGTTTTCGGGGAAGTCCCGCTGGGGCTCGTGGAGCTCGAACCGGAGCCGGGCGCGTGCGCGGAGGTGCCGGGCGCGTGCGCAGAGGCCGCCCTGGAGTCGAGCGCGCGCAGGGCCAGGCGCGCGCCCCCACAGCAGCCCTATAAAGTCCAGCGGCACGCGGCCAACATCCGCGAGCGCAAGCGCATGCTTAGTATCAACTCCGCGTTCGAGGAGCTGCGCGGGCACGTGCCCACGTTCCCGTACGAAAAGCGCCTGTCCAAGATCGACACACTGCGTCTCGCGATAGCTTACATCGCGCTCCTGCGCGAGATCCTCGTGTCCGGGCGAGACCCCAAAGAGTATGTGGACGAGTGCGTGAAGAGCGGCCTGAAGAACCACGGAACACCGGCAGAGGGCGCCGCGCCGTGGAACACGAGCGGTGAGTGTCCGCAGCTTAGAACATGCGTGGAACATGTGAGGAACATGCGTGAAAATGCGTGGAACATGTGTGATGGGCCCCGTGTGTAAAGAGTGTGTGATGGGCCCCGTGTGTAAAGAGTGTGTGATGGGCCCCGTGTGTGAAGATGAAAGAGTGACATGAATGAGAATGAAAGGGAAGTGAGTGAATGAGAAGAAAATGAATGAAAAGACCCGGAGCCCTCGGGGTCTGACCTTTGACCCCTAACCTCTGACCTCTGACCTCTCCTCCTCACAGATCTGACAGCCCGGCTCTCCTGGATCAAATGGGACTGAACCTCCGAGCCCGGAGCGGAGCTCAGAGCGGGGCGGGGCTGAAGTTTTTTTCTCTATTTTGTCTGCCAGAAAAACCCTCCTCATGTGACCGAACGCTGTGGGGACGTCACACTGAACGCTGTGGGGACGTCACACTGAACCTGTGGGGATGTCCCACTGAAGCTGTGGGGATGTCACACTGAACCTGTGGGGACGTCACACTGAAGCTGTGGGGACGTCACACTGAACCTGTGGGGATGTCACACTGAAGCTGTGGGGACGTCACACTGACGCTGTGGGGACGTCACACTGAACACTGTGGGGATGTCACACTGAAGCTGTGGGGACGTCACACAGAAGCTGTGGGGATGTCACACTGAACGCTGTGGGGATGTCACACTGAACCTGTGGGGACGTCACACTGAAGCTGTGGGGACGTCACACTGAACGCTGTGGGGACGTCACACTGAACGCTGTGGGGACGTCACACTGACGCTGTGGGGACGTCACACTGAACACTGTGGGGATGTCACACTGAAGCTGTGGGGATGTCACACTGAACCTGTGGGGACGTCACACTGAACGCTGTGGGAACGTCACACTGAACGCTGTGGGGACGTCACTGAACGCTGTGGGGATGTCACACTGAAGCTGTGGGGATGTCACACTGAAGCTGTGGGGACGTCACACTGAACGCTGTGGGAACGTCACACTGAACGCTGTGGGGACGTCACACTGAACGCTGTGGGGATGTCACACTGAAGCTGTGGGGATGTCACACTGAAGCTGTGGGGACGTCACACTGAAGCTGTGGGGACGTTACACTGAAGCTGTGGGGACGTCACACTGAAGCTGTGGGGACGTCACACTGAAGCTGTGGGGACGTCACACTGAAGCTGTGGGGACGTCACACTGAACGCTGTGGGAACGTCACACTGAACGCTGTGGGGACGTCACACTGAACGCTGTGGGGATGTCACACTGAAGCTGTGGGGATGTCACACTGAAGCTGTGGGGACGTCACACTGAACGCTGTGGGAACGTCACACTGAAGCTGTGGGGACGTCACACTGAAGCTGTGGGGACGTCACACTGAAGCTGTGGGGACGTCACACTGAAGCTGTGGGGACGTCACACTGAAGCTGTGGGGACATCACACTGAAGCTGTGGGGACGTCACACTGAAGCTGTGGGGACATCACACTGAAGCTGTGGGGACGTCACACTGAAGCTGTGGGGACGTCACACTGAAGCTGTGGGGACGTCACACTGAAGCTGTGGGGACGTCACACTGAAGCTGTGGGGACGTCACACTGAAGCTGTGGGGACGTCACACTGAAGCTGTGGGGACGTCACACAAACACTTCTGACCCCGTGCTCCTGAGCTCGGGCTCAGAGTCTCATGTTAAATAAACATGAGCGCGACGTCACAAACACTTCTGTTTGAACTGATTCTTTGAGTCGAGTGTTTGAGACTCATCAGCTGCTCCCAACACACACACTATACACACACACACACTATACACACACTATACACACACACACACTATACACACACACACACACACTATACACACACACACACACTATACACACACACACACACTATACACACACACACTATACACACTATACACACACACACACACTATACACACTATACACACACACACACTATACACACACACTATACACACACACACACTATACACACTATACACACACACACACACTATACACACTATACACACACACACACACTATACACACTATACACACACACACACACACTATACACACACACACACTATACACACACACACACACACTATACACACACACACACACTATACACACACACACACTATACACACTATACACACACACACACTATACACACTATACACACACACACACTATACACACACACACACACTATACACACACACACACACACTATACACACACACACACACTATACACACACACACACACACTATACACACACACACACTATACACACACACACACACTATACACACACACACACACACACTATACACACACACACACTATACACACACACACACACACACTATACACACACACACACACACTATACACACACACACACTATACACACACACACACACACACTATACACACACACTATACACACACACACACACTATACACACACACACACTATACACACACACACACACTATACACACACACACACTATACACACACACACACTATACACACAACACACACACTATACACACACACACACACTATACACACACACACACACACTATACACACACACACTATACACACACACACACACTATACACACACACACACACACTATACACACACACACACACTATACACACACACACACACTATACACACACTATACACACACACACACTATACACACACACACACACACTATACACACACACACACTATACACACACACACACTATACACACACACACACACACTATACACACACACACACACACACTATACACACACACACACACTATACACACACACACACACACTATACACACACACACACACACTATACACACACACACACACTATACACACACACACACTATACACACACACACACTATACACACACACACTATACACACACACACACACTATACACACACACACACACACACTATACACACACACACACACTATACACACACACACTAACACACACACTATACACACACACACACACTATACACACACACACACACACTATACACACACACACTATACACACACACACACACACTATACACACACACACACACTATACACACACACACTATATACACACTATACACACACACTATACACACACACACACTATACACACACACACACACTATACACACACACACACACACACACACACTATACACACACACACCTTATTTATTTTATTTATGGATTATTTATTCTCCCCACAAAGAATAAGACTGTGTAAAGATTATTATTATTATTATTATTATTATTATCATTATTATTATTATTATGATCATCATTATTATTATCATGATCTTCCATCAGCTCGTGTGCTCAGGTTCGGACGCTCCTGGTTTGAAGCGTTTGAGGCGCTCGCCTCTTAGATGCTGTTTTAATTATTTAATAACTTTATAATTAATTAAAATGTTGTGTTTTTGTTCTTGTTGAAAAAATGAACTCTGTAAATCTGCAGTGGTTTTACTCATGTGGAGTTTAATAATGAAAACGGAATTATTAAAAAACCAATTGTCATAAACACACAGAATAATTCCCAAACATTTGGCCCTTACCTGGACTAAACCTGGACTAAACCAGGACTAAACCTGGACTAAACCTGGACTAAACCAGGACTAAACCAGGACTAAACCAGGACTAAACCAGGACTAAACCTGGACTGAACCTGGACTAAACCAGGACTAAACCAGGACTAAACCAGGACTGAACCAGGTCTGAACCAGGTCTGAACCAGGTCTGAACCAGGACTAAACCAGGTCTGAACCAGGACTAAACCTGGACTGAACCAGGTCTGAACCAGGACTAAACCAGGTCTGAACCAGGTCTGAACCAGGACTGAACCAGGACTAAACCAGGTCTGAACCAGGACTGAACCAGGACTAAACCAGGACTGAACCAGGACTAAACCAGGACTGAACCAGGTCTGAACCAGGACTGAACCAGGACTAAACCAGGACTGAACCAGGACTGAACCAGGACTAAACCAGGTCTGAACCAGGACTGAACCAGGACTAAACCAGGACTAAACCAGGACTGAACCAGGACTGAACCAGGACTAAACCAGGTCTGAACCAGGTCTGAACCAGGACTGAACCAGGTCTGAACCAGGTCTGAACCAGGTCTGAACCGTCCCCAGGCTCGTGCTTCACTTATGTGATGTTCAGGTTTGTTTGGGTTTTGTGAATCGTTCTTTAAATCTCAAACGTCTGATTCTATTCAAACGTTTCCAAACAAAAGTCCGAAGCGTCGGCGGCTCCTCAGAGTCTGAGACGTTTTGATCTCAGTCTGTTTCATATTTACTCCAGATTCTTACTGGAATCTTCTGGAATGGCTCTGGTCTGTTTTCTGTGCTCTGTGTTGCAACACATGGAATTCACTTGTGTGTGTGTGTGTGTGTGTTGGTGTGTGTTGGTGTGTGTGTGTTGGTGTGTGTGTTGGTGTGTGTGTGTGTTGGTGTGTGTTGGTGTGTGTGTGTGTGTGTGTTGGTGTGTGTGTGTTGGTGTGTGTGTGTTGGTGTGTGTGTGTAGTGTGTGTGTGTTGGTGTGTGTGTGTGTTGGTGTGTGTGTGTGTGTGTGTGTGTGTGTGTGTTGGTGTGTGTGTGTGTGTGTGTGTGTGTGTGTGTGTGTGTGTTGGTGTGTGTGTGTGTGTGTTGGTGTGTGTGTTGGTGTGTGTGTGTTGGTGTGTGTGTGTAGTGTGTGTGTGTGTGTGTTGGTGTGTAGTGTGTGTGTGTTGGTGTGTGTTGGTGTGTAGTGTGTGTGTGTTGGTGTGTGTTGGTGTGTAGTGTGTGTGTGTTGGTGTGTGTTGGTGTGTGTTGTGTTGTGTGTGTGTGTGTGAAGCACAGTGTGTAAATGTGTCTCCACTTGAGCTTTGGTTCTTTACACATTTTAGAAACGTTCAGTCACGTGATGACGTCATCAGTGCGTCTGTGCGTGAAATGATCCTGACGCACACGAGCTTCCCTCCTGAGGCCTCAGACCTCAGGCCTCAGACCTCAGGCCTCAGGCCTCAGACCTCAGACCTCAGGCCTCAGGCCTCAGACCTCAAAGTTTCATTTATAACATCTGTGACGAGTTAAAGCTGAACAACCCCGGGCCCTGGGGCCTTTCAGGCCTTTCAGGCCTTTCGGGCCTTTCGGGCCTTTCGGGCCTTTCGGGCCTTGAAGCCTTCGGGCCTCGGGGCCCCCGGGCCTCGGCCTCAGTCCTCGCAGCTCTCCCCGCCCCGCTCCCCCCTCCGGCACAGGCCCGTCACGGTGCGGCGGATCCGCGACAGCTTCAGGCCGTAGATCAGCGGGTTGATGACGGGAGGAACCAGGAGGAACTCGATGGCGAAGAAGTTGGAAAGGTGCGTGGAGATGTGCGCGCTCCCGAAGCGCATGTACAGCAGGTCCAGGAGCGTGGAGCACGCGAACGCGCACAGCGACACCAGGTGAGGCACGCACGTGCGCAGGAAGCGGCGCGTGCTCTCGCGGCTGGCCGCGCAGGTGCGCACGAGGCGCAGGTAGGAGTAGAGCACGAACAGGAAGTGCGCGAAGTAGAAGAGCATGTTGAAGTAGGACACGGCCGCGTTCCCGGGCGAGGGCGCGCACGTCAGTGACGTCACCATCCAGTTGACGCAGTAGATGCGGCCGATCGTGAAGCCGCAGAGCTCGCGGCCGAGCAGCGTGGCCGTGTTCATGAACATCGCGCACAGCGGCACGAGCCACGACGCGAGCACGAGCAGCCACACGCGCGTCCGCGTCATGGTCACGTGGTAGAGCAGCGGGCGGCAGATCGCCACGTAGCGGTCGTACGCCATGAGCGTGAGGATGGAGAAGTCCCCGCACGTGGCCGAGTGGATGACGAAGCCCTGCAGCATGCACGCGCCATACGACACGGGCACGAGCCGCACCAGGTCCGCGAGGAACTTTGGGTAAAAGCCCAGCGTGCCGTAAAGCGCGTTCACGCACAGGTTACACAGGAAGATGTACATGGGCTCGTGCATGGACCTGTCCAGAGCCACGATGAAGATGATCCCGAAGTTTCCCACGAGGATCACGCAGTACCACAGCAGCGTGACCGCGAACAGCAGCGCCCTCTGCTGCGCGGAGAAGGAGAAGCCCGACAGCGACAGGGCCGGGAACAGTTCTCCAAGAGACGAGTTCTCCATCAGGGACCGGGACTGGACCGGGACTGGACCGGGACTGGACCGGGACTGGACCGGGACTGGACCGGGACTAAAACAGGACTAAAACAGGACTGAATCAGGACTAAAACAGGACTAAACCAGGACTAAAACAGGACTAAAACAGGACTGAATCAGGACTGAATCAGGACTAAGACAGGACTAAACCAGGACTAAGACAGGACTAAACCAGGACTAAGACAGGACTGAACCAGGACTAAGACAGGACTAAACCAGGACTAAGACAGGACTAAACCAGGACTAAGACAGGACTGAACCAGGACTAAACCAGGACTAAACCAGGACTAAACCAGGACTAAACCAGGACTAAACCAGGACTAAGACAGGACTAAACCAGGACTAAACCAGGACTGAACTAGGACTAAACCAGGACTAAACCAGGACTGAACCAGGACTAAACCAGGACTAAACCAGGACTAAACCAGGACTGAACCAGGACTGAACCAGGACTAAAACAGGACTGAACCAGGACTAAAACAGGACTAAAACAGGACTAAAACAGGACTAAACCAGGACTAAAACAGGACTAAACCAGGACTAAACCAGGACTAAACCAGGACTAAGACAGGACTAAACCAGGACTGAACTAGGACTAAACCAGGACTAAACCAGGACTGAACCAGGACTAAACCAGGACTAAACCAGGACTAAACCAGGACTAAGACAGGACTAAACCAGGACTGAACCAGGACTGAACCAGGACTGAACCAGGACTAAAACAGGACTAAACCAGGACTGAACCAGGACTAAACCAGGACTGAACCAGGACTAAAACAGGACTAAACCAGAACTGAATCAGGACTAAAACAGGACTAAACCAGGACTGAACCAGGACTAAACCAGGACTGAACCAGGACTAAAACAGGACTAAACCAGGACTAAACCAGGACTAAGACAGGACTAAACCAGGACTAAGACAGGACTAAACCAGGACTGAACTAGGACTAAACCAGGACTAAACCAGGACTGAACCAGGACTAAACCAGGACTAAACCAGGACTGAACCAGGACTGAACCAGGACTAAAACAGGACTAAACCAGGACTGAACCAGGACTAAACCAGGACTAAAACAGGACTAAAACAGGACTAAAACAGGACTGAACCAGGACTAAAACAGGACTAAGACAGGACTGAACCAGGACTGAACCAGGACTAAACCAGGACTAAAACAGGACTAAACCAGGACTAAACCAGGACTAAAACAGGACTAAAACAGGACTAAAACAGGACTAAGACAGGACTAAAACAGGACTGAACCAGGACTAAACCAGGACTAAAACAGGACTAAAACAGGACTAAAACAGGACTAAGACAGGACTAAAACAGGACTAAGACAGGACTAAAACAGGACTAAACCAGGACTAAGACAGGACTGAACCAGGACTGAACCAGGACTAAACCAGGACTAAGACAGGACTAAACCAGAACTGAATCAGGACTAAAACAGGACTAAACCAGGACTGAACCAGGACTAAACCAGGACTGAACCAGGACTAAAACAGGACTAAACCAGGACTAAACCAGGACTAAGACAGGACTAAACCAGGACTAAGACAGGACTAAACCAGGACTGAACTAGGACTAAACCAGGACTAAACCAGGACTGAACCAGGACTAAACCAGGACTAAACCAGGACTGAACCAGGACTGAACCAGGACTAAAACAGGACTGAACCAGGACTGAACCAGGACTAAACCAGGACTGAACCAGGACTAAACCAGGACTAAAACAGGACTAAAACAGGACTAAAACAGGACTGAACCAGGACTAAAACAGGACTAAGACAGGACTGAACCAGGACTGAACCAGGACTAAACCAGGACTAAAACAGGACTAAACCAGGACTAAACCAGGACTAAAACAGGACTAAAACAGGACTAAAACAGGACTAAGACAGGACTAAGACAGGACTAAAACAGGACTAAGACAGGACTAAAACAGGACTAAACCAGGACTAAGACAGGACTGAACCAGGACTGAACCAGGACTAAACCAGGACTGAACCAGGACTAAACCAGGACTAAAACAGGACTAAACCAGGACTGAATCAGGACTAAACCAGGACTAAACCAGGACTAAGACAGGACTAAAACAGGACTGAATCAGGACTAAAACAGGACTAAACCAGGACTAAAACAGGACTAAAACAGGACTAAAACAGGACTGAAACAGGACTGAACCAGGACTGAACCAGGACTAAACCAGGACTAAACCAGGACTAAACCAGGACTAAACCAGGACTAAAACAGGACTAAGACAGGACTAAACCAGGACTGAACCAGGACTGAACCAGGACTGAACCAGGACTAAAACAGGACTAAACCAGGACTGAACCAGGACTAAACCAGGACTAAACCAGGACTAAACCAGGACTAAACCAGGACTGAACCAGGACTGAACCAGGACTAAACCAGGACTGAACCAGGACTGAACCAGGACTAAACCAGGACTAAGCCAGGACTAAGACAGGACTAAAACAGGACTGAACCAGGACTAAACCAGGACTAAACCAGGACTAAAACAGGACTGAACCAGGACTGAATCAGGACTAAGACAGGATTAAAACAGGACTAAACCAGGACTAAACCAGGACTAAGACAGGACTGAACCAGGACTAAACCAGGACTAAGACAGGACTAAACCAGGACTAAAACAGGACTAAACCAGGACTAAGACAGGACTGAACCAGGACTAAAACAGGACTAAGACAGGACTGAACCAGGACTAAAACAGGACTAAGACAGGACTGAACCAGGACTGAACCAGGACTAAGACAGGACTAAGACAGGACTAAAACAGGACTGAACCAGGACTAAACCAGGACTAAACCAGGACTAAAACAGGACTGAACCAGGACTGAACCAGGACTAGAACAGGATTAAAACAGGACTAAACCAGGACTAAACCAGGACTAAGACAGGACTGAACCAGGACTAAACCAGGACTAAGACAGGACTAAACCAGGACTAAAACAGGACTAAACCAGGACTAAGACAGGACTGAACCAGGACTAAAACAGGACTAAGACAGGACTGAACCAGGACTAAACCAGGACTAAAACAGGACTAAGACAGGACTGAACCAGGACTGAACCAGGACTAAGACAGGACTAAACCAGGACTGAACCAGGACTAAACCAGGACTAAAACAGGACTAAACCAGGACTAAACCAGGACTAAGACAGGACTAAAACAGGACTAAACCAGGACTAAAACAGGACTGAACCAGGACTGAACCAGGACTAAAACAGGACTAAGACAGGACTGAACCTGGTCTAAACCAGGACTAAAACAGGACTAAACCAGGACTAAAACAGGACTAAACCAGGACTGAACCAGGACTAAACCAGGACTAAACCAGGACTGAACCAGGACTGAACCAGGACTGAACCAGGACTAAACCAGGACTGAACCAGGACTAAACCAGGACTGAACCAGGACTGAACCAGGACTGAACCAGGACTAAACCAGGACTAAGACAGGACTGAACCAGGACTAAACCAGGACTAAACCAGGACTAAAACAGGTCTGAACCAGGACTAAACCAGGACTAAACCAGGACTAAACCAGGACTGAACCAGGACTGAACCAGGACTAAACCAGGACTAAGACAGGACTGAACCAGGACTAAACCAGGACTGAACCAGGACTAAACCAGGACTAAACCAGGACTAAGACAGGACTAAAACAGGACTAAACCAGGACTAAGACAGGACTAAAACAGGACTAAACCAGGACTGAACCAGGACAAATTAAAATGAATATAAGTTGTTGCTCCAGACCTTCACAGATCAAATGTAAAAACCCTTCACACAGTCGTAGTCGTATATGTAGTAGTATTTGCAGTAGTAGTAGTCAGTAGTAGTCAGTAGTAGTCAGTAGTATCAGTAGTAGTTCTCGTAGTATTTGTAGTATTGAAGTGTTCTGATGAAGCTGATGAAACTGTTTTGGTCTTTGGTCTTTGGGGAGCAGATGTTTGTGGTCAGACGGGCAGGTCCCAACAGCCTCATTAAAGAGACAACAACAACTCCAGATGCCCTCCCGCCCTCCCCTGTGTGTCACCTGACCCCCCCTTCGCCCAGATGCCCTCCCGCCCTCCCCTGTGTGTCACCTGACCCCCCCTTCGCCCAGATGCCCTTCCACCCTCCTGCCGCCCTGTGTTCCTCATGTTTACGTGTTAGAAGAGACTCAGGTTTTACTTAAGGGCCCAGTGCGTTCTGTTCTGTTCTCTTCTGTTCTGTTCTCTTCTGTTCTCTTCTCTTCTGTTCTCTTCTCTTCTGTTCTCTTCTCTTCTGTTCTCTTCTGTTCTCTTCTGTTCTGTTTTCTTCTGTTCTCTTCTCTTCTGTTCTCTTCTGTTCTGTTCGGCTCATCCACATTTCCAAACACACCAGTTTCAGCCCACGTCTCTGATGATTTTTCTGCACTCTGACGTCATTGAGGATTTTTGAGGTTCAGCAAATCAAAGAAAGAAAGAAAAGTGTAAAATCCCTCAGCGTCCGGGCGGAATCCTCGACAAAGGAGAGAATTCAATTTGTCAACTGGACAAATGTTTATTTAGTCAAATTTCGCAGCTCATCCAAGCGGCTTCTTCAGACGGCAACAACAAAACAACAAAACAGAAGCTGTAAACATGTGGGTGTGTTAGTTTCAGAGTCATTTCATAGTAGCTGCTCCTCAGGCAGATTTAAGGCCGAGTCCTGCAGCGTCTGAGCAGGACTGAAGAAGCTGAGAAACATTCCACTAAATAAACTTTTGTCCAGTCGACAAATTGAATTCTCTCCTTTGCCAACAAAGAAAAGATAATATTATAAAATAACTATAAATCTAACAGAATAAAAAAAGAACTGTAGAACATTTTCATAGACACGATGGACAGAATCTCAATGTTTTTTCGCTGCACACGGCTGGAGCAGGTTTCCCCTGAACACCCACCCGATTATAGACTCTATTCTTTTTTTCTTTCATGGAAGTGCAGGATGTTTCTAAAATACACCATAAAATGGCCGTTTCACAGTTGAAGCGTTTAAAGTGCAGATCTGGTGCAGAATGATCCACAGAGCTTCTCTCAGATCACCTGGTGCTGCAGAGGAAACTGAGCAAAGCAACAATCTGAGAAACACAAAGGCAGTAAAACACTTCCTCACGGAGCAGAACATTACTGTACAGGAAGTCTGGACCTGCAGGTTTGTCATGAATGAACCATCAGCTCAGTGTGAAGAACACAACTGTGTAAAACCTGATCAGTTCTTCCTCCTTTAACATCCCCAGAGTCGACTTCAGCATCGAGCTCCTGACGCTGAAATCTTCTCCTGCACTTGGGGTGAGGGTCGGGGTCAGGGTGAGGGTCGGGGTGAGGGTCAGGGTCGGGGTCGGGGTCGGGGTCAGGGTGAAGGTCGGGGTCAGGGTGAGGGTCGGGGTCAGGGTGAGGGTCGGGGTCAGGGTGAGGGTCGGGGTCAGGGTGAGGGTCAGGGTCAGGGTGAGGGTCAGGGTGAGGGTCGGGGTGAGGGTCAGGGTCAGGGTGAGGGTCAGGGTCAGGGTGAGGGTCAGGGTGAGGGTCGGGGTCAGGAGACTCCAGGTGTGTTTGAACCTGCCGCTATCCTGAAGGTCATTCGTGTCTGCACAGACTTGTCCGGTGCTGTGGATCAGTGTGTCACATTCAGAATAAAGTTTTGGTGGTGGTCGGAGGGACCGTTGGCGCCGCTTGGCTTGGCAGCCGCGCCTCCGTCAGACTGCCCCAGGGCAACTGTGGCTACAACAGTAGCTTACCACTACCGGGTATGGAGTGAATGAAGAATACTCTGTAAAAAATGCTGTGTAAAGCACTTTGGGGACATGTGTCTGTGTAAAGCGCTATATAAATAAACCTTACCTTACCTTAAATTAAACCTGCAGATGTGTGTTTAACTCTATCAGCTGAAGTCGGGGACAGTCCGACAGTCAGAGCAGACAGAATCCAGCAGCCTGTGGATCTTTTCCAGTGCGTCTCCAGAACACCTGACCTCATGGGACTGAAGAGCAAACAGAGCAAACGGCACAAAAGACAGAAGACGGTCAACACAGTGTCAGAGTTACAGCTTTAACCGTCCCACTGGCTCCAGCTCGGTGTCTCACGGCTCTTTCACAAACACAAACAGGGATTTCAGTCGTATTATTGCCTCTGCAAAGCTGAGAACTTGTGTTAAAGTGCAGAATTCTGCCTCAGGGCTTCCTCCTCCACAGCAGATCGTTTCTGTGCTTCACTGGACATGGACAAGATGCTCGAGGGCGACATGAAGGGCAGAGGTGATGACGTTTCTAATCCTGTTTATTTACCAGTGGATTATATATTTTGAAAAACGCTAAAAAACACATTCTCAAACCATTTTCTTTCAACACTTTCAGGTTCTCTTCTTGTTCACTGTCAGGAGTCGATCTTCACTTGTTTCTTCTGGAGTCGGTGATCGAGTCTTTTGGGCTTTGTCCTGTGCAGTGGGAAATCAGCAGAGGGAAGTGTGAGGTGATTATAAAGATGTTTTCTAACGTTTCCAGACATTAATGAGTGAACCAGAGCGTTTGGTTTGTTAGACTCGTGGCTGTTGTCAGATGGGTTAAAGTGGAGTTCAGAACTTGCCCCCATCATTGCACTAGTTCAGAACTTGCCCCCATCACTACACTAGTTCAGAACTTGCCCCCATCACTACACTAGTTTGTTGCCTTCACAGACTCACACACAGTGAGATCTTCACCGAGGAAACACTGATCTGTGCCGTTTTTTGGTTTCTGACAGAATTCACCTCCTTCAGCTTCAGACGGGACAGAGTTCCACTTTAAGCCCTTTGACGTGTGAGTTTCCTTTATTTTGGTTGAAGGAACAAACATTAACAGAACATTAACAGAACATTAACAGAACATTAACAGAAGACACAGATGTTCTGTCGTTGAATCAAAGTTTCGATGAGCGAGAACTTCTGAGTGCTGAAAACACAGAAACACTCTCAGCTTTCTCTCTTTACTCATTCAATGGGAACATTTCACCGTCGGTTTGTTTGAAATAAACTTTCAGTTAAGATCCAAATCCATTTTTTTGTTTGACACTAAAATTGAATAATTAAAATAACAAACAGTTTTTCCATTTTGTTGTTTTTCGCTCTGAACTGAAATTCAAAAGAACAAACGGACCTGAGACAAACGTGTGATTCACTTTAGCAATAATCAACTGACAGAAAAACAGAAACAGATCAAATTATTTTTAAGCAAATCATCACCAAATAATCACATGAACCAAGAATCCTGGATTTAAAGTAAATATTAAATCAAACAAAAGAGGACTGATCTTAGTCATGGAAACATTACCGACTGGATCGGGGAGCGAGTTTGTGATAACAGGATTTTCATTTTACACTTTGTCCTGATGAACTCCCATATCTGTGTTTTTATGATCACTAATACCACATCCCCATCTGCACTGACGGGCGGGTCCAGAGTCTGGGTTTATCTGGGATCTATAAAACCCACTACGCTCCAGGAAGCACCAGACCAGGTCCAGTCCAGCTTTAGTCCAGCTTTAGTCCGGCTTTAGTCCAGCTTTAGTCCAGTTTAGTTTTGTTTAGTGCTGGATCCTGGTTCAGTTCTGTTTTACACCAGGTCTTAGTTTAGTCCTGTGTTAGTCCTGGTTTATCCTCATGTTATTGGATCTCTGATGCAGTTTGAGCCCAGCTTTAGTCCAGCTTTAGTCCAGCTTTAGTCCAGTTTGAGTCCTGCTTTAGTCCAGCTTTAGTCCGGCTTTAGTCCAGCTTTAGTCCAGCTTTAGTCCAGCTTTAGTCCAGCTTTAGTCCGGCTTTAGTCCAGCTTTAGTCCAGCTTTAGTCCAGCTTTAGTCCAGCTTTAGTCCGGCTTTAGTCCAGCTTTAGTCCAGCTTTAGTCCAGCTTTAGTCCAGTTTTAGTCCGGCTTTAGTCCAGCTTTAGTCCAGCTTTAGTCCAGCTTTAGTCCAGTTTTAGTCCGGCTTTAGTCCAGCTTTAGTCCAGCTTTAGTCCAGCTTTAGTCCGGCTTTAGTCCAGCTTTAGTCCAGTTTTAGTCCCGGCTCTGCTCTGCCATGGGGCCTCCTCTGCTGCTCCTGTGTGCCGTGCTGTGCTGCTATAGCGCCCCCTACAGCAGTGCGTTCCTGATGCTGGGGGGCCCTCGGCCGCAGGACGGTTCTGATGGAGCTTTGGGTTCTGTGTGCTCCAGGATCCTGGACCAGAACCTCCAGAAGGACCTGAGAACTCAGAGAGGAACCGGAGTCAGTCATTTTAGAGTCCAGCTGCCCCCAGAGCTGCTCCTGACCGACGACAGGTACGATTATGGTAGTACTACTGTAGTACTGTAGTACTACTACTACTATTACTATAGTACTACTATACTACTATAGTACTACTATAGTACTACTGTACTACTATACTACTATAGTACTACTGTACTACTATAGTACTACTGTACTACTATAGTACTACTGTACTACTATAGTACTACTATACTAATATAGTACTACTATACTACTATAGTACTATTATACTACTATAGTACTACTATACTACTATAGTACTACTATACTACTATAGTACTATTATACTACTATAGTACTACTGTACTACTATAGTACTACGATACAATTACTATAGTAATACTACTGCTACATCCATCTTCAGCGCTGAACCCACAGGACCCACGTCCTCCTTTAGTCCTTTAGTGCTGCACCTGCGTCTCTGTGTCCACAGGAGGCGCTGTCGTGTCTCATGTGTCTCTGTGTCCACAGGAGGCGCTGTCGTGTCTCATGTGTCTCTGTGTCCACAGGAGGCGCTGTCGTGTCTCATGTGTCTCTGTGTCCACAGGAGGCGCTGTCGTGTCTCATGTGTCTCTGTGTCCACAGGGAGGCGCTGTCGTGTCTCATGTCTCTGTGTCCACAGGAGGCGCTGTCGTGTCTCATGTCTCTGTGTCCACAGGAGGCGCTGTCGTGTCTCATGTGTCTCTGTGTCCACAGGAGGCGCTGTCGTGTCTCATGTGTCTCTGTGTCCACAGGAGGCGCTGTCGTGTCTCATGTCTCTGTGTCCACAGGAGGCGCTGTCGTGTCTCATGTGTCTCTGTGTCCACAGGGAGGCGCTGTCGTGTCTCATGTCTCTGTGTCCACAGGAGGCGCTGTCGTGTCTCATGTGTCTCTGTGTCCACAGGGAGGCGCTGTCGTGTCTCATGTCTCTGTGTCCACAGGAGGCGCTGTCGTGTCTCATGTCTCTGTGTCCACAGGAGGCGCTGTCGTGTCTCATGTCTCTGTGTCCACAGGAGGCGCTGTCGTGTCTCATGTGTCTCTGTGTCCACAGGAGGCGCTGTCGTGTGTCATGTGTCTCTGTGTCCACAGGAGGCGCTGTCGTGTCTCATGTCTCTGTGCCCACAGGAGGCGCTGTCGTGTGTCATGTGTCTCTGTGTCCACAGGAGGCGCTGTCGTGTCTCATGTGTCTCTGTGTCCACAGGAGGCGCTGTCGTGTCTCATGTCTCTGTGTCCACAGGAGGCGCTGTCGTGTCTCATGTGTCTGTGTCCACAGGAGGCGCTGTCGTGTCTCATGTGTCTCTGTGTCCACAGGAGGCGCTGTCGTGTCTCATGTCTCTGTGCCCACAGGAGGCGCTGTCGTGTCTCATGTGTCTGTGTCCACAGGGAGGCGCTGTCGTGTCTCATGTGTCTCTGTGTCCACAGGAGGCGCTGTCGTGTCTCATGTGTCTCTGTGTCCACAGGAGGCGCTGTCGTGTCTCATGTCTCTGTGTCCACAGGAGGCGCTGTCGTGTCTCATGTGTCTCTGTGTCCACAGGAGGCGCTGTCGTGTCTCATGTCTCCGTGTCCACAGGAGGCGCTGTCGTGTCTCATGTCTCTGTGTCCACAGGAGGCGCTGTCGTGTCTCATGTGTCTCTGTGTCCACAGGAGGCGCTGTCGTGTCTCATGTGTCTGTGTCCACAGGAGGCGCTGTCGTGTCTCATGTCTCCGTGTCCACAGGAGGCGCTGTCGTGTCTCATGTCTCTGTGTCCACAGGAGGCGCTGTCGTGTCTCATGTCTCTGTGTCCACAGGAGGCGCTGTCGTGTCTCATGTGTCTCTGTGTCCACAGGAGGCGCTGTCGTGTCTCATGTCTCTGTGCCCACAGGAGGCGCTGTCGTGTCTCATGTGTCTCTGTGTCCACAGGAGGCGCTGTCGTGTCTCATGTGTCTCTGTGTCCACAGGAGGCGCTGTCGTGTCTCATGTGTCTCTGTGCCCACAGGAGGCGCTGTCGTGTCTCATGTGTCTCTGTGTCCACAGGAGGCGCTGTCGTGTCTCATGTCTCTGTGTCCACAGGAGGCGCTGTCGTGTCTCATGTCTCTGTGTCCACAGGAGGCGCTGTCGTGTCTCATGTGTCTCTGTGTCCACAGGAGGCACTGTCGTGTCTCATGTGTCTCTGTGTCCACAGGAGGCGCTGTCGTGTCTCATGTGTCTCTGTGTCCACAGGAGGCGCTGTCGTGTCTCATGTGTCTCTGTGTCCACAGGAGGCGCTGTCGTGTCTCATGTGTCTCTGTGTCCACAGGAGGCGCTGTCGTGTCTCATGTGTCTCTGTGTCCACAGGAGGCGCTGTCGTGTCTCATGTGTCTCTGTGTCCACAGGAGGCGCTGTCGTGTGTCATGTGTCTCTGTGTCCACAGGAGGCGCTGTCGTGTCTCATGTGTCTCTGTGTCCACAGGAGGCGCTGTCGTGTCTCATGTGTCTCTGTGTCCACAGGGAGGCGCTGTCGTGTCTCTTGACTCTGCTGGAGCGTGTCTCTCAGGCAGATCTTCAGCCCGTGTTGTTGGTGGACCTGTCCGAGGTCTTCACAGGGTCCAGACCTGGTCCAGACCCGTCCGAGGTCTTCACAGGGTCCAGACCTGGTCCAGACCTGGAGCAGAGGCTGGACGTGCTGTGGGCACAGATGGGTGGGCAGGTGCGCACCTGGATCCTGCTGCTGCAGAACAACAGTGTGAAGGAGCAGCAGCTCTACTCCGAGCTCCAGCTCATCTTCAGAAGACACTTTCCACATGAAGGTAGCGCACTGTGGGGGCAGAGGGCTCAGGTGGGCAGCAGGTGCCCTCAGTCTGCCCCGGGGCAGCTGTGGTGTTAGAGCTTCAGGTCGTTTCACTCGTTTGTTCTTCTGTCCTCAGATCATGTTCTGTCTTTGGGGCTCAAGTCCTGGGACCTGTCGTCTGTCCCTGAGCTCCGCTGGGACCTGGTGAGCCTAAAGTCCCCAAGATGGCGTCCGTGTTTGTGCTGCTGTTTCTGAGCCTCTGTCTCGTTCCAGCCTGTGGATTTCTTGTCGGTGAAGCTTCAGCTCGACTGTGGTGTGGAGTCTGCGTTTGGAGCGGCGCTCTCAGACATAAAGGTCCAGCTCCAGCTTCAGGGGAAACATCAGCACAAACGATTCCTTTGCACTAATCTAAACGATTCCTTTGCACTAATCTAAACGATTCCTTTGCACTAATCTAAACGATTCCTTTGCACTAATCTAAACGATTCCTTTGCACTAATCTAAACGATTCCTTTGCACTAATCTAAACGATTCCTTTGCACTAATCTAAACGATTCCTTTGCACTAATCTAAACGATTCCTTTGCACTAATCTAAACGATTCCTTTGCACTAATCTAAACGATTCCTTTGCACTAATCTAAACGATTCCTTTGCACTAATCTAAACGATTCCTTTGCACTAATCTAAAGCGATTCCTTTGCACTAATCTAAACGATTCCTTTGCACTAATCTAAACGATTCCTTTGCACTAATCTAAACGATTCCTTTGCACTAATCTAAACGATTCCTTTGCACTAATCTAAACGATTCCTTTGCACTAATCTAAACGATTCCTTTGCACTAATCTAAACGATTCCTTTGCACTGATCTAAACGATTCCTTTGCACTGATCTAAACGATTCCTTTGCACTGATCTAAACGATTCCTTTGCACTAATCTAAACGATTCCTTTGCACTAATCTAAACGATTCCTCTGCACTAATCTAAGCGATTCCTTTGCACTAATCTAAACGATTCCTTTGCACTAATCTAAACGATTCCTTTGCACTAATCTAAACGATTCCTTTGTGTGTGTTAGTAAAGTGTGTGTGTTAGTAAAGTGTGTGTGTGTTAGTAAAGTGTGTGTGTGTTAGTAAAGTGTGTGTGTGTGTGTTTGTAAAGTGTGTGTGTTAGTAAAGTGTGTGTGTGTGTTAGTAAAGTGTGTGTGTGTTAGTAAAGTGTGTGTGTGTTAGTAAAGTGTGTGTGTGTGTTAGTAAAGTGTGTGTGTGTTAGTAAAGTGTGTGTGTGTGTGTTTGTAAAGTGTGTGTGTTAGTAAAGTGTGTGTGTGTTAGTAAAGTGTGTGTGTGTTAGTAAAGTGTGTGTGTTAGTAAAGTGTGTGTGTGTTAGTAAAGTGTGTGTGTTAGTAAAGTGTGTGTGTTAGTAAAGTGTGTGTGTGTTAGTAAAGTGTGTGTGTGTTAGTAAAGTGTGTGTGTGTTAGTAAAGTGTGTGTGTTAGTAAAGTGTGTGTGTGTTAGTAAAGAGTGTGTGTGTTAGTAAAGTGTGTGTGTGTTAGTAAAGTGTGTGTGTGTTAGTAAAGTGTGTGTGTGTTAGTAAAGTGTGTGTGTTAGTAAAGTGTGTGTGTTAGTAAAGTGTGTGTGTGTTAGTAAAGTGTGTGTGTTAGTAAAGTGTGTGTGTGTTAGTAAAGTGTGTGTGTGTGTTAGTAAAGTGTGTGTGTGTTAGTAAAGTGTGTGTGTGTTAGTAAAGTGTGTGTGTGTTAGTAAAGTGTGTGTGTTAGTAAAGTGTGTGTGTTAGTAAAGTGTGTGTGTTAGTAAAGTGTGTGTGTTAGTAAAGTGTGTGTGTTAGTAAAGAGTGTGTGTTAGTAAAGAGTGTGTGTGTTAGTAAAGTGTGTGTGTTAGTAAAGTGTGTGTGTGTTAGTAAAGTGTGTGTGTGTTAGTAAAGTGTGTGTGTTAGTAAAGTGTGTGTGTTAGTAAAGTGTGTGTGTGTGTCAGTAAAGTGTGTGTGTTAGTAAAGTGTGTGTGTGTCAGTAAAGTGTGTGTGTGTTAGTAAAGTGTGTGTGTGTTAGTAAAGTGTGTGTGTTAGTAAAGTGTGTGTGTGTTAGTAAAGTGTGTGTGTGTGTGTTAGTAAAGTGTGTGTGTTAGTAAAGTGTGTGTGTGTTAGTAAAGTGTGTGTGTGTGTTAGTAAAGTGTGTGTGTGTTAGTAAAGTGTGTGTGTGTGTTAGTAAAGTGTGTGTGTGTTAGTAAAGTGTGTGTGTGTTAGTAAAGTGTGTGTGTGTGTTAGTAAAGTGTGTGTGTTAGTAAAGTGTGTGTGTGTTAGTAAAGTGTGTGTGTGTTAGTAAAGTGTGTGTGTGTGTTAGTAAAGTGTGTGTGTTAGTAAAGTGTGTGTGTGTTAGTAAAGTGTGTGTGTTAGTAAAGTGTGTGTGTGTGTTAGTAAAGTGTGTGTGTGTTAGTAAAGTGTGTGTGTGTGTTAGTAAAGTGTGTGTGTTAGTAAAGTGTGTGTGTGTGTTAGTAAAGTGTGTGTGTGTTAGTAAAGTGTGTGTGTGTGTTAGTAAAGTGTGTGTGTTAGTAAAGTGTGTGTGTGTTAGTAAAGTGTGTGTGTTAGTAAAGTGTGTGTGTTAGTAAAGTGTGTGTGTTAGTAAAGTGTGTGTGTTAGTAAAGTGTGTGTGTGTCAGTAAAGTGTGTGTGTGTTAGTAAAGTGTGTGTGTGTTAGTAAAGTGTGTGTGTTAGTAAAGTGTGTGTGTGTTAGTAAAGTGTGTGTGTTAGTAAAGTGTGTGTGTGTTAGTAAAGTGTGTGTGTTAGTAAAGTGTGTGTGTGTTAGTAAAGTGTGTGTGTTAGTAAAGTGTGTGTGTTAGTAAAGTGTGTGTGTGTTAGTAAAGTGTGTGTGTTAGTAAAGTGTGTGTGTGTTAGTAAAGTGTGTGTGTTAGTAAAGTGTGTGTGTGTTAGTAAAGTGTGTGTGTCAGTAAAGTGTGTGTGTGTTAGTAAAGTGTGTGTGTGTTAGTAAAGTGTGTGTGTTAGTAAAGTGTGTGTGTGTTAGTAAAGTGTGTGTGTGTTAGTAAAGTGTGTGTGTGTTAGTAAAGTGTGTGTGTTAGTAAAGTGTGTGTGTGTTAGTAAAGTGTGTGTGTTAGTAAAGTGTGTGTGTGTTAGTAAAGTGTGTGTGTTAGTAAAGTGTGTGTGTGTTAGTAAAGTGTGTGTGTGTTAGTAAAGTGTGTGTGTGTTAGTAAAGTGTGTGTGTGTTAGTAAAGTGTGTGTGTTAGTAAAGTGTGTGTGTGTTAGTAAAGTGTGTGTGTTAGTAAAGTGTGTGTGTTAGTAAAGTGTGTGTGTGTTAGTAAAGTGTGTGTGTGTTAGTAAAGTGTGTGTGTTAGTAAAGTGTGTGTGTGTTAGTAAAGTGTGTGTGTGTTAGTAAAGTGTGTGTGTTAGTAAAGTGTGTGTGTGTTAGTAAAGTGTGTGTGTGTTAGTAAAGTGTGTGTGTGTTAGTAAAGTGTGTGTGTTAGTAAAGTGTGTGTGTGTTAGTAAAGTGTGTGTGTGTTAGTAAAGTGTGTGTGTGTTAGTAAAGTGTGTGTGTTAGTAAAGTGTGTGTGTGTTAGTAAAGTGTGTGTGTTAGTAAAGTGTGTGTGTTAGTAAAGTGTGTGTGTGTTAGTAAAGTGTGTGTGTGTTAGTAAAGTGTGTGTGTGTTAGTAAAGTGTGTGTGTGTTAGTAAAGTGTGTGTGTTAGTAAAGTGTGTGTGTGTTAGTAAAGTGTGTGTGTTAGTAAAGTGTGTGTGTGTGTTAGTAAAGTGTGTGTGTTAGTAAAGTGTGTGTGTTAGTAAAGTGTGTGTGTTAGTAAAGTGTGTGTGTTAGTAAAGTGTGTGTGTGTTAGTAAAGTGTGTGTGTGTTAGTAAAGTGTGTGTGTGTTAGTAAAGTGTGTGTGTTAGTAAAGTGTGTGTGTGTTAGTAAAGTGTGTGTGTTAGTAAAGTGTGTGTGTGTTAGTAAAGTGTGTGTGTTAGTAAAGTGTGTGTGTTAGTAAAGTGTGTGTGTTAGTAAAGTGTGTGTGTGTTAGTAAAGTGTGTGTGTGTTAGTAAAGTGTGTGTGTGTGTTAGTAAAGTGTGTGTGTGTTAGTAAAGTGTGTGTGTTAGTAAAGTGTGTGTGTGTGTTAGTAAAGTGTGTGTGTGTTAGTAAAGTGTGTGTGTTAGTAAAGTGTGTGTGTGTTAGTAAAGTGTGTGTGTGTTAGTAAAGTGTGTGTTAGTAAAGTGTGTGTGTTAGTAAAGTGTGTGTGTGTTAGTAAAGTGTGTGTGTGTTAGTAAAGTGTGTGTTAGTAAAGTGTGTGTGTTAGTAAAGTGTGTGTGTGTTAGTAAAGTGTGTGTGTGTTAGTAAAGTGTGTGTGTTAGTAAAGTGTGTGTGTTAGTAAAGTGTGTGTGTGTTTTCAGAGAGTGTCGGGAAGTCGTCCTGTTCTCATTTACTCCATCGACCTGAACCACTGCAGCGACCACCAGCAGGTCCTGGGGAACCTGCTCACAGGTAACAACCAAGTCCTGGTTTACTCCTGGTTTAGTCCTGGTGTAGTCCTGGTGTAGTCCTGTTTTAGTCCTGGTTCAGTCCTGGTTCAGTCCTGGTTTAGTCCTGGTTCAGTCCTGGTGTAGTCCTGGTTCAGTCCTGGTTTAGTCCTGGTTTAGTCCTGGTTTAGTCCTGGTTTAGTCCTGGTTTAGTCCTGGTTCAGTCCTGGTTTAGTCCTGGTTTAGTCCTGGTTCAGTCCTGGTTCAGTCCTGGTTCAGTCCTGGTTTAGTCCTGGTTTAGTCCTGGTTCAGTCCTGGTTTAGTCCTGGTTTAGTCCTGGTTCAGTCCTGGTTTAGTCCTGGTTTAGTCCTGGTTCAGTCCTGGTTCAGTCCTGGTTCAGTCCTGGTTTAGTCCTGGTTTAGTCCTGGTTCAGTCCTGGTTTAGTCCTGGTTTAGTCCTGGTTTAGTCCTGGTTCAGTCCTGGTTTAGTCCTGGTTTAGTCCTGGTTCAGTCCTGGTTTAGTCCTGGTTCAGTTCTGGTTCACAGACCCTGACAGAAGAGTTCTTGTCCATGTTTCACAGAATGTTTCTTTCATGTTTGGTGCTTTTTGGGTGAAGCTGTTTCTCATCAAACTCCTGTTTCCTCATTTTAAATCGTCATGAAACAGAAACTCCACAATGACCCAGTGAAGCTGGAGTCTTTTGTGATAGTTGTGGATGAGTTCTTTTCTCTGATGGTGAAGCTGCTCATTCTTCTGGGCCAAAGGCTCCAGTTCCTGTAAATTCTTGGGCTCTTGTCTGAACTGCAGCTTGAATCTGCCCAGAGGCTCAGAGATACTGAGGCCAGAAGAGACGGACACTCCAGAACCTTCACTTTATTCTGCAGAACCTTCACTTTATTCTGTAGAACCTTCACTTTATTCTGCAGAACCTTCACTTTATTCTGTAGAACCTTCACTTTATTCTGTAGAACCTTCACTTTATTCTCCAGAACCTTCACTTTATTCTGCAGAACCTTCACTTTATCCTGCAGAACCTTCACTTTATTCTGTAGAACCTTCACTTTATTCTGCAGAACCTTCACTGTATTCTGTAGAACCTTCACTTTATTCTCCAGAACCTTCACTTTATTCTCCAGAACCTTCACTTTATTCTGTAGAACCTTCACTGTATTCTCCAGAACCTTCACTTTATTCTCCAGAACCTTCACTTTATTCTGCAGAACCTTCACTTTATTCTGTAGAACCTTCACTTTATTCTGCAGAACCTTCACTTTATTCTCCAGAACCTTCACTTTATTCTGCAGAACCTTCACTTTATTCTGCAGAACCTTCACTTTATTCTCCAGAACCTTCACTTTATTCTGCAGAACCTTCACTTTATTCTGCAGAACCTTCACTTTATCCTGTAGAACCTTCACTGTATTCTGTAGAACCTTCATTTTATTCTGCAGAACCTTCACTGTATTCTGTAGAACCTTCACTTTATTCTCCAGAACCTTCACTTTATTCTGCAGAACCTTCACTTTATTCTGCAGAACCTTCACTTTATTCTCCAGAACCTTCACTTTATTCTGCAGAACCTTCACTTTATTCTGCAGAACCTTCACTTTATCCTGTAGAACCTTCACTGTATTCTGTAGAACCTTCATTTTATTCTGCAGAACCTTCACTGTATTCTGTAGAACCTTCACTTTATTCTCCAGAACCTTCACTTTATTCTGCAGAACCTTCACTTTATTCTGCAGAACCTTCACTTTATTCTGTAGAACCTTCACTTTATTCTGTAGAACCTTCACTTTATTCTCCAGAACCTTCACTTTATTCTGCAGAACCTTCACTTTATCCTGCAGAACCTTCACTTTATTCTGTAGAACCTTCACTTTATTCTGTAGAACCTTCACTTTATTCTGCAGAACCTTCACTTTATTCTGCAGAACCTTCACTTTATTCTCCAGAACCTTCACTTTATTCTGCAGAACCTTCACTTTATCCTGCAGAACCTTCACTTTATTCTGTAGAACCTTCACTTTATTCTGTAGAACCTTCACTTTATTCTGCAGAACCTTCACTTTATTCTCCAGAACCTTCACTTTATTCTCCAGAACCTTCACTTTATTCTGTAGAACCTTCACTTTATTTTCCAGAACCTTCACTTTATTCTCCAGAACCTTCAGTTTATTCTGCAGAACCTTCACTGTATTCTGCAGAACCTTCACTTTATTCTGTAGAACCTTCACTTTATTCTGCAGAACCTTCACTTTATTCTGCAGAACCTTCACTTTATTCTGCAGAACCTTCACTTTATTCTCCAGAACCTTCACTTTATTCTGCAGAACCTTCACTTTATTCTCCAGAACCTTCACTTTATTCTGTAGAACCTTCACTTTATTTTCCAGAACCTTCACTTTATTCTCCAGAACCTTCACTTTATTCTGCAGAACCTTCACTTTATTCTGCAGAACCTTCACTGTATTCTGTAGAACCTTCACTTTATTCTGCAGAACCTTCACTGTATTCTGTAGAACCTTCATTTTATTCTGTAGAACCTTCACTTTATTCTGCAGAACCTTCACTTTATTCTCCAGAACCTTCACTTTATTCTGCAGAACCTTCACTTTATTCTGCAGAACCTTCACTTTATCCTGTAGAACCTTCACTTTATTCTCCAGAACCTTCACTTTATTCTCCAGAACCTTCACTTTATTCTGCAGAACCTTCACTTTATTCTGCAGAACCTTCACTGTATTCTGTAGAACCTTCACTTTATTCTGTAGAACCTTAACTTTATTCTGCAGAACCTTCACTTTATTCTGCAGAACCTTCACTTTATTCTCCAGAACCTTCACATTATTCTGCAGAACCTTCACTTTATTCTGTAGAACCTTCACTTTATTCTGCAGAACCTTCACTTTATTCTGCAGAACCTTCACTTTATTCTGCAGAACCTTCACTTTATTCTGCAGAACCTTCACTTTATTCTGTAGAACCTTCACTTTATTCTCCAGAACCTTCACTTTATTCTGCAGAACCTTCACTTTATTCTGTAGAACCTTCACTTTATTCTCCAGAACCTTCACTTTATTCTGCAGAACCTTCACTTTATTCTCCAGAACCTTCACTTTATTCTGCAGAACCTTCACTTTATTCTGTAGAACCTTCATTTATTCTCCAGAACCTTCACTTTATTCTGCAGAACCTTCACTTTATTCTGCAGAACCTTCACTTTATTCTCCAGAACCTTCACTTTATTCTGCAGAACCTTCACTTTATTCTCCAGAACCTTCACTTTATTCTGCAGAACCTTCACTTTATTCTGCAGAACCTTCACTTTATTCTGTAGAACCTTCACTTTATTCTCCAGAACCTTCACCTTATTCTGCAGAACCTTCACTTTATTCTCCAGAACCTTCACTTTATTCTGTAGAACCTTCACTTTATTCTGTAGAACCTTCACTTTATTCTCCAGAACCTTCACTTTATTCTCCAGAACCTTCACTTTATTCTGCAGAACCTTCACTTTATTCTGCAGAACCTTCACTTTATTCTGTAGAACCTTCACTTTATTCTCCAGAACCTTCACTTTATTCTGCAGAACCTTCACTTTATTCTGTAGAACCTTCACTTTATTCTCCAGAACCTTCACTTTATTCTGCAGAACCTTCACTTTATTCTCCAGAACCTTCACTTTATTCTGCAGAACCTTCACTTTATTCTGTAGAACCTTCACTTTATTCTCCAGAACCTTCACTTTATTCTGCAGAACCTTCACTTTATTCTGCAGAACCTTCACTTTATTCTCCAGAACCTTCACTTTATTCTGCAGAACCTTCACTTTATTCTGTAGAACCTTCACTTTATTCTCCAGAACCTTCACTTTATTCTGCAGAACCTTCACTTTATTCTCCAGAACCTTCACTTTATTCTGCAGAACCTTCACTTTATTCTCCAGAACCTTCACTTTATTCTGCAGAACCTTCACTTTATTCTCCAGAACCTTCACTTTATTCTGCAGAACCTTCACTTTATTCTGTAGAACCTTCACTTTATTCTCCAGAACCTTCACTTTATTCTGTAGAACCTTCACTTTATTCTGCAGAACCTTCACTTTATTCTCCAGAACCTTCACTTTATTCTGCAGAACCTTCACTTTATTCTGCAGAACCTTCACTTTATTCTCCAGAACCTTCACTTTATTCTGCAGAACCTTCACTTTATTCTGTAGAACCTTCACTTTATTCTCCAGAACCTTCACTTTATTCTGCAGAACCTTCACTTTATTCTGCAGAACCTTCACCTTATTCTGCAGAACCTTCACTTTATTCTGCAGAACCTTCACTTTATTCTCCAGAACCTTCACTTTATTCTGTAGAACCTTCACTTTATTCTCCAGAACCTTCACTTTATTCTGCAGAACCTTCACTTTATTCTGCAGAACCTTCACTTTATTCTCCAGAACCTTCACTTTATTCTGCAGAACCTTCACTTTATTCTGTAGAACCTTCACTTTATTCTGTAGAACCTTCACTTTATTCTGCAGAACCTTCACTTTATTCTGCAGAACCTTCACTTTATTCTGCAGAACCTTCACTTTATTCTGCAGAACCTTCACTTTATTCTGCAGAACCTTCACTTTATTCTGCAGAACCTTCACTTTATTCTGCAGAACCTTCACTTTATTCTGCAGAACCTTCACTTTATTCTGCAGAACCTTCACTTTATTCTGCAGAACCTTCACTTTATTCTGTAGAACCTTCACTTTATTCTCCAGAACCTTCACCTTATTCTGCAGAACCTTCACTTTATTCTGTAGAACCTTCACTTTATTCTCCAGAACCTTCACTTTATTCTGCAGAACCTTCACTTTATTCTGCAGAACCTTCACTTTATTCTCCAGAACCTTCACTTTATTCTGCAGAACCTTCACTTTATTCTCCAGAACCTTCACTTTATTCTGCAGAACCTTCACTTTATTCTGTAGAACCTTCATTTATTCTCCAGAACCTTCACTTTATTCTGCAGAACCTTCACTTTATTCTCCAGAACCTTCACTTTATTCTGCAGAACCTTCACTTTATTCTGCAGAACCTTCACTTTATTCTGTAGAACCTTCACTTTATTCTCCAGAACCTTCACCTTATTCTGCAGAACCTTCACTTTATTCTCCAGAACCTTCACTTTATTCTGTAGAACCTTCACTTTATTCTGTAGAACCTTCACTTTATTCTCCAGAACCTTCACTTTATTCTCCAGAACCTTCACTTTATTCTCCAGAACCTTCACCTTATTCTGCAGAACCTTCACTTTATTCTGCAGAACCTTCACTTTATTCTGCAGAACCTTCACTTTATTCTGTAGAACCTTCACTTTATTCTCCAGAACCTTCACTTTATTCTGCAGAACCTTCACTTTATTCTGTAGAACCTTCACTTTATTCTCCAGAACCTTCACTTTATTCTGCAGAACCTTCACTTTATTCTCCAGAACCTTCACTTTATTCTGCAGAACCTTCACTTTATTCTGTAGAACCTTCACTTTATTCTCCAGAACCTTCACTTTATTCTGCAGAACCTTCACTTTATCCTGCAGAACCTTCACTTTATTCTGCAGAACCTTCACTGTATTCTGTAGAACCTTCACTTTATTCTCCAGAACCTTCACTTTATTCTCCAGAACCTTCACTTTATTCTGTAGAACCTTCACTGTATTCTCCAGAACCTTCACTTTATTCTCCAGAACCTTCACTTTATTCTGCAGAACCTTCACTTTATTCTGTAGAACCTTCACTTTATTCTGCAGAACCTTCACTTTATTCTGCAGAACCTTCACTTTATCCTGCAGAACCTTCACTTTATTCTGCAGAACCTTCACTGTATTCTGTAGAACCTTCACTTTATTCTCCAGAACCTTCACTTTATTCTCCAGAACCTTCACTTTATTCTGTAGAACCTTCACTGTATTCTCCAGAACCTTCACTTTATTCTCCAGAACCTTCACTTTATTCTGCAGAACCTTCACTTTATTCTGTAGAACCTTCACTTTATTCTCCAGAACCTTCACTTTATTCTCCAGAACCTTCACTTTATTCTGCAGAACCTTCACTGTATTCTGTAGAACCTTCACTTTATTCTCCAGAACCTTCACTTTATTCTGTAGAACCTTCACTTTATTCTGCAGAACCTTCACTTTATTCTCCAGAACCTTCACTTTATTCTGTAGAACCTTCACTTTATTCTGTAGAACCTTCACTTTATTCTCCAGAACCTTCACTTTATTCTGTAGAACCTTCACTTTATTCTCCAGAACCTTCACTTTATTCTGTAGAACCTTCACTTTATTCTCCAGAACCTTCACTTTATTCTGTAGAACCTTCACTTTATTCTGCAGAACCTTCACTTTATTCTGCAGAACCTTCACTTTATTCTCCAGAACCTTCACTTTATTCTGTAGAACCTTCACTTTATTCTCCAGAACCTTCACTTTATTCTGTAGAACCTTCACTTTAATCTCCAGAACCTTCACTTTATTCTCCAGAACCTTCACTTTATTCTCCAGAACCTTCACTTTATTCTGTAGAACCTTCACTTTATTCTCCAGAACCTTCACTTTATTCTGTAGAACCTTCACTTTATTCTCCAGAACCTTCACTTTATTCTGCAGAACCTTCACTTTATTCTTCAGAACCTTCACTTTATTCTCCAGAACCTTCACTTTATTCTGTAGAACCTTCACTTTATTCTGCAGAACCTTCACTTTATTCTCCAGAACCTTCACTTTATTCTCCAGAACCTTCACTTTATTCTGTAGAACCTTCACTTTATTCTCCAGAACCTTCACTTTATTCTGTAGAACCTTCACTTTATTCTCCAGAACCTTCACTTTATTCTGTAGAACCTTCACTTTATTCTCCAGAACCTTCACTTTATTCTGTAGAACCTTCACTTTATTCTGCAGAACCTTCACTTTATTCTGCAGAACCTTCACTTTATTCTGTAGAACCTTCACTTTATTCTGCAGAACCTTCACTTTATTCTGCAGAACCTTCACTTTATTCATTCTGTAGAACCTTCACTTTATTCTTCAGAAACTTCACTTTATTCTACAGAACATTCAATTTATTCTGAATAACCTTCACTTTATTCTGAACCTTCACTTTATTCTGTAGAACCTTCACTTTATTCTGCAGAACCTTCACTTTATTCACTTTATTCTGCAGAACCTTCACTTTATTCTCCAGAACCTTCACTTTATTCTGTAGAACCTTCACTTTATTCTGCAGAACCTTCACTTTATTCTGCAGAACCTTCACTTTATTCTGCAGAACCTTCACTTTATTCTCCAGAACCTTCACTTTATTCTGTAGAACCTTCACTTTATTCTGCAGAACCTTCACTTTATTCTGCAGAACCTTCACTTTATTCTTCAGAACCTTCACTTTATTCTCCAGAACCTTCACTTTATTCTGTAGAACCTTCACTTTATTCTGCAGAACCTTCACTTTATTCTGTAGAACCTTCACTTTATTCTCCAGAACCTTCACTTTATTCTGTAGAACCTTCACTTTATTCTGTAGAACCTTCACTTTATTCTCCAGAACCTTCACTTTATTCTGCAGAACCTTCACTTTATACTGCAGAACCTTCACTTTATTCTCCAGAACCTTCACTTTATTCTCCAGAACCTTCACTTTATCCTGTAGAACCTTCACTTTATTCTGCAGAACCTTCACTTTATTCTGCAGAACCTTCACTTTATTCTGCAGAACCTTCACTTTATTCTCCAGAACCTTCACTTTATTCTGTAGAACCTTCACTTTATTCTGCAGAACCTTCACTTTATTCTGCAGAACCTTCACTTTATTCTCCAGAACCTTCACTTTATTCTGCAGAACCTTCACTTTATTCTGTAGAACCTTCACTTTATTCTCCAGAACCTTCACTTTATTCTGCAGAACCTTCACTTTATTCTGCAGAACCTTCACTTTATTCTCCAGAACCTTCACTTTATTCTGCAGAACCTTCACTTTATTCTCCAGAACCTTCACTTTATCCTGTAGAACCTTCACTTCTGTTATTCTGCTGGAGCCACAGCTCCACTCTGTGTTTGGGTCATTCTCATGTTGAAATCATAATCTCTAAACTCGTCCCTGACTCTGACTCTGCTTCTTGAACCTGCGATAACCTCCAGTCATAAAGATCCACTGGAGCAGAGTTCCTGGCCCCACAGATCTGCTGCACAGAGCAGGAAGTGCAGTGATAAAATCCACTCTCACAGGGTCAGTGTGAACATTTCCTCAGGGTTTATCTGAGTCCATCTGTTCTGGAGTTAATTTAACACTTTTGAAAATGTTATTGAAGTGTTGACGTTAATCACACTGGACCAGAGTTCCTGTTGAACCCGAAATCGTTATTTTCACGTTTGGAGAGACACTCTGTGGAGTTATCCTGATTCAGCTGAACAACACTCAGAGGAGTTTCATTTTTACACTTTGAGTTCATTTAAGATGAAATTCTGCACAAAACTGGTTCCGGGGGAGTCTGAAGAGGACGAAGGTAAATTAACGTCAACCACATCAGCTCTGGAAAAGAACTCCAGCCCCCATTTCACTCTTTTTGTGTTAAAAACAGCTCCCTGAAATTATCGCCCTCCACTTTTTGCTGTGCGTAACTTTTCCAAACTAAAATGACGTGAGAAAAGAAAAAGTCAAATAAAATGCGACGGTTTATGATTCGGACCTTGATCTGGAAAATTATCTTATCAAAGAATCACAAAGTACAGAGACAATAAATAAACCAAACTGGATTTGTATCAGTCCTGGTTTAGTCCTGGTTTAGTCCTGGTTTAGTCCCGGTTTAGTCCTGGTTCAGTCCTGGTGTAGTCCTGGTTTAGTCCTGGTTTAGTCCTGGTTCAGTCCTGGTTTAGTCCTGGTTTAGTCCTGGTTCAGTCCTGGTTTAGTCCTGGTTTAGTCCTGGTTCAGTCCTGGTTTAGTCCTGGTTCAGTCCTGGTTTAGTCCTGGTTTAGTCCTGGTTTAGTCCTGGTTCAGTCCTGGTTTAGTCCTGGTTTAGTCCTGGTTCAGTCCTGGTTTAGTCCTGGTTCAGTCCTGGTTTAGTCCTGGTTTAGTCCTGGTTTAGTCCTGGTTTAGTCCTGGTTTAGACCTGGTTTAGACCTGGTTTAGTCCTGGTTCAGTCCTGGTTTAGACCTGGTTTAGTCCTGGTTCAGTCCTGGTTCAGTCCTGGTTTAGTTCTGTTTTAGTCCTGCTTTAGTCCTGCTTTAGTCCTGCTTTAGTCCTGGTTTAGTCCTGCTTTAGTCCTGCTTTAGTCCTGCTTTAGTCCTGGTTTAGTCCTGCTTTAGTCCTGCTTTAGTCCTGCTTTAGTCCTGGTTTAGTCCTGGTTTAGTCCTGGTTTAGACCTGGTTTAGACCTGGTTTAGACCTGGTTCAGTCCTGGTTCAGTCCTGGTTTAGTTCTGTTTTAGTCCTGCTTTAGTCCTGCTTTAGTCCTGGTTCAGTCCTGGTCCAGTCCTGGTTTAGTCCTGGTTTAGTCCTGGTTCAGTCCTGGTTTAGTTCTGTTTTAGTCCTGCTTTAGTCCTGCTTTAGTCCTGGTTCAGTCCTGGTCCAGTCCTGGTTTAGTCCTGGTTTAGTCCTGCTTTAGTCCTGCTTTAGTCCTGCTTTAGTCCTGCTTTAGTCCTGCTTTAGTCCTGCTTTAGTCCTGGTTTAGTCCTGCTTTAGTCCTGCTTTAGTCCTGCTTTAGTCCTGGTTTAGTCCTGCTTTAGTCCTGCTTTAGTCCTGGTTTAGTCCTGGTCCAGTCCTGGTTTAGTCCTGCTTTAGTCCTGCTTTAGTCCTGGTTTAGTCCTGGTCCAGTCCTGGTTTAGTCCTGCTTTAGTCCTGCTTTAGTCCTGCTTTAGTCCTGCTTTAGTCCTGCTTTAGTCCTGGTTTAGTCCTGGTCCAGTCCTGGTTTAGTCCTGCTTTAGTCCTGCTTTAGTCCTGCTTTAGTCCTGCTTTAGTCCTGGTTTAGTCCTGCTTTAGTCCTGGTTTAGTCCTGGTTTAGTCCTGCTTTAGTCCTGCTTTAGTCCTGCTTTAGTCCTGGTTCAGTCCTGGTCCAGTCCTGGTCTAGTCCTGGTTTAGTCCTGGTTCAGTCCTGGTTTAGTTCTGTTTTAGTCCTGCTTTAGTCCTGCTTTAGTCCTGCTTTAGTCCTGCTTTAGTCCTGGTTTAGTCCTGCTTTAGTCCTGCTTTAGTCCTGCTTTAGTCCTGGTTTAGTCCTGCTTTAGTCCTGCTTTAGTCCTGGTTTAGTCCTGGTTCAGTCCTGGTTCTCTGTGTTTCAGCTCAGGTCCAGGGGGAGCTGAACTTGGTCGGGTTCGAGGTGTCGGCCATGTTGGGCGTGTCCCTGGAGGATCCGAGCGTCTCCCTCAGGTACGAGTCGGGTCTGGGGAGCGGCGTCTCTTTCCTTGGACTTTTCGTGGTGTTTTTCGGCCGTGGGACGTGAGACGTGTTTGTGTGTGAGCAGGACCCGGGACAGCGCCCCCTGGAGCGCCGCCTCCTTCCCTGCGGGCTTCCAGTGGGCCGTCTCCAGCGCCGCCTTTAAAGTGGAGGGCGGCCGGAGAGAGGGCGGGAAAGGAGAAACCATCTGGGATCGCCACGGAAACCAGGCCCACCGCTCCGCAGACGTGGCCTGTGACAGCTACAACAAAGTGCCCTATGACGTGTCTCTGCTGAGAGGACTGGGTGTGGACTCGTACCAGGTCTCCCTGTCCTGGGCCAGGATCTTCCCCACAGGGACAGGTGAGGCCCCCCACAGGGACAGGTGAGGCCCCGCCGCGGGGACAGGTGAGGCCCCCCACGGGGACAGGTGAGGCCCCCCACAGGGACAGGTGAGGCCCCGCCTCAGGGACAGGTGAGGCCCCCCCTCAGGGACAGGTGAGGCCCCGCCGCGGGGACAGGTGAGGCCCCCCACGGGGACAGGTGAGGCCCCCCACAGGGACAGGTGAGGCCCCGCCGCGGGGACAGGTGAGGCCCCGCCGCGGGGGCAGGTGAGGCCCCGCCGCGGGGACAGGTGAGGCCCCGCCGCGGGGACAGGTGAGGCCCCGCCGCGGGGACAGGTGAGGCCCCGCCGCGGGGACAGGTGAGGCCCCGCCGCGGGGACAGGTGAGGCCCCGCCGCGGGGACAGGTGAGGCCCCGCCGCGGGGACAGGTGAGGCCCCGCCGCGGGGACAGGTGAGGCCCCGCCGCGGGGACAGGTGAGGCCCCGCCACAGGGACAGGTGAGGCCCCGCCTCAGGGACAGGTGAGGCCCCGCCTCAGGGACAGGTGAGGCCCCGCCACAGGGACAGGTGAGGCCCCGCCACAGGGACAGGTGAGGCCCACAGACTCTGAGGCTGATCAAATGCAGTTTAAGGTTGGAACAAAATGTTACTGTTGTACTGTCCTCTGTCAGGTTCTCATTGTTCTGGTTCTCTCTGTGTCAGGTTCTCCTCACTCTGGTTCTCTCTGTGTCAGGTTCTCCTGGCTCTGGTTCTCTCTGTGTCAGGTTCTCCTCACTCTGGTTCTCTCTGTGTCAGGTTCTCCTCACTCCGGTTCTCTCTGTGTCAGGTTCTCCTCACTCTGGTTCTCTCTGTGTCAGATTCCCCTCACTCTGGTTCTCTCTGTGTCAGGTTCTCCTCACTCCGGTTCTCTCTGTGTCAGGTTCTCCTCACTCTGGTTCTCTCTGTGTCAGGTTCTCCTGGCTCTGGTTCTCTCTGTGTCAGGTTCTCCTCACTCTGGTTCTCTCTGTGTCAGGTTCTCGTTGCTCCGGTTCTCTCTGTGTCAGGTTCTCGTTGCTCCGGTTCTCTCTGTGTCAGGTTCTCCTCACTCCGGTTCTCTCTGTGTCAGGTTCTCCTCACTCCGGTTCTCTCTGTGTCAGGTTCTCCTCACTCTGGTTCTCTCTGTGTCAGGTTCTCCTGGCTCTGGTTCTCTCTGTGTCAGGTTCTCCTCACTCTGGTTCTCTCTGTGTCAGGTTCTCGTTGCTCCGGTTCTCTCTGTGTCAGGTTCTCGTTGCTCCGGTTCTCTCTGTGTCAGGTTCTCCTCACTCTGGTTCTCTCTGTGTCAGGTTCTCCTCACTCTGGTTCTCTCTGTGTCAGGTTCTCCTGGCTCTGGTTCTCTCTGTGTCAGGTTCTGGTTGCTCCGGTTCTCTCTGTGTCAGGTTCTCCTCACTCCGGTTCTCTCTGTGTCAGGTTCTCATTGCTCCAGTTCTCTCTGGGTCATGATCTCCTGCCTCCGGTTCTCTCTGGGTCAGGTTCTCCTCACTCTGGTTCTCTCTGTGTCAGGTTCTCCTCATTCCGGTTCTCTCTGGGTCAGGTTCTCCTGGCTCCGGTTCTCACCTCTCTCTGTCTCAGGTTCTGCGAGCGAGAGCGGGGCGCTGTTTTACGACTCGCTCATAGACGCTCTGGTGGCCTCGGGGATCCGGCCTCTGGTCTCTCTGTTTCACTGGGACCTTCCTCAGACCCTGCAGGACTCTGGAGGCTGGACTGACCCGTCCATAGTCCAGGCCTTCAGGGACTACGCCGACTTCTGCTTCTCCCGATACGGAGACCGCGTCAAGGTCAGAACTCTGTGCAGCTGCTCAATATAATTATCAAATGAAAGGTTCACGTTTGAGGATGAGCCAATATCAGGCGAGTGTAGAAGAGTTTTCAGGAGCAGCTCCGTGTGAGATGAAGACCAGAGCCTCTAGTGAAGACTGTTCTGTGAACTTTAGGTCCTCCTCGTTTGAAGCTCGTTTGCTTGTGTCTGAGCAGCAGGGCCTGGAGCTCCTCAGCTGTGTCTGTGAGTGTAGCACTCTGGGACATGTTCCACCTTCAGAAGAGTCTTAAAGAGCGTCAGGGCTGTAGCGTCAGGGTCTGGAGGTGTGATGGAAGAGGGAAATATTTCAGTTTGGACATTTGGAGTGTGCTGAGCTGCTCCCTCTGCTGCTGATGGACTCTTGGTTTTCTCTCTGTATTTGAAATGTTCCGTGGGCCTTTTTCCGGAGGAGCTGCTCCACTCACATTTCTCTAACATGTCACAGACTTTGGGGTAACGCCTGAGCTGTCCACAGGGGGCAGTACTGACCTCTCTGTCAGTTTCCTGTTTGACCTCTGACCTCTCCGTGTGCAGGACTGGACGACCTTCAGCAGCCCCTGGACAGTGAGCCACGCTGGGTACGGCACCGGGCAGCACCCCCCAGGGATCAGAGACTATCAACGCAGCGCCTTCCAGGTACGAACAGCGCCCCCTTCAGGAGCTGTGGGCTCACGACTCGACAACTAACATACAAGAACATTCACAGAGACAGTGGCTCCCTCTTTTCTGCATCACTCGAGGAAAAACTCAAACTAAAACACAACACTACCCACACCAGTCCAGTTGTGATGTTTGCACAGCCCAAAGGTCCCGCTCTAAACCTGAGCCTCACACTCCTGTTTGAACTGGGACTTTAGTGATTTACTCAAGCACCAGCCTCACACTGAAGCTCAGCCATGTTAGCCTGGCCTCATCAGAGGTATAATACTCCCTACAGCAGAAGCACACTCACACTGGACATTTCTTCCCCACCACAGTTCTGCCAAGACCCGTTCAGTGAATCCGTCTCTGTGCCCGAGCCTTAACCAAATGAACTGTTCCTAAGCCTTAACCTGACTGTGAAAAACAGATTTCAGACTTGAACATTTGCCCGCAGAGCCTCAGTTCGCCCGGCGGAGCCTGTGTGGCAGAAAATGGTCGGGGAAGAATAAGTCTGGACTAGACCCGACTGGACCCAGAGTCCTGAGGATCATGTCTCTGGTCCGGTCCTCATGTAAAGACACTTCTGCTGCGTTAGAACTCAAGACTCACACTTTTGTTCAGCCTGGTTCAGCACGGCTCAGTCTGAGTCTGTCCTTTAGATCAGCTGAGCTCAGGTCCCCTCACATCTCACTCTGAACAATCCCATCAGTCCTTGTGTTTCTGTTTCTCAGGCGACGCACAACCTGCTGAAGGCGCACGCCGAGGCCTGGCACCTGTACGACCAGCGTTACCGCGCCACACAGAGAGGAGAGGTGGGCATCGCTCTCAACTCCGACTGGGCACAGGCGCTGGACCCCAACAGCCCACAAGACCAGGACGCCGCCCAGAGGTACCTGCAGGTAAAGCCACACCCTGGAACATCTCACACAGCTGCAGCCGAGACAAAGACACAATGCGGAACATTACACACGGTTCAGGTCGTCCTGAGGATCCTGCAGTGGGACTCCAGTGGGACTCTTGTTTCCACGGTGACACAGTTTGCATTAAACCTTCAAAAGCTTCAGATCTTTGTGGGTTATTTCAGCTGCAGCAGCTTCACCAGGACCAGAACGTCCCTTTCACAAAGCGCTCGACACTTTGGACACAACTGAACGTCCCACATGTTTAAAGCCAAGAAAAGAAATCTACAGATTTGATGCAAATCCACCGTTCACACAAAGAGTCTGGTCCTGAAATATGAGCACAGGGTTAAACGAGGGGCCCAGGGCTTTGAGAAGTGTCACGTCTACAGTTAAACTCCTTTAGAAAACATTTGGCCTCAGGGTTTATGACAATAAACTCTTCCCTCGACTTTTAACACACCTCAAAACAAGAGCTTCTTGAGCGACACTGACATAAAACTTACTACAGATGATGAGGATTTCTGTTATTACATCCACGCACTTTTAAAATATAAATGTCATTTAAATCATCTTAAATGCCCCAAAATCAGATCAGAAGGAGAATTCTGTGTGTAAACGGCCATTTCTACAGACGGACACTCGTAATGTCCTTTATATTTACGTTTCCACTTGAGTTTGACGCCAAAAGACTTTTGTCCCTGTCCCTGCACAGTAAGAGCAGCAGCAGTGTTAGTGCGACGGCTCGTTTCCATGGTGACTGACACAGGTCGTTTCCATGGTGACTGTCTGTTTTGCAGATGATGCTGGGCTGGTTCGCTCATCCCATTTTCGTGGACGGTGACTACCCTCCGGAGCTCAAGTCCCAGGTGGAGCTGAAAGCCAAAGAATGCCCCGGAAACCCTCCGGCCATTTTACCGGAGTTCAGTGCGGAGGAGAAGCGGCGCCTCAAAGGAACCGCCGACTTCTTTGGTTTGACGCATTACACGTCACGCCTGGTCAGCCACAGGAGGGCGCCCTGCGGCAGCTCCGGCCCCGAGGCGCTCATGGACTATCAGACCCACGTAGACCCAACATGGACGCCCACGAACTCGGACTGGATCTACCTGAACCCCGGAGGACTACGGAGTCTGCTCAAGGACATTTCACAGAAGTATCTGAGAGAGAGAAGCGTGCCGCTGTACCTGACCGGAGTGGGGATGCCAACAGGGGGCGACACTGAGCTGCTGCAGGACACCACCAGAGCTGAGTTCATCCGCCGCTGTGTGGATGAGGCGCTGAAAGGTGAGAGTGCACCTCCTCCACAAAATAATCATGCCTTCCACTTATGGAGCACGTCCTAAAACTTGCTCTGTCCACATTATTCTCGACAGAAGGCGCTATTCAGGGTCACACTTTAGTCATTTCCAAATGTCCAGTGAGTGAAAAAGTAGTGCACTCAAAGTCTCCCACACCTCACCTTGAAAAGTAGTGTCCAGCAACGGTCACTGGACGGGTCAATATAGAGTTTAAAGCACTGGAAGAGTCCTAAAAACAACAGTGCGGAGACAGGTCTTCAACTCCACACAACTGAATTAAAGCAGATAGAAGCTGTTGAACTCGTCCCTGTGATTATGACTCAAACACTGTTTCATGAACTCTTCTGGTGCTGCTTTATAGTGAGGCGGGGTTAGGGGCTGGGGTGGACATTCATCTGTTAAAGCTCCGTTAAGCCTCCACCCTCTGTGCACCTGCAGCCTCAGGTTTAGTCTGTGCGTTTAGTCTGGGGAGTCCAGTCCTGACCTGCTGTCTCTTGTGTCTCGTTGCAGCCGTCGTCCTGGACAAAGTGAACCTGCGGCGCTTCACCGTGGAGTCTCTGCTGGACGGGTTTGAAGGAGCTCACGGCTACAGCCAGCGCTTCGGCCTTCACTACGTGGACTTTAACTCTCCGGACCGCCCCAGAACGCCCAAAATGTCCGCCTACGTCTACTCCCAGATCATCCAACAGAACAGAGCCAGCGACAGCCTCAAGGCGGCGCTCTCCCCTCCGCCCATGTCCTTCACACCAGGACTGAAGAACCTGCCCGCCTCACAAGTGCCCTCCCTGGCCTCAGTGGTGTGGGAGAAGTTCTCGCACTGGTCCGAGTTCCAGAGCAGAATGTATCATTACGGAACATTTCCCGGTGACTTCCTGTGGGGAGTCATGTCCTCAGCCTATCAGATCGAAGGAGGCTATAACGCCGATGGGAAAAGCCCCAGTATCTGGGACAATTTTACTCACACACTGCCCAACGGTATCCCAGAGAACGCGACTGGAGATGTGGCGTGCAACAGCTACATGAAAGTGGACGAAGACTTAACCCAGATTAAAGCCTTAGAGGTCAAGGCCTATCGTTTTTCCATCTCCTGGTCCAGGATCTTTCCCGATGGCACAACTACAACTCCCAACGCTGCAGGCGTGAACTATTATAATAAGCTGATTGACGGCCTGGTGGCTCTGAGCGTGACTCCGGTGGTGACTCTGTACCACTGGGACCTGCCTCTGGCTCTGCAGGAACGAGGTGGCTGGGAGAACTCCGAAATCATCCAGAATTTCGACGCTTATGCCGAGTTCTGCTTCAAGACGTTTGGAGACAGAGTGAAGTTTTGGATCACTTTTAATGACCCGTTCACAATCGCGTGGAAAGGCTACGGCAGCGGAGAGATGCCCCCAAATCTAAACGCGAATCCTGGAGTGGCTCCGTATCAAGTGGGGCGAAATCTGCTCCTCGCTCACGCCAGGGCTTACCACACGTACGCCACATATCGCCCACACCAGAAAGGACTGGTCAGTATCGCTCTGAACGCAGACTGGTACGAGCCGCTGGATGTGAACACGCCCAGAGAGCTGGAGGCCGCAGACAGAGCCATGCAGTTCAGGCTCGGATGGTTCGCGCACCCCATTTTTAAGAACGGCGATTATCCTGAAGCCATGAAGTTTCACGTAGGAAACAAAAGCGACATCCAGAGACTGCCACAATCTAGACTCCCGACTTTCACCCAGGAGGAGAAGGACTTAATCAGAGGAACGGCCGACGTGTTCTGTGCTAATCACCAAACCACCAAAAAAGCCAAATACTCAATACGGCGTCTGAAACCACAATCCTTTGAGCACGACGTGGACGTTGTGGAAGAGGAGCTGACGGACTATCCGCAGACGGACGTGAAAGGCCAGAGGGCAGTGGCTTGGGGCCTGAGGCGGGTGTTGAACTGGATAAAGGAAGAGTACGGAAATCCCGAGGTGTACGTGACTGATAACGGGGTGGCCACAGAGAGGAAGGTCGGCGTCGACGACATTGACAGAGTGTTCTTCCTCAAGACCTACATCGACGAGGCGCTCAAAGGTGTGTCCAGACCGGGTTTCGATCTTACCGTAGACGCAATGGTCCGTGTCATCAGTGATTAAATTAATACAGCAGATAAAGGTGGGAGTCTATGACCATCTCATGACCCAATTCGATTACGATTCTGAGGCTCATGAGTCGATGCATCTTTATGTTTTACTGCATTTTACAGATCAAATGAGTGGCTCCTTTTTAAACGTGCAGAGCTGCAGGATGAAGCAAAGACTTTTATTTAACACAATGGTTTTGTTTAAATAGGTAAATGCATTGTTTTTTCAGTGACGGGGATTAGATTAGCAGGTGGGCGCTATCGGTGTAAAAACAATATGTCTATTACAGAGCATGTTTAGATCCTCCACAGATTTGTAGAAGAGAAACTACAACTCGAACACCTCTGTCCTCTGCAGAAACTCTGTCCTCTGCAGGGTTTGTGGAGTTAGTTTAGAACAGTTCCTCTGTGCATTCGTGCTAAAGCTGCTTTTCGAATGCGTAACATGAAGCCTTCTCCATCTCAGACTCGAAAAAAGGTTTGCGCTGCAACCTAATGCGCGGACCATCTTTTCCTGTAAGAAAGACAAATCCTTAACAGAGACATATTCAACAAAATTTGAAGTGCTGATTCTTGGCGCATCAGAATCGTTCGATGCATCTAAAAAACAATTACTTACCACCCCCAATGTAAATGAAAAAGTACGTTTGTTCGTACACCACCATCTCAAAGCCTCAAACCACTTCGCCAAAGAAATGGTTTGAGAGGAGAGTGAAAGAGGCTGCTTTTGTTTGGAAAGACAATCCATCTTTCAACAGGAATGAGGGGCTGAAACCTCATTTATTTCCTATTTATAACTCATTCCTCGGACCCAAAACAGGGAAAGCAGTTGTGATAACCTGTGATGTCGTGTGTTAGTTTAGTGTTAGTGATATAAAAACAGTATTTTTGCTGCAGCTCAGAGTGTGGACGGCGTGCGTCTTCGGGGGTACCTGGGGGCCCCTCTCATGGACTCCTTTGAGTGGCTGCAGGGCTACACTGTGGGCAGCGGTCTGTTCCAGGTGGACTTCACTAAACCGGAGCGACCCCGGACCCAGAAGTACTCGGGCATACTCTACAACAGCATCGTGAAACAGAACGGGTTCCCCGCAGGTCGCGACGAGATCCCTCTGTACACAAACTTCAGAGACGGCATGATGTGGAGCACTGCCACCGCTGCCTATCAGGTACAGGGTTTAACCACTGGGTTCCTCAGGTCTTCTGTATTGATTCTACTGTAGATCCTTATGTACAGACCGCTGTGTGTTTCATAACCTGACAGTTTGAATGAATGAATGTCTTTATTTGTCAATTCCTTCACATGTACAAGACATACAAAGCAATCGAAATTGGACCTGTCACCCCATCCGTACATTACATGTGGACTGCCCCAGACCAGGCTCCTAACGGGGCATCGTATGGAATGAGCACACAAAATAAAAAACATCAGCAACATCGTCAAACACAGTACAAACCTTCCACAGGACCAGCAACAGGGTAGGGGAGGGGTGTGGAGGAAGTCCAACGTACAGTGCCTTGCAAAAGTATTAGCCCCCCTTGAACTTTTTGACCTTTTGCCATATTTCAGGCTTCAAACATAAAGAGATAAAATTGGAATTTTTTGTGAAGAACCAACACTAAGTGGGACACAATCGTGAAGTGGAATGAAATTTATGCAATATTTTAAACTTCCATCCATCCATCCTCTTCCGCCTATCCGGGGCCGGGTCGCGGGGGGCCTCAGTCTAAGCAGGGGCTCCCAAGCTTCCTGCTCCCCAGCCACTTCCTCCAGCTCCTCCGGACGGACCCCGAGGTGTTCCCAGGCCGAGAGACATAGTCCCTCCAGCGTGTCCTGGGTCTCCCGAGGAGGCGTCCAGGAGGCATCTGGACCAGATGCCCGAGCCTCAGCTGCTCCTCTCGACGTGGAGGAGCAGCGACTCTACTCTGAGCTCCTCCCGTGTGACCGAGCTCCTCCCCCTATCTCTAAGGGAGCGCCCGGCCACTCTTCGGAGGAAACTCATTTTGGCCGATTGTATCCGCGATCTCGTCCTTTCGGTCATTACCCAGAGCTCATGACCATAGGTGAGGGGAGGAACGTGACTGAGGTAAATCGAGAGCTTCGCCTTTCGGCTCAGCTCCTCTTCACCACAACGGTCCGATACAGCGACTGCATCACTGCCGACGCTGCACCGATCCGCCTGTCAATCTCACGCTCCATCCTCCCCTCACTGTGAACAAGACCCCGAGATACTTGAACTCCTCCACTTGAGGCAGAGACTCCCCACCCACCCGGAGAGGGCAATCCACCTTTTTCCGGTCCAGAACCATGGCCTCGGATTTGGAACAGCTGATCCTCATCCCGGCTGCTTCACACTCTGCTGCAAACCGCCCCAGTGCTGCAGGTCCTGGCTCGATGGAGCCAACAGGACAACATCATCCGCAAAAAGCAGAGATGAGATCCTGTGGTTCCCAAACTGGACCCCCTCCGGCCCCTGGAGCTTTCCGACCACCTCAGTGACTTCAGCCAGGGTGATGGGTGAGTCCGCCTCTGGGTCCCCAGCCTCGGCCTCCTCTTCAGAGGACGTGACGGTGGGATTGAGGAGATCCCCAAAGTTTTCCTTCCACCGCCCGACAACATCCCCAGTCGAGGTCAGCAGCTCTCCCCCCGCACTGTAAACAGTGTTAGTGAAGCACTGCTTCCCCCTCCTGAGGCGCCGGACGGTTTGCCAGAATTTCCTTGGGGCCGTCCGATAGTCCTCCTCCATGGCCTCCCCGAACTCCTCCCAGACTCGAGTTTTTGCCTCTGCAACCGCCCAGGCTGCAGCACGCTTGGCCCGATGGTACCCGTCAGCTGCCTCAGGAGTCCCCCGAGCCTGCAAGGCCCGGTAGGACTCCTTCAGCCTGACGCCATCCCTTACTTCCAGTGTCCACCACCGGGTTCGGGGATTGCCGCCGCGACAGGCACCGCAGACCTTACGGCCACAGCTACGAACGGCCGCATCGACAATAGAGGCCAAGAACGAAGCCAACTCGGGCTCCATGTCCCCAGCCTCCCCCGGGATCTGGGAGAAGCTCTCCCGGAGGTGTGAGTTGAAGGCCGCACCGACAGAAGGTTCCACCAGACGTTCCCAACAGACCCCCACGATACACTTGGGCCTGCCAGGTCTTTCCGGCTTCCTCCTCCGCCAGCGGACCCAACTCACCACCAGGTGGTGATCAGTTGACAGCTCTGCCCCTCTGTTCACCCGAGTGTCCAAGACACACGGCCGGAGGTCAGATGACACGACAACAAAGTCGATCATCGACCTCCGGCCTAGGGAGTCCTGGTGCCACGTGCACCGATGGACCCCCTTGTGCTCGAACATGGTGTTCGTTATGGACAAACTGTGACTAGCACAGAAGTCCAATAACAGAACACCGCTTGGGTTCAGATCAGGGAGGCCGTTCCTCCCAATCACCCCTCTCCAAGTGCCACTGTCGTTGCCCACGTGGGCGTTGAAGTCCCACAGTAGAACTACAGAGTCCCCGGTCGGCGCACTGTCCAGTGCCCCTCCCAGAGACTCCCAGAGGCCGGGTACTCTGCACTGCTGTTCGGCCCGTAGGCCGACACCACAGTGAGAGACCTGTCCCCGACCCGAAGGCGCAGGGACGCGACCCTCTCGTTCACCGGGGTGAACTCCAACACGCAGCATCTGAGCTGTGGGGCAATGAGCCCACACCAGCTCCAACGCCAGAGAAATGGAGAGTCCAACCCCTCTCAAGGAGTTGGGTTCCAGAGCCCAGGCTGTGCGTGGAGGTGAGGCCGAATATATCTAGCCGGTAACGCTCGACCTCCCGCTCAAGCAGGCAGAGACTGATCTGAGACTGATCACACACAGGTGGACTCTCTTTATCCTCATCAGTCATTTAGGTCACACTGGAGCATTCAGAAATCATCAGGGAACTTCTGGAGTCAGTTGGCTGCACTGAGAGAAAAGGGGGTGAATATTTTTGCACACCCTACTTTTCAATTTTTTATTTGTAAAAAAAGTTTAAAATATTGACAATGAACCAAAAGGTCATTATAATAAGCTACAGCGCAGCGCGCCACATACCACCCGGCCTCCCGCCTGCTCGCATAAATTCAAATCCCCAGAAAACAAACAAACAAACATGCTGGCAATTCAGAACAGGTCCAACAGTTACCAAAATGTCTTATATAATAAGTTTGGCGCAATAAACTTGTAGATGGCAAATATTGACCAAGATATTTCTAGATTAGATTAGCAGCAACTGGCAAAGCATAGAGAAGAGGCCGGGTGGCGTACTGTAGCTCCTTCGCGCATCCGCTACGGTAACCGCACTTGGACATGACAGGCCACAGAACAGTAACAGTGGTCTCATAAAAAAACAAAGTACAAGTGCACCACCTAGTGGTCGCTCCCTTACACTTCTATGAGAGATTTTTTCTTGGGCTGCAGCTGCAGTTCCTCACTCGGCCACACGTCTGCAGCCACGGACAGAGGGGGCGGGGCTTATCCAGCTCTTATTATACATCCATTGTTTTGTCTCACTTTCTGATGCTGGTGACGTCCTTAGTCCACTTGTTCCTGGTCTCTGGTTCAGTCCGGTTGATCTCATGTCCCTCAGATTGAAGGTGGGTGGCGTGCGGACGGGAAAGGCCTCAGTATCTGGGACACTTTTGCTCACACTCCGCTCCGGATTTCCGACGACGACACCGGTGATGTGGCCTGCGATAGTTACCACAAGTTTGAGGAGGATGTGCGCATGCTGCAGGAGCTTGGCGTGGGCTACTACCGCTTCTCCATTTCCTGGTCCAGAGTCCTGCCCGACGGCACAACGGCACACGTCAACGAGCCCGGCATGCAGTACTACGAGAAACTGGTGGATTCACTGCTACAGGCCGGAATTCAGCCACAGGCGAGTACAAGAACAGGAGCAGTAACATCTGTAGTAGTAATAGTTGTAGTAGTAGTAGTAGTACTTGTAGTAGTAGTTGTTGTAATAATAGTAGAAGTTGTAGTAGCAGTAGTATTAGTTGTAGTAATAGTAGTAATAGTTGTAGTAGTACCAGTGGCAGCTGGTGGTATAATTTTTTGGGGGGGTGCATAAGTCAAAATTATAAATATGAATTATAAATATGTGTATTATGTACAGGCTATAAAAACACATGCCAAAAACAGACATTTTAGTCACTATTTGCTGAACTTTATCAGATGCACAGCGCACAGCCAAGAGCAAAGTTTACACAGCAACACAACCTGATGCACCTGCTCACACCCAACGCAAAACACACCGTAACACACCGTAACACAATGTAACACACCGTAACACACGGCAACACGCCGTAACACACCGTAACACACCGTAACACAACGTAACACAAAGTAACACAACGTAACACAAAGTAACACACCGTAACACAAAGTAACACACCATAACACACCGTAACACAAAGTAACACACCGTAACACACCGTAACACAAAGTAACACACCGTAACACAAAGTAACACACCATAACACACCGTAACACACCGTAACACAAAGTAACACACCATAACACACCGTAACACAAAGTAACACACCGTAACACAAAGTAACACACCATAACACACCGTAACACAAAGTAACACAAAGTAACACACCGTAACACAACGTAACACACCATAACACACCGTAACACAAAGTAACACACCGTAACACACCGTAACACAAAGTAACACACCGTAACACAAAGTAACACACCGTAACACAACGTAACACAAAGTAACACACCGTAACACACCGTAACACAAAGTAACACACCATAATACACCGTAACACAAAGTAACACAAAGTAACACACCGTAACACACCGTAACACACCGTAACACAAAGTAACACACCATAACACACCGTAACACAAAGTAACACACCGTAACACAAAGTAACACAAAGTAACACACCGTAACACAAAGTAACACACCATAACACACCGTAACACACTGTAACACATGGCAACACAACGTAACACACCGTAACACGCCGTAACACACGGCAACACAACGTAACACACCGTAACACACCGTAACACAAAGTAACACAAAGTAACACACCGTAACACACTGTAACACACCATAACACACCGTAACACAAAGTAACACACCGTAACACACCGTAACACAAAGTAACACACCGTAACACACCATAACACACCGTAACACACGGCAACACAACGTAACACACCGTCACACGCCGTAACACACGGCAACACAACGTAACACACCGTAAGACAACATAACACAACATAACACACCGTAACACACCGTAACACACGGCAACACACCGTAACACACCGTAGCACAAAGTAACACACCGTAACACACGTGACACACCGTAACACACCGTAACACAATGTAACACACCGTAACACACCGTAACACACGTGACACACCGTAACGCAACGTAACACACCATAACGCAACGTAACACACGTAACACAACGTAACACACCATAACGCAACGTAACACACCATAACACACCGTAACACACTGTAACACACGGCAACACAACGTAACACACCGTCACACGCCGTAACACACGGCAACACAACGTAACACACCGTAAGACAACATAACACAACATAACACACCGTAACACACCGTAACACACCGTAGCACAAAGTAACACACCGTAACACACGTGACACACCGTAACACACCGTAACACACCGTAACACACCGTAACACACGTGACACACCGTAACGCAACGTAACACACCATAACGCAACGTAACACACGTAACACAACGTAACACACCGTAACACACGGCAACACAACGTAACGCACCGTAACACAACATAACACAACATAACACACCGTAACACACTGTAACACACGGCAACACACCGTAACACACCGTAGCACAAAGTAACACACCGTAACACACGTGACACACCGTAACACACCGTAACACACCGTAACACACGTGACACACCGTAACACACCGTAACACACCATAACGCAACGTAACACACCGTAACACAAAATAACAGTAGTAGTAGTAGTAGTAGTAGTAGTAGTAGTAGCAGTAGTAGTAGCAGTAGTAGTAGTAGCAGTAGTAGCAGTAGTAGTAGTAGCAGTAGTAGTAGCAGTAGTAGTAGTAGTAGTAGCAGTAGTACTAATAAGTGTAGTATCCGCAGTAAGAGTGCTTGCCCCTCCACAGATCACGCTGTACCACTGGGACCTGCCTCAGGCGCTGCAGGATGTGGGCGGGTGGGAGAACGACTCTGTGGTCGAGCGTTTCCGGGATTACGCAGACCTGATGTTCTCCCGCCTCGGCCCCAAAGTCAAACGCTGGATCACCATAAACGAGCCGTACATCATCTCTACCGTGGGCCACGGATACGGAGCCGCCGCGCCCGGTGAGCCCTACTGTACCTGAAGTCCTGGTTTAGTCCTGGTTTAGTCCTGGTTTAGTCCTGGTTTAGTCCTGGTTTAGTCCTGGTTTAGTCTTGGTTTAGTCCTGGTTTAGTCTTGGTTTAGTCCTGGTTTAGTTCTGGTTCCATCCTGGTTTTGTCTTGGTTTAGTTTTGGTTTAGTTTTGGATTAGTCCTGGTTTAGTCCTGGTTTAGTCCTGGTTTAGTCCTGGTTTAGTCTTAGTTCTGTCACGGTTTGAGTGTGGTTGAGGACCCCAAAGCAGAGACATAGGCGCAGGTAGATGTTTAACAGGTTTATTGCCGGGAATGAAGGATGTGGTGATGGATACAGGCTGGAGACATAGACGGAGGGAAGACACTGGGGTAGACTCACGGGTAGACAGACTGGACGACAAGGGCAGGCAGGACGACGTGGACAAGCAGGATGAGGACGAGGACGTGGACAAGGGATAGAGGAGGAATGAACTGACACTGAACAAAGGATAAGGACAGAACTAAGTAGTGGGGCTGATTAGACAATGAGCTGCAGGTGATCCACCGAGCAGGTGATCCACACTGCAGCATTAGCCCAGCCACACCCCCAGAGGAGCAGACAGACACAGAAGGGAGGGGGAACACACAACAAACACCAAACCCTGACAAGTTCAGTCCTGGATCAGTCCTGGTTTGGTCCTGGTTGTGTCCTGATTTAGTCCTGGTTTAGTTTTAGTTCACTCTTTGATCAGTCCTGGTTTAGTCCTGGTTCAGTCCTGGTTCAGTCCTGGTTTAGTCTTGGTTTAGTCCTGGTTTAGTTCTGGTTCAGTCCTAGATCCTAACTGGTGTTGGTCTGGGCAGGGATCTCGTTCCGCCCAGGGACCCTGCCGTACATCGTGGGTCATAACCTGCTGAAGGCTCATGCCGAGGCCTGGCACCTGTACGACGGGCGGTACCGGGCGGCTCAGGGGGGGCAGATCTCCATCACCATCAACTCCGACTGGGCCGAACCGCGCAACCCGCACAAGCAGGAGGACGTGGACGCCGCCAACAGATACGTGGAGGTACTGCGGGCGAGGGGGCGGGTACAGCGGGCGCGGGTAAGCGTGCGTGGGCGGGTACATGGGGTGTGGGTGGGTACAGCCGGGGCAGGGGTGAGTACTGCGGGCACAGGTGGGTACAGCGGGTACGGGAGCAGGTACTGCGGGGGCGGGTACTGCGGGCGCGGGTGGGTACAGGGCGCGTGGGCAGGTATGGGCGGTTACTGCGGGCGGGCACAGCGGGCATGGGCGGATACAGCGGGTACGTGCGGGTACAGCAGGCGCGGGTGGGTATGGGCGCGTGGGCAGGTATGGGCGGTTACTGTGGGTGGGCACAGCGGGCATGGGCGGATACAGCGGGTACAGCAGGTGCGGGTGGGTATGGGCGGGTACGTGTGGGTACAGCAGGTGTGGGTGGGTATGGGCGGGTACGTGCGGGTACAGCAGGTGTGGGCGGGTATGGGCAGGTACAGTGGGTACTGCGGGCGGGGATGACATCACCCTCTCTGTAAACGAGTGTTCTGAACCTGACGTCGCCCACAGCGTTCGGCTCCAAATGAAGCTCATTGAGGCCTGGTCCATATATGGAATTTGGACCGCGAGTATCATAGCAACCAAATGAACACAGGTGTGGACACAGGTGTGGACACAGGTGTGGACACAGGTGTGGACACAGGTGGACACAGGTGTGGACACAGGTGTAGACACAGGTGTAGACACAGGTGTGGACACAGGTGGACACAGGTGTGGACACAGGTGTGGACACAGGTGTGGGCACAGGTGTGGGCACAGGTGTGGACACAGGTGGACACAGATGTAGACACAGGTGTGGACACAGGTGGACACAGGTGTGGACACAGGTGTGGACACAGGTGTGGACACAGGTGGACACAGGTGTGGACACAGGTGTGGACACAGGTGGACACAGGTGTGGACACAGGTGTGGACACAGGTGTGGACACAGATGTAGACACAGGTGGACACAGGTGGACACAGGTGTGGACACAGGTGTGGACACAGATGTAGACACAGGTGGACACAGGTGGACACAGGTGGACACAGGTGGACACAGGTGTGGACACAGGTGGACACAGGTGGACACAGGTGGACACAGGTGTGGACACAGGTGTGGACACAGATGTGGACACAGGTATGAGCACAGGTGTGGACACAGGTGTGGACACGGGTATGAGCACAGGTGTGGACACAGGTGGACACAGGTGTAGACACAGGTGTGGACACAGGTGTGGACACAGGTGGACACAGGTGGACACAGGTGTGGACACAGGTGTTCTGTCTCTCAGTTCCAGTTGGGCTGGTTCGCTCATCCCGTTTTCGTTGGCGACTACAGCGACCTCATGAAGACCATCATCAGGGAGCGGAGCCTGGCAGCCGGACTCCCCAAGTCCAGGTGAGCAAGACCGGACCAAATCCTGGTTTAGACTTGGTTTAGACGGGGTTTAGAACTCGTTTAGAGCTGGTTTAGACCTAGTTTAGACCTAGTTTAGTCCTGGTTTAGTCCTGGTTTAGACCTGGTTTAGACCTGGTTTAGACCTGGTTTAGTCCTGGTTTAGACCTCGTTTAGACCTGTTTTAGACTTGGTTTAGTCCTGGTTTAAACCTGTTTTAGACCTGGTTTAGACCTGGTTTAGTCCTGGTTTAGAGCTGGTTTAGACCTGGTTTAGAGCTGGTTTAGACCTGGTTTAGACCTGGTTTAGACCTGGTTTAGAGCTGGTTTATACCTGGTTTAGAGCTGGTTTAGAGCTGGTTTAGAGCTGGTTTAGTCCTGGTTTAGACCTGGTTTGGACCTGGTTTAGACCTGGTTTAGACCTGTTTTAGACCTGGTTTAGACCTGGTTTAGAGCTGGTTTAGAGCTGGTTTAGAGCTGGTTTAGTCCTGGTTTAGACCTGGTTTAGAGCTGGTTTAGACCTGGTTTAGACCTGGTTTAGAGCTGGTTTAGACATTGTTTAGACCTGGTTTAGAGCTGGTTTAGAGCTGGTTTAGTCCTGGTTTAGAGCTGGTTTAGACCTGGTTTAGACCTGGTTTAGAGCTGGTTTAGAGCTGGTTTAGACCTGGTTTAGACCTGGTTTAGAGCTGGTTTAGACCTGGTTTAGTCCTGGTTTATACCTGGTTTAGAGCTGGTTTAGTCCTGGTTTAGACCTGGTTTAGACCTGGTTTAGACCTGGTTTAGTCCTGGTTTAGTCCTGGCTCACACTAACCTGTGGGTGTGTGTCAGGTTGCCAGAGTTCACTCCTGAGCAGATCCAGAGGATTAAAGGAACTCACGATTACTTTGGCTTTAACCACTACACGACCAAACTGGCCTATCCCCTGGACTACGGCAACCTGCAGCACTACGATGCCGACCGGTGAGTACCCCAACCCGAGAACCCGAGAACCCGACGACCCAACAACCCGAGAACCCAAAAACCCGAGAACCCGACAACCCGACACCCCGAGAACCCGAGAACCCGACGACCCAACAACACGAGAACCCGACGACCCAACAACACGAGAACCCGACGACCCAACAACACGAGAACCCGACGACCCGATAACCCGACAACCTGACGACCTGACAACGGGAGAACCCGACAACCCGGGAACCCGACGACCCGACAACCTGACGACCTGACAACCTGACAACCGGAGACCCCAACAACCCGAGAACCCAACAACCTGATAACCCAGAACCCGACAACCCGACGACCCGACAACCCGAGAACCCAACGACCCAACAACCCGAGAACCCGACAACCCGATAACCCGACAACCTGACGACCTGACAACGGGAGAACCCGACAACCCGGGAACCCGACGACCCGACAACCCGACAACCCAACGACCCAACAACCCGAGAACCCGACAACCCGAGAACCCAACGACCCAACAATCCGAGAACCCGACAACCTGACAACCCAAGAACCCGACGACCCAACAACCCGAGAACTCAACAACCTGACGACCTGACAACCCGAGAACCCAAGAACCCGACACCCTGACAACCCGACAACCCGAGAAACCGACACCCCGACAACCCGACACCCCAACAACCCGAGAACCCAAGAACCCGAGACCCTGACAACCCGAGAACCTGACAACCCGACACCCTGACAACCCGAGAACCTGACAACCCGACACCCCGACAACCCCACACCCCGACAACCCGAGAAACCGACAACCCGACAACCCGACAACCCGACAACCTGAGAACCCGATGACCTGAGAACCCGAGAACCCGACGACCCGACAACCTGAGAACTCGACAACCCAAGAACAGAACAGAGAACAGCCTGACAGAACCCGTGGGTGTGTTCCAGGGGCACGGCGACGGTGGTGGACCGGACGTGGCTGGACTCCGGCTCCGGGTGGCTCAAAGTGACTCCGTTCGGATTCAGACGGATTTTAAACTTTATCAAAAACAACTACGGAAACCCCCCGGTTCTGGTGACGGAGAACGGAGTGAGCCAGAGAATAATGGAGCTGAACGACACGCTACGACAGCACTACTACAGCGAGTACCTCAACCAGGCGCTCAAAGGTACTACTACTACTACTACTACGACTACTACTACTACTGCTACTGCTACTACTACTACGACTACGACTACTACTACTACTGCTACTACTACTACGACTACTACTGCTACTGCTACTACTGCTACTGCTACTACTACTACGACTACGACTACTACTACTACTACTACTGCTACTACTACTACGACTACTACTGCTACTGCTACTACTGCGACTGCGACTACGACTACGACTGCTACTACTACTACTGCTACTGCTCCTCCTAACTGTACTTCTTGTCCTAACTCCGTAGCGTTTCTTCGTTCTTCTTCCTGTACCGTTTCTTCGTTCTTCTTCCTGTAGTGTTTCTTCGTTCTTCTTCCTGCAGCGTACTCTCAGGACGGCGTGGACCTCCGGGGCTACACCGCCTGGTCGCTCATGGATAACCTGGAGTGGGCTACGGGCTTCGCCGAGCAGTTCGGTCTGTACTTCGTGAACCGGACCGACTCTGGACTGAAGCGAACCCCCAAAGTCTCCGTCCAGACCTACTCCACCATCATCAGGTGCAACGGCTTCGTCCAACCCGACTCCGGACACCCGTGTCTGCAGCCTCCGGGTAAGTTCTGCTTTAGTCCTGATTTAGACTCATTTAGACCTGGTTCTGTCCTAGTTTAGACCTCTTTTAGAACTGGTATAGTCCTAGTTTAGACCTCTTTTAGAACTGGTATAGTCCTAGTTTAGATCTGGTTTAGACCTCGTTTAGACGTCTTTAGTTCTGGGTCGGGGATGTGGTGACCAGACTATTATTCCTGTGTTTAAAAAAAGTACAGACGCACATCAGCCTGAAACATCCGAGCAAATCATCTGGAAAAGAGATTAAAGATTCAGACATTCACAAATCACTCACAAGGAAACCAACCTGGTTAACATGACTAACCTGGCTCTGAAAAGTCCATTTTGCAGCTCTGCTTAAACCTTCTCCCTCTGTCCACAGTCACTGTGACGCCCTCTGTGACGCCCACTGTGATGCCCACTGTGACGCCCACTGTGACGCCCTCTGTGACGCCCTCTGTGACGCCCTCTGTGACGCCCTCTGTGACGCCCTCTGTGACGCCCCCTGTGGTTCTGAATTTCCTGGGAATGGACCTGACCGCGGACGAGGCCAAAGTCGGACTCACCGCGACCTTTGCCGTCCTGGTGGTGAGTGTCACCGCCCTGGGGTTTGTGATCGGCTTCTTCATGACCAGAAAAATAAAAACCAGTGACTAGATCGGACTTCACACATTTTTTCATTAAACTCGCCGTAGGTGTCAGAAATGTGCCGCAGAATATGTAATTGTTCCGTTTAATGATGAATTTAAGATTTGTTCTTTGTGCTCAAAACAAAGACTAAGTTCATCTTTTGTTTACTTGGTTCCACATGTGTCCTTCAGTTTGATGTTTCTGTGAGAATCTACAGTGTAAATATGGAAATAAAGAAACAGAAATGAAAAAGTGTTTCTCTTTGGTCGTGTAAGTTTTACACATCACAAATACAGACACAGAATGAATATCTGAGCTCAAACAGCTGGAATAAAGCTGATAGTTCTGCAGCCAGAGGGAAGCGGCTGAACGTCACTGTGCAGAGTCATTTATTTGAGGCATTCACACTCCACACTCTCCCCAGGGCCCAGATCTGAAATGGCTCAGTCTAATATTCAGATACAGTTGTGTTATTTTCACACATGAGGCACAAACTCCACTGCAGCTGGAGCGAACAGTTCCCATTCAGTCTTTTCCCAAAGTATTTATGACTCGTGCCGCTGCAGCGTCAGAGCCGTCTGCACACGTAAAGATCAAGACAAGACAAAAAGAAGAGGAGAAAGGACGCACCCTTGTGGTAATTTGTGGACTGTGAGCTGCTCCTCACAGTCCCACGTCTCGGCTCTGGCTCCTTGGAGATCCCTATATTCCTCAGAGTGCGTTTCCCTGCACATCAGTGTCCCGGGTATGATCGGGTTTTTGAGTGTCCCGGTTTCACATGTTTACGCAGCATCTGCAACGCGACATACGCACAGAACAGACTCAGCACCAGCAGAACATCCTCTGTCACAGAGAGAACACTCATATTCACTGAGTCACAGAGAGAACACTCATATTCACTGAGTCACAGAGAGAACACTCATATTCACTGAGTCACAGAGAGAACACTCATTCACTGAGTCACAGAGAGAACACTCATATTCACTGAGTCACAGAGAGAACACTCATATTCACTGAGTCACAGTGAGAACACTCATTCACTGAGTCACAGAGAGAACACTCATATTCACTGAGTCACAGAGAGAACACTCATATTCACTGAGTCGAGTCCTTTAGTCCCACAGAAGCTGAAGCAGCAGCACAAGGAAAGAGCTGCTTTTTTCAGCTCTTACAGTTTATGCAAATGAGTCATGAGGTTTTAAGTTTAGTTTGTGTAAAACATAAATGTTTAAATCTGCATTAAACTCATTCTGATCTCACACTGATGAGGCTCTGGAGTCAGGACCTTTATGTGTTTAAAGTTTATTTATGCAGATTAAGAACAGGAATAATAATTAAAGCCGCAAGCGGCATCGAACGGCCCTCGCGGGCCACGCGTCGCATTCGGCTGACCCGGCTCTCCCCCGGGTGGCGCCGACGCTCCCCCGGGTGGCGCTGATGAGCCTCTTGTCTCTGTGTGTTTGTGGCTTTGGGCTGAAGCACTGTCAGTAAACATAAAGTCCACACACACCGGAGATGCTGATGTGTTAACATTGACGAATATGGACATTTTGGGACATCGCCATGGCAACACCGTGCAAAATACAACTTTTGCCCCCGGACTTTTTTGTTCAGGCTGACCTGAAGAATCACTGTGCCAAATTTCACGTTCTTCAATGAAACTAATAAGACGTTATATCACTTTGAAATGTAAGAAATTGTTGAAATTTTCCCATTAGGATAACATTGGAGTATTTGTACACATACGACATTCGTACACATATAATACATTTTTTGAAAGCTCTCGAGATTCCCCACGTCACTGTGGGGTCATTGGTGAATGACGGGCGCTTACGCGAAGCCCATTCACTCAATGTTGACGATGACTTGTTAGCAAGAACAAATATGCATGTCCCATGCCTTTGGCATGGGTTGCTAGGATACTGCTGTTCATGGAGAGAGCGAGGGAGGGACGAAGTTCAGCGTGAAGCTGAATCACAACGATGATGTTGCCATCGTTGATGTTGACATCAACGATGATGCCTGGGTGAAGCCCAGGCATCATCGTTGCGAGAGCAATAGGCCCTACGCCCTGTAGGGGCTCAGCCCTAACAATGACAGGTGATAGTAACAGCAACATTACAACATTAAAACATTAAAAAATTTAGAAGTGTCCACAAGTCTGGTTTTCCTTTAGCCACTGTTTCAAGTGTGATTTGAAAGTGGCCAGTGTTGGAGTGTCTCTTATTGACACTGGGAGAGTTCCGGTGTTGGAGTCTCTTATTGACACTGGGAGAGTTCCGGTGTTGGAGTGTCTCTTATTGACACTGGGAGAGTTCCGGTGTTGGAGTCTCTCTTATTGACACTGGGAGAGTTCCGGTGTTGGAGTGTCTCTTATTGACACTGGGAGAGTTCCGGTGTTGGAGTGTCTCTTATTGACACTGGGAGAGTTCCAGTGTTGGAGTGTCTCTTATTGACACTGGGAGAGTTCCAGAACTCGGTGCCTCTGACTGAGAGCATAGTTTGTCCAAACAAGGTGCTTCTGTGTGGACCTCACAGTTCCCCCGGGCCGTGGCCCTAGTTCCATCCCGTGGCCCTAGTTCCCATCCCACAGACAGTCTTTGTTTTAATAAAATCCTGTAGCGGAGGAGGAGCCCATGTAAAACTTTATATATAAAACAACCATTTTTAAAATGAACAAAATTATTAAAATTAAGCAATTTATACTTGTCTAAAATAGTGCAGTGGTGGACTGAGTGGTTTATTGTCCAATATTTTTAAAGCTTTTTTACAAAGTGATTCAACTTTAAGTGTTGTGCCAGCAGCAAGTGCCCATGTGGTTCTGCAGTACTCTATATGCCACAGAATCATGGAGTGTAAAAACATTTGTGCCGCATATAGAGTCATAAAGGGTCTTTGTCTGTCTAAAATTCACCAAGTTAAAATTAACAGTTTTTGTGAGGCGCTTAATGTGTTTCTTGAATGTTTATGTCGGGTCCAGCGTCAGTCCCAAGTATTTAAACTCTTTGACGAGACCGAGTTCTACTCTGTCCAGGAAAACACTGGACCGCTGCAGCTCAGCTGTTTTTTTACTGAACATGCAAACAGTTTTCTTTATATTGAGTTGTAAGAATGAGTTCTTGACCCACTTTTGGACTTGAGTCATGGCTGATTTTAACTTTTCTGATGCTTCTTGTACAGTTTTAGCATGTGTGAAAATTACAGCATCGTCAGCATACAGCTGGACATTTACATTTGGACACATTTCCGGGAAATCATTAATAAAAACACTAAATAAAATAGGTCCTAAAATGCTACCTTGGGGAACCCCGTTGGACACTTCACTCTCAGAGTGCAGGATTATTAGTGGTTCCTAGAGTGTCTAAAAGTACAGTGGGGGGGAGAGCCTTCAGTTACCAAGCTCCTGTGGTATGGAATCAACTCCCTGTTGGTGTTAAACAGGCTCCACAGTCTCTTTATTTAAGACCAGGCTTAAAACCTTCCTCTTCGGAATAGCTTATGACCAGGTTACTTAGTTGATGTCACTAAGATAAGCTGCTGCAGGAGATAACAAGCTGGGGGAAGTGTGGCAACCTGAGCACTGTCCTCTGTTTCCTCCTTTTTTCTCACCAGCATCACTCACTATGTTCTCATCTGTAGTTTGTTCATTGCTATTCACATGTTGTCCCCTGTCCCACTCCCCCTGTGGAGTGGAACTCTTTCAGACGCCTGATGGCAGCTGGACCCCTCTCCTCCTCCTCCTCCTCCTCGCCCGGCTCCTCCTCCTCCCCCTCTCCTCCTCCTCGCCCCTCTCCTCCTCCTCCTCCTCCTCCTCCTCGCCCCTCTCCTCCTCCTCCTCCTCCTCCTCCCCGGCTCCTTCCCCACCTGGGTAGCTGTGGTCATACTGAACTGGCCCACGGGCCTGGACATCTATAGCCTGTCCGTCCATGGGAGTGGATCCCTCCTTCACTGTAGTTCTCCCCGAGGTTTCTTCTTTTTCCCAGGACTCTGGGTTTTTTGGAGTTTTTCCTTGCTGAGAAGGAGGGTCTAAGGACAGGGGATGACTGGACCATGTTTCATTTGCTGCTTTACATGAATGTTGTTTATTCCTGTTCTGATATGTCTGTGTGTATGTTTGGCTCATCAGAATCTTAGAACGGCCTCAGAGGAAACTGTTGATGTGATTTTGGGCGCTACAAAATAAATTGAATTGAATTGAATTGAAGGTAGGAAGATTTAAAACCAGACAGGGAAACACACTTGTCTGTGGGACAAGTAGGATTCAAACCAAGGGCTGATCCAGTCCAAACCAAATTAATCATTTGACAGCCCTAATTTAAACCATAAACCATTATCCAGTTATTAGTACAAAGTTGCATATCAAAATTATATATTTATAATCGCATTGCATGTTTAAAATTGTGTTATTTTGCATTTTCAGTTTTAAAGCCATAATGTAAAGCAATTACCACCGTTTCTTAATTGAGAATCAAACACAAAAAGAATTTCCTTTTTGACCTTTTGTTTATTTTCTTTCAGAAAAGTGCAGAGCAGAGTCAGAACTTTGAGTCAGATTACACTCTTATGCTTATTAAAAAATAAAATGGCAACATTACAAACACACACTTCTTAGCTTGAAATAACAGCAATGAACTTAGTAATATGTAACATCAGTGTATGAACAGAGAGAGAAAAGTCTTTCACACGGCACCGCTGCTGCAGGTGGAGCCAGATATTGGTTTGCCACAGGTGCCGAGCTCGGGTCGACCGCTGTGTGTTCAGTCCTCACCTCTGCACCGAGCCACAGTCATGTCCGATTCTGGGTTCACTTCATCCGAATCAGCCAACAGGAGGTTTATTTTATTTTGAGGTGGATCTGGGTCCATTTCCCTGTGAGAAGCAAACAGCCTGAAGCTTCCAGACTTCCTCTTTCAGATCTCGGGAGGCTTTTCAGGTCCTTAAATCTGGGGTGAAGAGCTGTTGCCATTTTCGACCACTGGACACTGGTGCTTTCCTTCTGCTTTGACAGGTCAGACGTGAAGGCTGCTTTAAACCGGAGCACATGGTCTGGGCCGTCGTCTCCATCACCAGGAACAAACGGCGCAGTGCAGGAGATGCACTGTTCACCACCCGAAAGCTCAGCCACACACCTGCCATGAAAAACCAAAGAGTGCCATTAATAACAGATATATAAATATAATAAGAGTAATATGATTATATAAAGAGTAAAATCATTATGTCCTGTACATAAAGTGCCAAAGAAATAAAATGTAAACACTGCATGATGAAAAAGAGGCCTGCACACGATTAAGCTCCAGAGAAACTATTGTGTAGCTTTTCCTCCTTTGCATAATTCATAACCACTACAACTGTTACAACTACAACTAAATTATTCATGTTTTGCAATAAATTACCAGCAATCAAAGAGAAAATAAATCACTTTTTCATTTTTTTTTAAATAAAATAAATTCTAAATATGTGTTATTTTTAAAGTAGCCCGACCTGCAGGTTCAACAAGTGCTTCAAGCTTTTCCATCTCCTCCAGTTCAGCATTAGTCGGTGTCCAGCGGCTTCTTCGGCCCTGAAGCATCGTCGTTTCTGAGGAGACGGAGACTGAGAGGAGTTTCACCATCTCCAGGAAACTAAAGATAAAAAAGTAGCAGTTAACTCTCAAAAATCCCTCGTCGACGCTTTGTTCTGGACACTTTATTTGGCCTTGAACCCGAAGTACGTCAGGCACACAGACAAACGGGGACTCAGGCTAAAGGGAACGGAAAATACACTCTTTTTTACACATTCAATATTAGACTTTACTAAACTTTAGCACTGTCAGGTTTGGCTCTTGGGTTAAGCTGTTTTAAGAAAAGTGCCATCTTAAAGTTGAACTCTGTCACATTTGAAGCTAAAGTCCGTGGCTAGAGGTGATGGAATTCTGTCAGAGCCAAAAAACGGCACAGATCAGTGTTTCCTCGGTGGAGAATCTGACTGTGTGTGAGTCTGTGAAGGCAACAAACTAGTGTAGTGATGGGGGCAAGTTCTGACCTAGTGCAGTGATGGGGGCAAGTTCTGAACTAGTGCAGTGATGGGGGCAAGTTCTGAACTAGTGCAGTGATGGGGGCAAGTTCTGAACTAGTGTAGTGATGGGGGCAAGTTCTGAACTAGTGTAGTGATGGGGGCAAGTTCTGAACTAGTGTAGTGATGGGGGCAAGTTCTGAACTAGTGCAGTGATGGGGGCAAGTTCTGAACTAGTGCAGTGATGGGGGCAAGTTCTGAACTAGTGTAGTGATGGGGCAAGTTCTGAACTAGTGCAGTGATGGGGGCAAGTTCTGAACTAGTGTAGTGATGGGGCAAGTTCTGAACTAGTGTAGTGATGGGGGCAAGTTCTGAACTAGTGCAGTGATGGGGCAAGTTCTGAACTAGTGCAGTGATGGGGCAAGTTCTGAACTAGTGTAGTGATGGGGGCAAGTTCTGAACTAGTGATCACTGCATGACATCAGCAGGTGAACAGAGCACTGGGCTTTAGAGACGTACACAGGTGAATAATAAAGGGTTTCTCATGTGTGGATCATGATAAAGGCGGTGGTTTTACGCCAAAGCAACCCTCTCCATTTGTCCAGGCTGGGGACTGGCACAGAGGGGCACAGCGCCCTCTGTGGCTGGATTAACCCACCGCCCGTGTTTTTTTAACGTTAGTGTGTTAGTAAGTGCACAGATACTCACCACAAACAGCCTCTGGGACCTGTGGAGACTCGTTTAACAGTTTAGGTAAAACATTGAGATTTCAGAAGAGTCAGAATCAACAACAAACAAACAAAATGGCAGCAATGACCCACAACATTAGTAAGACACTTAACCTTGTGTTAAATCACAGTGTTCAAAAAGAAATGTTAACAGATGGTTTAAAGGGTCAATTAACAATGCAAACCTGAGGAAGAGTTTGAGATTAGAATAACCAGTATCTCAGTTCAGAGCCATCGCACTCTAAACCAGTCCAAATCTGGCACATTTAGACCAGTTCAAAACAAACTAAACACAAAACACATTAAAAAAAAAACCCTAAGATTGTCAAGTTCGGACCTGGTTTTCACGCTAAATGAACAAAAATCAGTTAAACCTGTGGAAGTGTTAAGACCAGAGCAATTACACTCAAACCAGTCCAAATCGGGCACATTTAGACCAAACCAAATACAAAACACATTTAAAAACCCAAGATTGTCAAATTCAGACCTGGTTTTGATGCTAAATGAACAGAAAAATCAGTTAAACCTGTGGAAGTTTAGAATAACCAGTATCTCAGTCCAGTGTAAGGCTCAGGACCAGAGTTATTACACTCAAACCAGTCCAAATCTGGCCCAAAGTTAGACCACCTCAGACCAGACCAAATACAAAACACATTTAAAAACCCAAGATTGTCAGTTCAGACCTGGTTTTCACACTAAATGAACAGAAAAATCAGTTAAACCTGTGGAAGTGTTAGTTTAGAATAACCAGTTTTTTCAGTCTAGCGTAAAGGTTAAGACCAGAGCAATTACACTCAAACCAGTCCAAATCGGGCACATTTAGACCAAACCAAATACAAAACACATTTAAAAACCCAAGATTGTCAAATTCAGACCTGGTTTTGATGCTAAATGAACAGAAAAATCAGTTAAACCTGTGGAAGTTTAGAATAACCAGTATCTCAGTCCAGTGTAAGGCTCAGGACCAGAGTTATTACACTCAAACCAGTCCAAATCTGGCCCAAAGTTAGACCAGTTCAGACAAAATCAAATACAAACCCATCAAATTCAGTAAGTCGAGGTCAGGCTCTTGGCCTGGAACTGACTAAGCAAAGTAAAAAACAAAAACCTGTGGTAAAAAGTTAAACCTGTGGAAATGTTAGTTTGTAATCAGGGGTTTTATTGTCTCAGACTCATGAAACCATCACACATCAGTGCTGAAATCTGTTTCACATTTAGATCATTTAGATCTCCTAAACTGTGCCAATGTTTAGGATCTGGCACACACCAGTTCAGGCCCAAAACCTTAGAGTAACAAGCATCGTTGGCATATTCAGAGCTTGTTTTGAGATGACACAAGGTTCACAGAGAACCTCAAATACCTACAGAGTTTAAGTCTGCAGGGACAGACCTCAAATACCTACAGAGTTTAAGTCTGCACGGACAGACCTCAAATACCTACAGAGTTTAAGTCTGCACGGACAGACCTCAAATACCTACAGAGTTTAAGTCTGCACGGACAGACCTCAAATACCTACAGAGTTTAAGTCTGCACGGACAGACCTCAAATACCTACAGAGTTTAAGTCTGCACGGACAGACCTCAAATACCTACAGAGTTTAAGTCTGCAGGGACAGACCTCAAATACCTACAGAGTTTAAGTCTGCACGGACAGACCTCAAATACCTACAGAGTTTAAGTCTGCACGGACAGACCTCAAATACCTACAGAGTTTAAGTCTGCAGACAGACCTCAAATACCTACAGAGTTTAAGTCTGCACAGGACAGACCTCAAATACCTACAGAGTTTAAGTCTGCACAGACAGACCTCAAATACCTACAGAGTTTAAGTCTGCACAGACAGACCTCAAATACCTACAGAGTTTAAGTCTGCAGGGACAGACCTCAAATACCTACAGAGTTTAAGTCTGCAGGGACAGACCTCAAATACCTACAGTTATTAAGTCTGCAGGGTTACCTCAACTACCTACAGAGATTATGACTTCAGTGACCTCAAATACCTACAGAGTTTAAGTCTGCAGGGACAGACCTCAAATACCTACAGAGTTTAAGTCTGCAGAGACAGACATAAAATACATACAGAGATTAAGACGGCAGGACAGACCTCAAATACCTACAGAGTTTAAGTCTGCACGGACAGACCTAATTTACCTACAGAGTTTTAGTCTGCCTGGACAGACCTCAACTACCTACCGAGTTTAAGTCTGCACGGACAGACCTCAAATACCTACAGAGTTTAAGTCTGCACGGACAGACCTCAAATACCTACAGAGTTTAAGTCTGCAGGACAGACCTCAAATACCTACAGAGTTTAAGTCTGCAGGACAGACCTCAAATACCTACAGAGTTTAAGTCTGCAGGACAGACCTCAAATACCTACAGAGTTTAAGTCTGCAGGGACAGACCTCAAATACCTACAGAGTTTAAGTCTGCAGGGACAGACCTCAAATACCTACAGAGTTTAAGTCTGCAGGGACAGACCTCAAATACCTACAGAGTTTAAGTCTGCACGGACAGACAGACCTCTATACCTACAGAGTTTAAGTCTGCAGACCTAGACCTGACCTCTACCTACAGAGTTTAAGTCTGCAGACAGACCTCAAATACCTACAGAGTTTAAGTCTGCACGGACAGACCTCAAATACCTACAGAGTTTAAGTCTGCACGGACAGACCTCAAATACCTACAGAGTTTAAGTCTGCACGGACAGACCTCAAATACCTACAGAGTTTAAGTCTGCAGGGACAGACCTCAAATACCTACAGAGTTTAAGTCTGCACGGACAGACCTCAAATACCTACAGAGTTTAAGTCTGCACGGACAGACCTCAAATACCTACAGAGTTTAAGTCTGCAGGGACAGACCTCAAATACCTACAGAGTTTAAGTCTGCACGGACAGACCTCAAATACCTACAGAGTTTAAGTCTGCATGGACAGACCTCAAATACCTACAGAGTTTAAGTCTGCACGGACAGACCTCAAATACCTACAGAGTTTAAGTCTGCAGGGACAGACCTCAAATACCTACAGAGTTTAAGTCTGCAGGGACAGACCTCAAATACCTACAGAGTTTAAGTCTGCACAGACAGACCTCAAATACCTACAGAGTTTAAGTCTGCACGGACAGACCAATAAAACCTGTGAAACCAGCAGCAGGAAGAAGGTTTGAACCATTACACTCAGCCGGTGTGTGGCCCAAAAGTCAAGGTGATGAATGGGTTAAGTACAAAGAGTGAATTCCCCTCTCAAGGGAAAGTAAACATCAGCTCGATTTAAAATGTTCAGGTTTGAACATTTCTCCATCTTGTGCGATTCTCTCAGCCTCCAGCCTTTGTCTTTCCTTCCTTTGGGATCCCAGGATCAACATTCAAACTCTTTGTGCCAGGTAAGACTCCTTTCCTCCAGATTAGTCCCAGGACATGTTTTGTTTGTAGGTTGTCCACAGTGAAATCCATTTTTCAAAAATGTAATTGTTTAGTCACTGTTCAGCGTTTGCACTTTAATAGATGCTCCTCAGGGCTCCATTTTCTTTAACTTTGATGTATTTGGGTATGAAAGGTGTTTGGGTGAATTAAGTTTGTGCATCCATTTTAAATGATATAGTTTCTTTATTCATTCCATATTTTTGGGCATTTCCTCTGATAAAAAAAAAAAAGATTCTTGATTAGTTCAGTTACTTCATCTCTTGAGGTTTTCTCCTGGCGCCTTTTTTGGCGTTTTGACTTCAAATAGAGGTGAACGTTCATTTCTCAGTCGTCCACACTCTGGACTAGGCCAAATATCCCAGTGCTACCTGTAAAAGGCTGGATTAGCATGTTAAGGTTAGACACCACCCACCACCACATGTAAATTATATGTCACAGTAGCGTTTATCTTAGCAGTGCACAACTAGCAGCAACAGTTTAGCTATGCTAGGCTAGTCAGTAACATAACACATGTTTTAGCCTTAGCTGTATTCAAATAATAATCTAAAATCTGCTATAGTTGCAAGACATTAAGACGTGGCTTTACAATGGACAATAAATGCTTAAATCAACATGGCAATAATAAAACTGCTCCCTGTAAAAAAGGTTAGACACCATCCTAAAACCGGAAAATGTGTTAAGTCAGTAAACAAGACATGAATTTGAATATGCAGTATGTTTTAGCTTTAGCTGTATTAAAATAAACTAGACATGAATTTAAGATTTAGTTTTAGCTTGTTTTAGGGACAATAAATGCTTAAAATCAGTGATGATAAAAACTGCTGCCTGTAAAAAAGGTTCGACGCCATCCTAAAACCAGAAAATGTTAGCAACATAATGGCAGACATCATATTTTAGCGTTAGCTGTATTTAAATAAACTATAAATGAATGCAAGTAGATTTAAGCTTATGTTATGGGCAATAAATGCTTAAATCAACATGGCGATAATAAAACTGCTCCCTGAAAAAAAAAAAAAAAAGTTAAACACCATCCTAAAACCAGAACATTTACAGGTTAGTCAATAACATGGGTCCAAACATAATGTTTTAGCTTTAGCTGTATTGAAAAAAACGAGCCATGAATTTAAGTAGCTTTAGTAACTGATAATTAAACTGCTCCCTGTAAAAAGAGGTTAGACACCTCCCCACCACCACATGTAAATTATGTCACAGTAGCGTTTAGCTTAGCAGTACAACTAAAGCTAGCATAGTTTCTTAGCAATGTTAAAATTTAAGGGCTGTCAGTAACATGACATGTTTTAGTCTTAGCCGTGTTTAAATAATAAACTAATAATTAACAGATCCTCCGCTGCAGTTGCCGCAGATGATCTTTATGCCTCACAGTTGCAAGACATGAGGTAGATTTAGATTTGGCTAATTTAAACACGGCTAAAGCTAAAACATGATTAACTAGAAATGAACTGAAGGAGATTGAGCTTTAGTTATGGACAATAAATGCTTAAAACATGGCAAAAAATTGTTGCCTGTAAAAAAAGAAAAAAAAGGTTAGACGCCATCCTAAAACCAGAAAATGTGTTAGTCTGTAAACTAGACTTGAATTTCAGTAGATTTAGCATTAGCTTATGTTATAACAATAAATGCTTAAAATCAACATGGTGATCGTAAAACTGCTTCCTGTAAATAAAAAAATTAAAAAAAGGTTAAGACGCCAGCCTAAAAAAACGTATGGGTTAGTAATATAATGGAAGACATGTTTTAACTTTAATGTAATTGTTATGTAACAACATGACAAAAAACTGCTGCCTGTAAAAAAAGAAAAAGGTTAGACTCCATCCAAAACCTGAAAACTAAATGGTTAGTAATTAAATGTCCCAGTAGCGATTAGCAGTGCACTACTAGTTAGCACAGTTTAGCACAGCAAGGTAAAAAAAAAATCCAATGGCCCATAGAACTATAATAAAATCTGGATGAATCCAAAATGGCGCCATATTGTTTTAAATGGGCTGTGCTCATTGGCACATGACCCCAAAAAAGTTTTACTTCTGCAGCCCAACGTGTGACGTCAGAAACGTAGTTCTGACCAGAGAGGAGCTAGGCTAACCATTACAAAGCTGATTTTTAGGTGCTTTGATGATTTTTTTTTTTTTTTAAGTTCTTATTGTAAAAATACATTATAATCCCTACAAAATTCAACCTTTATGAAAGCTGTGGAACCCTGTCAGCCTAACACGAGCAGTGTGACTTAGCAAAAAATGCCTTGTGCTTCTATGGGAAATTGCGGGCATAGAACTATATGGCTGTGGGCATAGAACTATAAGGCTGTGGGCATAGAACTATATGGCTGTGGGCTGTATGCTCAATGTACAGAGTGGGGGAAAGGGGGTTGGGTCAAATGCAAAAAAAATTCCATCATAAGAAATTCGTCAAGTACTAAGAAATTCGTGAAATGCGCCTGCCTCACCTGCTCCTGGAGCACTGGCAATGGTGAAAAATGACTCGCAAGAAATTCGTCAAGTGCGCCTGCCTCACCTGCTCCTGGAGCACTGAAAATGGTGAAGAACGATCAGAAGAAATTCGTCAAGTACTAAGAAATTCGTTAAATGCGCCTGCCTCACCTGCTCCTGGAGCACTGGCAATAGTAAAGAACGGATCATAAAAAATTCGTGAAATGCGCCTGCCTCACCTGCTCCTGGAGCACTGGCAAAGAACGGATCGTAAGAAATTCGTAAAGCCTGCCTACCTCACCCACAGAACTATAATGACCTCCCGGTTTACGGCTTTAATCATCAGCTAAAAACGGCAAAGGGTCGAGTTCACTTTGTTAAGTGGACAAGAACAGAAGAAACAGCTTCTATGAGCAGTGAAACATCTACCAAAAACTCTTTATCCAGTTGACAAATTGAACTCTACCGGGCCTCGTTTTTCTGAGTATCGGGTTCTGGCCTGTTTCATTTCTCAGTGTTCACTTACCTTTTTCCAGAAAAATTCTCAATGTTCACTTACCTTTTTCCAGAAAAATTTCACGACATGTTAAACCCCCATTTCCCCCTTATATTTAGACGCATCTACACTATGAAAACACAGCGTTTCCTCTCAACAAAAGCATTGCCACAAATGCCATATGAAAGTGCAGCAAAACATTATTAAAACCACATTGCATTAAAAAACCAAGTAGAGCGAAAAACCGCGGCAGCACGAACATTATTCACCAACACTGCGACAAAAACCCAAACACTGCGATAATCGGTCGAGTTCACCAACGGGTGAAGTTGCGTGACCAGCCAAAACAGTCTAAAAACATGTCACCAAATGGATTATTGTACCGCAAAGAAATTCAGTTCAGTTTATCCAGTTGGCAAAAGCCCAAGTGATATTTCCCCTTTGTTATGACCCCACCTGTATGAGGGACTTCAGAAACATCCGGTTCGACTGGAACAGGCTTTATAAAGTAGTAAAGTAGTAAAAGTGTGTACGGTTGGGTCTTGGCTGGTCAGGCAACAGGTAAAACCATATTGGTAAATCTTATCTGGTGTTGGCTTCTTCGCCTGGTTCAACATGCTGACGCGGTGATCTGGACGCGCTGCACCGTCTCCGTAGCCCCGCCGCTGCACCGTCTCCGTAGCCCCGCCGCTGCACCGTCTCCGTAGCCCCGCCGCTGCACCGTCTCCGTAGCCCCGTAGCATGGCGCTGCACGTGCTGTGGCCAAATATGCGCCTTTTTGAGAGTTTCGCTGTTCTGGAGCTGCAGTGATAAACTTTCACATGTCCATGTTGCTGGGGCTAAATGCGCGTTAGAAGAGCGTAAAACCGAAGCGCTGCTGTCACATACAAATCCACGTATCCGCTGCTCCCGGTGGAGCTCCCGGTGGAGCTCTCCTCTTCTGCACAGATCCTGTGAGCACCGAGGCGCCTAATTATACACACCTGTGCTACTTAATCACACTCACCTGGCGCTAATCACCAGGCCACGTGTCCTAAAGCTATTGGTGGGTTTAGGGGCAGGAAGTGTTTTGTGCCCCTTCAAAACACAGCACCTCGTCCGGGATGAGCCCCCAAGCGGCTGGTTAGCTCAATGGGTTAGTCACTGGACTTTCCCATGGCGGTCCTGGGTTCGAATCCCCCCCAAGGGTGTTAGGAGCAAAACCAGTGTGGATATAGATGTAGAGATATATATAAAAATGTATCTATGCCCACCACTAATATAGATATATTATAAATCCAGCCTAAGCTGTTGTTGTTATTAAAATGACATTTTGTTTGATTGTAATCCAGTCAGTTCTTGGGTGTATCACTAATAGAAACACTCAGGTTCCACATTTGAGCATTTACCTTTTAGATATTTCAGGGCAAAGTACAGAAGTACAGAACCTCAAAGGACAGAGTTCCTTCTATTGTGGTGGAAAAATAAAGTGTTTTATTGCACTGCCAATGAGCAGTTTTAAAAAATCACACAACTAACCAATAAAGAGGGAGTAAAGGTGCTGAACATTCCAGACAAAGTATTAACATCACCATGGAGAAAAGCAGGTGCAGACCCTCCAGAAAACTGCACACCAGAATTACTACCACTAATTACTGACTCCCACTAATATTCATTTACAGCCATGTAAAAAGTCCTGACAGGTTTATTTTTAGTTCTACACTGAGAAGAGACAATACATTAAGACCACATTTGTAAATATTGTGCCTTTTATTACCAAAAATATGAAATTACCTTCACAGAAAGTAGAATAGGACAAAAACACACTTAAATAAAGATGTAACAAACATTTACAGTGAGTCCGAGCCTCAAACGAGGAACACAAAACTCTGGCTTTGACTCTGAGTTTGGGCAGAGGAGCGGCTCATTGTGTCGGGCACTGGACTCCTGACTGTGGGGCGTCTTCGTCCTCCTCGTAAACTCTCCCTGGTGCTTCCTCTGCTGGGCCTGGACCTCCACCTCCACCAGGTCCACCTCCCCCATGTGACCGTCAGCATCAGGTCCTCTCTGGGAGGCAGTCGTCTCTCCAGCTGGTGCATGAGGTGTTTAGCCCGTCTTTTTCTGGGAATTCAGTCTGTAAACAAAAGCAGATTTAAGAACTCTGCCCCTCAGATGACAATAGGACATGTGAGGTTTAAAGTGCTGTCTGTTATTGAGAAGCTGGAGACACAATTACTGTCAGTAATGTACCAGGTGTTTTAGTTTGAGAAGATTACTGTATTTTCTGGACTATAGAGGCACCTGCATATAAGCCGCATCCACTTAATTTTATTTTTTATTTTTTTTTAAAGATATACAAGCCGCTCCGGGCTATAAGCGCTGATATCCATGTTGAAAAATGAGATATTTACTGCATATACAGAACGATTTTGTACTGTAAATGTACATTTATGTACCTGAACAGATTCTTTCTGAACAGTGACTTTTAACACTGCAGCAACTGTACTGATTAAAACGAGGTCTGAAACAGAAAAGAACCGGTAACTGACCTTCATTTCTCCTGTGCAGTTGTGTTTTGCTGCATTTGCATGTTTGAGTAACCCTTAATTATGAGTCTGTCTACATCTCCAAAGCTGAAAATGCTCTGTTCCACCTTGTGATGTCATGAAGTGGTAGTTTTCAAGTTAACAGCTCCTTTTCCCTTTAGTTCAACAGAGACGGGCGATTCCACATGTCGTCACAAGGTGCAATAGTGTGTTTTCAGTTTGAGAGAAGAACTCGACTCGCCTAAATCTGCAGGGTTCGTGCTTTAAACATGTGCGAATGAAAAGAAACAAAACAGAACTCCTGGTCTCTTTCCTGCACTGATCTGTGGAGCTGAACTTCTCCCCTCGTCCCTGGCAGAATGAGCACCTGCTGTGGATCTGCTGAATCCTGCCTGGACCCATCTGCCTTTGACCTGCGCCCTCTGCCTTTGACCTGCGCCCTCTGCCTTTGACCTGCGCCCTCTGCCTTTGACCTGCGCCCTCTGACTTTGACCTGCGCCCTCTGCCTTTGACCTGCGCCCTCTGCCTTTGACCTGCGCCCTCTGCCTTTGACCTGCGCCCTCTGCCTTTGACCTGCGCCCTCTGCCTTTGACCTGCGCCCTCTGCCTTTGACCTGCGCCCCTCTGCCTTTGACCTGCGCCCTCTGCCTTTGACCTGCGCCCTCTGCCTTTGACCTGCGCCCCTCTGCCTTTGACCTGCGCCCTCTGCCTTTGACCTGCGCCCCTCTGCCTTTGACCTGCGCCCTCTGCCTTTGACCTGCGCCCCTCTGCCTTTGACCTGCGCCCTCTGCCTTTGACCTGCGCCTCTGCCTTTGACCTGCGCCTCTGCCTTTGACCTGCGCCCTCTGCCTTTGACCTGCGCCCTCTGCCTTTGACCTGCGCCCCTCTGCCTTTGACCTGCGCCCTCTGCCTTTGACCTGCGCCCTCTGCCTTTGACCTGCGACCTCTGCCTGTGACCTGCCACCTCTGCCTTTGACCTGCGCCCTCTGCCTTTGACCTGCGCCCTCTGCCTTTGACCTGCGCCCTCTGCCTTTGACCTGCACCCCTCTGCCTTTGACCTGCACCCTCTGCCTTTGACCTGCGCCCTCTGCCTTTGACCTGCACCCCTCCGCCTTTGACCTGCGCCCTCTGCCTTTGACCTGCGCCCTCTGCCTTTGACCTGCGCCCTCTGCCTTTGACCTGCGCCCTCTGCCTTTGACCTGCGCCGTGTGCCTTTGACCTGCGCCCTCTGCCTTTGACCTGCGCCCCTCTGCCTTTGACCTGCGCCCTCTGCCTTTGACCTGCGCCCTCTGCCTTTGACCTGCGCCCCTCTGCCTTTGACCTGCACCCCTCTGCCTTTGACCTGCACCCCTCCGCCTTTGACCTGCGCCCTCTGCCTTTGACCTGCGCCCTCTGCCTTTGACCTGCGCCCTCTGCCTTTGACCTGCGCCCTCTGCCTTTGACCTGCGCCCCTCTGCCTTTGACCTGCGCCCTCTGCCTTTGACCTGCACCCCTCCGCCTTTGACCTGCGCCCCTCTGCCTTTGACCTGCGCCCTCTGCCTTTGACCTGCACCCCTCTGCCTTTGACCTGCGCCCTCTGCCTTTGACCTGCGCCAGATGCCTTTGACCTGCGCCCTCTGCCTTTGACCTGCGCCCTCTGCCTTTGACCTGCGCCCTCTGCCTTTGACCTGCGCCCTCTGCCTTTGACCTGCGCCTCTGCCTTTGACCTGCGCCCTCTGCCTTTGACCTGCGCCCTCTGCCTTTGACCTGCGCCTCTGCCTTTGACCTGCGCCCTCTGCCTTTGACCTGCGCCCTCTGCCTTTTGACCTGCGCCCTCTGCCTTTGACCTGCGCCTCTCTGCCTTTGACCTGCGCCCTCTGCCTTTGACCTGCGCCCTCTGCCTTTGACCTGCGCCTCTGCCTTTGACCTGCGCCTGCCTTTGACCTTCGCCCTCTGCCTTTGACCTGCGCCTCTGCCTTTGACCTGCGCCCTCTGCCTTTGACCTGCGCCCTCTGCCTTTGACCTGCGCCCTCTGCCTTTGACCTGCGCCCCTCTGCCTTTGACCTGCGCCCCTCTGCCTTTGACCTGCGCCCCTCTGCCTTTGACCTGCGCCCTCTGCCTTTGACCTGCGCCCCTCTGCCTTTGACCTGCGCCCTCTGCCTTTGACCTGCGCCCTGAAATCTAAACAGTCAGAAGCACTTCTACAGACTGTTATCGCTTGTATCAGATTATTAACAATTTGAACATTTGTAAGCAGTGTTCTAATGCTGTTACCGCCTCAGAAACAGACCTGGAGCTGTGTTTTGTTTCAGTGATCCTCTAATATTAGTCTGTCTACACTGCTACAACTCAAAATGCTCTGTTCCATCTTGTGATGTCATGCAGTGCTACTATTCATGTTAACAGCTCCATTTACCTTTAGTTCAGTAGAGACCGGCAATATCAGGGCTGAAATTATCCATATGATTCTAGTTATAAGAGAGATTAAGTCATTTATCCTCCATGTAAATCTCTGAGTTGAACATTGACTCACAAACGCTGTATTTACACCAGGATCTTCTCTTAACACACCACTGGCACCACCGTCTAAACTGTGGCATATTTCTGTCTAACTGGTGCTGCTGGTCTTCACAGTCTGACCCACTCGCTTTATAAACCCCCTCGTTTGAAACCAGAGTCAAAGGGGCTCCAACACTCAAAGATCAGACTACGTTCACTTTTGATCTCAGACTATGTGGACTTTTCCAGACCCCTGGGCCCGTACTGATGGTAAATAAACTTTTCCTGCTGAGGACGTCCAGTCGGTCTTCAGCCTTTTACTTCCACCCTTTCTTGGACAACAGTGGAGAAATGCCTGTATTACCACATGACATCACAAGGTGGAACAGTGTTTCAGTTTGAGAGAAGAACTCCAGCCAAACATGCAGGTTTGTGATGAGGAAACAACATTATAACATAGATCAGAAAATATCACATTCACTCATTTGCTCACATTGTAATTACACAACTTTGCACAGGCTTCTGCATATTGAAAATGTAGATCTGTATTGCTCAACAATTCGGAGATGGGGACCCCTGAATACTGATGGGTATTTCACACACTGGTTATGTTGTTGGTGCAATGTTATGAGGAAGCCCCCCCAGCCCTCGGTCCGCGGTGAAATTGTCAAGCGTTGGCCGGTCCGCGGTGACAGAAAGGTTGGGGACCACTGGTGTATTGTGTTCAGGCTGAGAGCAGCATTAGTGATTCAAATTTCAGCACGATCGGAGTAAACATGTGCGTGTAATATTGTGTTAAATATTATTTGGGGAAGTCATCGGGCCCCTGGTGGCCGCCCCTGGACCAAATCTGAGGCCGTTCGGGTGAGCGCCTTCGGAGGACTATGTTTAAGCTTCGCAAACTTTAATCCAAGATGGCCGCCTTCTGGTTTGTCAGGGGGCGTGGCCATGATATTTTTTACTTGTCTTGTTCTGTGTTAAATTTCATGATTCTATGTGCACATTTTTTTTGGTGTCATTCGTATTCCCTAATGCATTTTTGTGTCGTTAGGGGGCGCTGATGAACCATTTTATTTATTTTTTGAAAATGGAAATAGCCAAAATTTAGAGAAGCAGAGTCTTTAACACTTGGCCAAATTTCGTGACTTTTCGTTATTGTTCACTGGGTGGAAAATGGGTGATGATCGGCCCTCGTGTGCGCCCAGCAAACGCCATGGCCCACACTAACCCTAATAACCGTAAACCCGACCCACACTTTTCATCTGCTTTACAGTGTGTTATATTCAGGCTGAGATCAGTCAGTAGTGATTCAGATTTCCCAGACCAACACATCCTCCATCAGAAAAACTACATAGTGCACCTTTAAATGATTTTTGAGGAGTCTTTGTGCCCCCTCCTGGCCAACAGTGAAAAATTCACCATGTCCATAATGTATTTTTTTGCTCGTAGTCATGCATAGAATTTAATACCCAAATTTGGTACAAATCCGATAATGTTGACGTTTCATGTCTAGGGGGCGCTATAGTGTAATTTTCCATATGTTTTACAGTGTTTTATATTCAGGCCCAGATCAGCATCAGTGATTCAAATTTCAGCTCGATCGGACTAAGTCTGAGCCAACGGGAGCAAATCTTCACACTGAATATTGTCTAAATTTTGATTGAACTTTGTGGCTGCGCCGCACTTAAACCGTGACAGTTTTTTAAAAAATGCAAAGGCAAAGCGCCTTCAGAGGAGTTCGAGCAAATGCGACGTGAGCAAAAATGCTGACTCCGCATATTTAAAATTTCAATCCAAGATGGCTGCCGATGTGCTAATATAGACAAACATGGACATTTTGGAACATCGCCATGGCAACACTGTGTAAAATACAACTTTGGCCCTACGGACGTTTTTGTTCGGGCTGACTTGAAGAATCAGTCTGCTAAATTTCACATTGTTCCATGAAAATAGCAACCCGTTATATCACTTTGAAATGTAAGAAATTGTTGAAATTTTCCCATAAGGATAACATGGAGGCTTTGGCACATCGCCATGGCAACCCAGTGAAATATACAATATGGTTGTCATTGACTTTTTTGATCAGGATGACATGAAGAGTCATTGTGCCAAATTTGAGAATATTCTGTGAAAGTAAAATATTTGTCATGAATGGGAATTTATCTCATCTTTCCCATTAGGATAACATTGGAGCGTTTGCGCATCACCATGGCAACACGGTTAAAAATATCATATGGTTTACATTTGCTTTTTTGATTGAGATGGCCCAAAGTAATTTTGTACAAAATTCGGTACATTTTAGAAAAAGTAAAATTTTGACAGTCCATGCTAAATTTTATTGTGTCCTGCAGGGGGCGCTATCACACCATTTTTGCTAATGTAATAATAATAATAATAATGCATTTTATTTATAGGGTGCCTTTCTGGGCACTCAAACCTTGCCCATTCATTCAATGTTGACGATGCCTTCGGCATGGGTTGCTAGGATACTGCTGTTCACGGAGAGAGCGATCGAGGGACGAAGTTCAGCGCTTCGCCCAGGCATCATCGTTGCGAAAGCAATAGGCCCTACGCCCTGTAGGGGCTCGGGCCTATTGAGGATAATTTTAATATAAAACGTTAATGATTAGTCGATAATTGATCATTAGTTCTCCTGACGATCGATTAAGAAAATGTAAGAAATAGGACATAAGTGGCTCTGTAGTGTCACTGCTGATCCTACACAGATTCAGCTAAACTACAAAGGCTCAAAACAAAGCAGCACTTGTTCTTGGTTCAGTTAGAATCAGTAGAAATCAGATGTTTTCCACTGTGACGTGGCTCAGGTTAAGTCACACTGGGCACAGTCATGTATAATGTACTGGACCTTTTCATTTCTAATGAAACTGTTTTCTGTGACTCAGTGCACGACCACAGCACCAGGAGAGCAACGAGTGGACAATTATTCAAATATAATATATATACATTATATATATTATATTATATACATATACATTATTCAAAAATAAACTAAAGTGCCATGTGTTAAATGTAATATAAATATAAAAGCCGGGCCGGGTCAGGACTTGGATGGAGACACTGTCGGGCGTCAGTGGCAAAAACTGTCATTGTGTCCTTAGGCAAGACACTTCACCCACACTGCCTAGTATGAAAGTGGTGTGTGAGTGGTGGTGGTGGTGGGAGGGGCCGATGGTGCAGACTGGAGCCTCACTTCCGTCAGTCTGGCCCAGGGCAGCTGTGGCTACAGCAGCACCGGGTCTGGAGTGAATCAAACTCTGTAAAGCGTCTCTGAGTGTCCTGAACAGCGCTGTATAAAACTGATGCTTTATTATTATTATTATTAATGCTATTGGTGTTTGTACATTTTAAAACAATGTTTATGCTGTAAATGAAAATCACTGCTCTGTTTCAGATGTGAACAAATAAACTGCTGCTGGTGTTAAAGTGGGTGAGGAGGGAAAGTGCTTCAGAACCGTGTGCCAAAGGTTCAGTTTCACTCAGGATTTCTCATTACATTTATAAAGATCCACACAAGTTTAAATGATTTACTCCATTATTACGATATTATTAACACATAAATATTGTTCAGTGAGGATTTGTGGGATTAAAGCCAGAGCCACACAAATGAGATAAAACAGAGACTTTTAATAAAGCAAAGTACAGTTTGCATGAAAAAATATCCTAAATACATTAAACACAGCAGCATTTGAGTGATTCTGTGAAGCTGAAGGTTCCGTAATAATGATTCTGATCAAATATTGAGTTCTATTTACACAAGAGGAACAGATTCTGAAGCTGAAGGTTCCGTAATAATGATTCTGATCAAATATTGAGTTCTATTTACACAAGAGGAACAGATTCTGAAGCTGAAGGTTCCGTAATAATGATTCTGATCAAATATTGAGTTCTATTTACAGAAGAAGAACAGATTCTGACTCATGACAGAGATTTTCATTCACTTCAATAAGTCTCCAATTCTCTGCCAAAGGCTGAAAGAAAAAGTTATTCTGCTTGAGGGCAGGTGTTGAAGACCAGGTCTAAACCAGGTCTAAACCAGGTCTAAACCAGGTCTAAACCAGGTCTAAACCAGGTCTAAAGCAGGACCAGGACTAAAGCAGGTCTAAACCAGGTCTAAACCAGGTCTAAAGCAGGACCAGGACTAAAGCAGGTCTAAAGCAGGTCTAAACCAGGTCTAAAGCAGGTCTAAACCAGGTCTAAAGCAGGTCTAAAGCAGGTCTAAAGCAGGTCTAAAGCAGGTCTAAAGCAGGTCTAAAGCAGATCTAAAGCAGGTCTAAACCAGGTCTAAAGCAGGTCTAAAGCAGGTCTAAACCAGGTCCAAAGCAGGTCTAAACCAGGTCTAAAGCAGGTCTAAACCAGGTCTAAAGCAGGTCTAAAGCAGGACCAGGTCTAAAGCAGGTCTAAAGCAGGTCTTAAGCAGGTCTAAAGCAGGTCTAAACCAGGTCTAAACCAGGTCCAAAGCAGGTCCAAAGCAGGTCTAAAGCAGGTCTAAACCAGGTCTAAAGCAGGTCTAAAGCAGGTCTAAAGCAGGACCAGGTCTAAAGCAGGTCTAAACCAGGTCCAAAGCAGGTCTAAAGCAGGTCTAAAGCAGGTCTAAACCAGGTCCAAAGCAGGTCCAAAGCAGGACTTCAGCAGGTTTAACCAGTGTCTCTGCTCTGTCCTGTCTCCATCAGAGGGCGCTGCTTTCTCTCAGCTCCTCTGTCTGCGTCGGATCATGACGGCGGCGACCACAGCGCCCACGGCGGCGGCGCAGGAGAGGAAGAGGAGGGCGAAGGTGGTGTTCAGCCCCGTCTCGGCCTCTGCGGGGCTCAGCTTCATCCCCAGGAAGTTCAGAGAGCCCGAACCAGGAGGCACTTCTGTGGGAGTCACTGTAGAAACAGGAGGCACTTCTGTGGGAGTCACTGCAGAACCAGGAATAAACCAGGACTGAACCAGGGCTAAACCAGGGCTAAACCAGGACTGAACCAGGACTAAACCAGGACTAAACCAGGACTGAACCAGGACTGAACCAGGACTGAACCAGGGCTAAACCAGGACTAAACCAGGACTGAACCAGGGCTAAACCAGGACTAAACCAGGACTGAACCAGGGCTAAACCAGGACTGAACCAGGACTGAACCAGGACTAAAGCAGGACTAAACCAGGACTAAACCAGGACTGAACCAGGGCTAAACCAGGACTGAACCAGGACTAAACCAGGACTGAACCAGGACTGAACCAGGGCTAAACCAGGACTAAACCAGGACTGAACCAGGACTAAACCAGGACTGAACCAGGGCTAAACCAGGACTGAACCAGGACTAAACCAGGGCTAAACCAGGATTAAACGAGCTCTAAACCAGGTCTAAACCAGGACTAAACCAGGTCTTCCATACCTTGGCCCTGCAGACACGGGTGTCCGGAGTCGGGTTGGACGAAGCCGTTGCACCTGATGATGGTGGAGTAGGTCTGGACGGAGACTTTGGGGGTTCGCTTCAGTCCCGGGTCGGTCCGGTTCACGAAGTACAGACCGAAGCGCTCGCTGTATCCCTCCGCCCACTCGAAGTTATCCATGAGCGACCAGGCGGTGTAGCCCCTCACGTCCGCTCCATCCCAAACCCGAGCTGCACAGAAACCACCGGGAACGTCACACCCGCACGACCACCGGGACTAAACCAGGACTAAACCAGGACTAAACCAGGACTAAACCAGGACTAAACCTTGACGTGATAAACTGAACATCTCACTAGTTTGTTGGACTCTGATGTGGAAACTTCTAAGATCTCATGATTGATCGTCTACATCTAGAAACTGGAAGGAACAAGGACGTGGAAGCGACAAGGAACAAAAAACTTTTGGTTCTTTAAAGGCCATGGACACTGGACACTGGAGCCACTTCTGCATTTAAATAATCTGATGATAGACGTTCAAACATGAAGCAAAACACAACTGTGGGTCTGTTTTTGAGGAGGGAACAGTGGAACGTAATATAGGACCTTTACTGTTTAAAAGGACTAAGGTAGTTATTGTTTTAGTAGTAGTAGTAGTAGTAGCAGTAGTAGTAGTAGTAGCAGTAGTAGTAGTAGTAGTAGCAGTAGTAGCAGCAGTAGTAGTAGTAGCAGTAGCAGTAGTAGTAGTAGCAGTAGTAGCAGCAGTAGTAGTAGTAGCAGTAGTAGTAGTAGTAGTAGTAGCAGTAGTAGCAGCAGTAGTAGTAGTAGTAGCAGTAGTAGTAGTAGTAGCGGTAGTGGCAGCGGTAGTGGTGGTAGCGGTAACGGCAGTGGTAGTAGTGGCAGTAGTGGTAGCAGTAGTAGTGAGTAGCGGTAGTATGGTAGCAGTGGTAGCGGTGGTAGTGGCAGTGATGATGATGGCAGTGGTAGTGATGGTAGTAGTGATGAGTAGTGGTAGTAGTGGTAGTAGTGGTGGTGGTAGTAGCAGTGGTAGCAGTAGCAGTGTAGTATGATGGTAGTGATGATGATGGTAGCGGTGGTGAAGTAGCAGTGTAGTAGTAGGTAGCGGTGGTAGCGGTAGCGGGTGGTAGTGGTGGTGAAGTGATGGTAGTGGGTAGCAGTGGCAGTGGTGGTGGTGGTGGTGGTAGTGATGGTGATGGTGGTGGTAGTGGCAGTGGTGGTGGTAGAGTAGTGGTGGTGGTGGTGGTAGCGGTGGTAGTAGTAGCAGTGGTGGTGGTAGCGATGTGAAGTGGTAGTAGTGGTAGCAGTGGTAGAGTGGTGGTAGCGGTGGTAGCGGTGGCGGTGGTGGTGGTAGTGATGGTGAAGTATTGGTGGTGGTAGCGGTGGTAGTGGTGGCGGTGGTAGCGGTGAGCGGTGGTGGTGGTAGTAGCGGTGGTAGAGGTAGTGATAGTAGCGGTGGTAGCGGTGGTGGTGGTAGTGATGATGGTAGTGGTGATGGTAGTAGCAGTGGTAACGTGATGAAGTAGAAGTGGTAGTGGTAGCGGTAGTAGCGATGGTAGTAGTAGTGGTGATGATGGTGGTGGTAATTGGTAGTAGCAGTGATGTAGCAGTGGCAGTGGTAGTGGTAGTAGTGGTAGTAGCGGTGGTGAGTAGTGGTAGTAGGTGGTAGCGGTGGTGAAGTAGTGGTAACGGTGGTGAAGTGGTGGTAGTAGCAGTGGTAGCGGTGGTGAAGTGAGTAGTGGTAGCAGTGGTAGCGGTGGTGGTGGTGGCAGTAGTGGCGGTGGTAGTGGTAGTGGATAGTAGTGGTAGCGGTAGTGATGACAGTGATGATGATGATGAAGTGGTGATGGTGGTAGTGGTAGTGGATGATGGTGAAGTGATGGTAGTGGCAGTGGTAGCAGTGGTAGAAGTAGTAGTAGTAGCAGTGGTAGCAGTAGTAGTGGTGGTAGTAGTAGTGGTGGTAGTAGTAGCAGTAGTAGCAGTAGCAGTGGTAGTAGTAGTAGTAGTAGTGGTAGTAGTGGCGGTAGTAGTAGCGGTAGGTAGTGGTAGCAGTGGTAGCGGTGGTAGTGGTGATGATGGTGGTGGTGAAGTAGTAGTGGTAGCGGTGGTAGCGGTGGCGGTGTTGGTAGTAGTGGTAGGTGGTGGTAGTAGTGGTGGGCGGTAGTAGTGATGGTAGTAGTAGTGATGATGATGATGGTAGTGGTATTAGTAGCGGTAGTAGTGGTAGCAGTAATGGTAGTGGCAGTGGTAGTAGTGGTAGCAGTGGTAGTAGTGGCAGTGGTAGCGGTAGCGGTGGTGATGAGTGGTGGTAGTGGTAGAAGTATTGGTAGTGGCGTATGATGAAGTAGCGGTGGTGGTGGTGGGTGGTGATGGTGAGAGTGGTGGCAGTGGCAGTGGTAGTGATGTGATGTAGTGGTGGCGGTGGTGGTGGTAGCGGTGGTAGCGGTGGTGGTGGTGGCAGTGGTGAAGTAGTGGATGATGGCGGTGGTAGCGGTGGCGGTGGTGGTGGTGATGGTGGTGGTGAAGTGGTAGCGGTGGCAGTGGATGGTAGTAGTGATGGTAGCAGTGGTGGTAGTGGTAGCAGTGGTAGCAGTGGTAGTAGTGGTAGCAGTGGTGAAGTAGTGGTAGCGGTAGTGGCGGTGGCAGTAGTGGTAGTGGTAGTGATGATGAAGTGATGATGGTGGCGGTGGTGGCAGTGATGGTAGAAGTAGTGGTAGTAGCGGTGGTGGCGGTGGTAGTGGTATGATGGTGGTAGTAGTGGTGGTGGTGGTAGCGGTAGTAACAGTGGCAGTAGTGGTGGTGATGATGGTAGTGATGGTAGCGGTGGTAGAGTAGTAGTGGTGGTAGTGGCAGTGGTGAAGTGGTAGTAGTAACGGTGGTAGAGTAGTAGTGGTAGCAGTGGTAGCGGTGGTGAAGTAGTAGTAGTATGGTAGAGCGGTGGTAGCGGTGGTAGTGGAGCGGTGGTGGCAGTGGTATTGGTGGTGATGATGATAGCGGTAGCGGTGGTAGCGGTGGCGGTGGTGGTAGTGGTGGTGGTGATGGTAGTAGCGGTGGTAGTGGTGATGATGGTGGTAGCGGTGGTGGTGGCGGTGGCAGTGGCAGTGGTGGCGGTGGTGAGTAGTAGTGGTAGTGATGATGTAGCGGTGGTAGAAGTAGTAGTGGTAGCGGTGGTAAGTGATGGTAGTGACGGTGGTAGCGGTGGTAGTGGTAGTAGTGGTAGCGGTAGTGGCGGTAGCAGTGGTAGCAGTAGTAGCGGTGGTAGTGAGTGGTGGCAGTGGTAGCGGTGGTGGTAGTGGTGGTGGTGTGATGGCGGTGGCAGTGGTAGTGGTAACGGTGGTAGCGGTGGTAGTGGCGGTAGTAGCGGTGGTAGCGGTGGCGGTGGCAGTAGCAGTGGTAGTGGCGGTGGTGGCGGTGGTGGTGGTAGCGGTGGTGGCAGTGGTAGCGGTGGTGATGGTAGTGGCAGTGGTGGCGGTGGTGGTGGCAGTGGTAGCAGTGTAGTAGTGGTGGTGGTGGTAGTGGTGGTAGCGGTGGTAGAGTAGTAGTATTGGCAGTGGTAGCCGGTGGTGAAGTAGTAGTGGTAGTAGCGGTAGTAGCAGTAGCAGTGGTAGCAGTAGCGGTATGGTAAGTAGTAGTAGCGGTGGTAGCAGTGTAGTAGTGGTGATGATGATGGTGATGGCAGTAGCAGTGGTAGCAGTAGTGGTGGTGGTAGAAGTAGTAGTGGTAGCGGTGGTGAAGTAGATGATGATAGCAGTAGTAGCGGTGGTAGCAGTGGTAGTAGTAGTGGCAGTGGTAGCAGTGGTGAAGTAGTGCGGTAGTAGCGGTGGTAGCGGTAGTGGTAGTAGTAGTATTAGTAGTGGCAGTAGCAGTAGTGGCAGTAGCAGTGGTAGTAGTGGTAGTAGTGGTAGCGGTGGTAGTAGTAGTGATGTAGTGGGCGGTGATGATAGCAGTAGCGGTAGCAGTGGTGGCAGTGGTAGAGTAGTGGTAGTAGTGGTGGTAGCGGTGGTAGAGTGGTGGTAGTGGCGGTGGTGAAGTGATGGTAGTGGCGGTGGTGGCGGTGGTAGAGTAGTGATGATGGCGGTAGTGATGGGTAGCGGTGGTGGCAGTGGTAGCGGTAGCGGTGGTGATGGTAGCAGTAGTAGCAGTAGTAGCAGTAGTAGTAGTAGCAGTAGCAGTAGCAGTAGTAGTAGCAGTAGTAGCAGTAGTAGTAGTAGCAGTAGTAGTAGCAGTAGCAGTAGCAGTAGTAGTAGCAGTAGTAGCAGTAGTAGTAGTAGCAGTAGTAGCAGTAGTAGTAGTAGCAGTAGTAGTAGCAGTAGCAGTAGCAGTAGTAGTAGCAGTAGTAGTAGTAGCAGTAGTAGCAGTAGTAGTAGTAGTAGTAGTAGCAGTAGTAGTAGTAGCAGTAGCAGTAGTAGTAGCAGTAGTACCTTTGAGTACTTCGTTGATGTAGCTGTTGTAGTAGTGCTGGCGCACGACGTCGTTCAGGTCCACAGTTCCCTTCTCGCTCACTCCGTTCTCGGTGATGAGGATCTGTGGGTTTCCGTACGTGTTTTTGATGTGAGTCAGAAGTCTCCTGATCCCGAACGGCGTCACTCGGAGCCACGAAGAGCCCGACTCCAACCAGCTCCAGTCGTCCAGCGCCCCCACACCTCTGCAACGCAACACAGGCCATAAGCCCCGCCCCAGAGGCCATAAGCCCCGCCCACAGGCCATAAGCCCCGCCCCACATGCCATAAGCCCCGCCCCACAGGCCATAAGCCCCGCCCCACAGGCCATAAGTCCCGCCCCACAGGCCATAAGTCCCGCCCCACATGCCATAAGCCCCGCCCCACAGGCCATAAGTGACATTAAAGATCCGATTAGAGTCCCGTCTCCCGTGGAAAGCTTTGGCAGGTTGTGAAGACGTTGCGTTTGCTAAATCAAATCTAAACTATAATAAAATCTAATAAGAATAAATGTTTTTATTACAGATCCATGCGTGCCCAGTATCAGTAATCACTGGGGTTGGGCGGTAATCCGGTGTCCCGCGGTATCAGAAAGTATCATCAGTATCAGTTTCATCAGCGTCATTATAAAAATCTGCATCAGGAGCTAAACCCACAGCAGGACTTCCTCCCTCCGCTCTCTCTCCTCTTCAGACGTGGTTCCGCTCGGAGATTTCCCTCCACACGCAGCAGGAAGAAGAAAAAAACCTGACTGACGCTTCGTGTGCGACGCTGAGCCCAAAAGTTTGTGACGGAGACGTTTTACTGAAGCCGAGAGTCGAGAGGGGACGAGGCTGAAGAGGAGGAAGTTCCCGAGGGCGAAGTCAGACTTTCACGGAGGAGACGGGAACTTCTCCTCCTGCTGAGAGCTCAGGTCTGTCAGATACAACATGCTGCAGTGGAAATATCACACGCTCTGGACTGTCGCCTTTTACTTTTGATTCTGAATCTGCCTCTTCTGAGCTTTTCTCGTCTCGGCGGGTCCCAGATCATTAAACGGAGGGAGAAACGCGCTGGAGAAGTTTGGTTTGATCAGAACTTGTGCCTCATCTTCAAATATAACACTGCTCTTCTGTTTCTGAAGGGTTTAGGAGCAGCTGACAAAATAATTCTAAAATGCTGAGAAGGTTTAATGGGATCAAAATTTGCCCCGGAAGTCGTCATCCACATGTTTCCAAAAGTTTTCCGGTCAGAGTGAACAGAGCCTGTTACGGTAAAGGGGTTAAGAGGTGTTTGGGGGTTAGAGACGGGCATTCGATTAAATTTTCTTAAACGATCATTGGGAAAATTAACAATCAATTTTCAATTAATCGTTAACATTTTATATTAAAATGATCATCACAATTATCACTATTACTGATCTGCATAAATAAACTGAACTTTAAACACATAAAGGTCCTGACTCCAGAGCCTCATCAGTGTGAGGTCAGAATGAGTTTAATGCAGATTTAAACATTTATGTTTTACACAAACTAAACTTAAAACCTCACGGCTCATTTGCATAAAGTGTAAGAGCTGAAAAAAGCAGCTCTTTCCTTGTGCTGCTGCTTCAGCTTCTGTGGGACTAAAGGACTCGACTCAGTGAATATGAGTGTTCTCGCTGTGACTCAGTGAATATGAGTGTTCTCTCTGTGACTCAGTGAATATGAGTGTTCTCTCTGTGACTCAGTGAATATGAGTGTTCTCCCTGTGACTCAGTGAATATGAGTGTTCTCCCTGTGACTCAGTGAATATGAGTGTTCTCCCTGTGACAGAGGATGTTCTTGTCAGGGTTTGGTGTCTGTTATGTGTTCCCCCTCCCTTCTGTGTCTGTCTGCTCCTCTCGGGGGTGTGGCTGGGCTAATGCTGCAGTGTGGATCACCTGCAGCTCATTGTCTAATCAGCTCCACTACTTAGTTCTGTCCTTGTCCTTTGTTCTGTGTCAGTTCATTCCTCCTCTATCCCTCGTCTACGTCCTCGTCCTGCTTGTCCACGTCCACGTCGTCGTCCTGCCTGCCCTTGTCGTCCAGTCTGTCTACCCGTGAGTCTACCCCAGTGTCTTCCCTCCGTCTATGTCTCCAGCCAGTTTCCATCACCACATCCTTCAATCCCAGCAATAAACCTGTTTAACATCTACCTGCGCCTATGTCTCTGCTTTGGGGTCCTCAGCCACACTCAAACCATGACAGTTCTGCTGATGCTGAGTCTGTTCTGTGCGTATGTCGCGTTGCAGATGCTGCGTAAACATGTGAAACCGGGACACTCAAAAACCCGATCATACCCGGGACACTGATGTGCAGGGAAACGCACTCTGAGGAATATAGGGATCTCCAAGGAGCCAGAGCCGAGACGTGGGACTGTGAGGCTCCAGAGTTTGTGCTCAGACCTCGACTCCTCAGGCTACGTTACACAGACACCGACATTCAGTTTGGCCATTAACATGAACCTGATCCACCAAACTCTGAAGGAGCAAATATCGATTAATCGATTAATCGGCCCGACCATAGTTAGGGGGTTATGGGGTTTAGGCAGTGGCTCGGGAGCTGCGGGTGGATGTTACACGTTAAACACTTTACAAAAAGGAGAAAACGTCACCAGAGGAAACTTCTGCCTGAGCTCTCTGACCTGTCGGCGTCGTAGGTTTGATCCATCACGTCGTAGTTGATGGGGAAGATGAGTTTGGTGGTGTAGTGGTTCAGACCAAAGTAATCGTGAGTTCCATTGATCCTCTGGACCTCCTCCGGGGTGAACTCCGGCAGTCTGACACAGAACACGAGAGAACAAGAAACTGTGAGAAAACACGTGAAAAACAAGGACACGATCCCAACGTATTAATGTTCAGATTATAGACAAAACACTGAGTCTGAACCAGGTCTGAAACAGGTCTGAAACAGGTCTAAACCAGGTCTGAACCAGGTCTGAACCAGGTCTGAACCAGGGCTAAACCAGGACTAAACCAGGTCTAAACCAGGTCTGAACCAGGTCTGAAACAGGTCTAAACCAGGTCTAAACCAGGTCTTAACCAGGTTGAAACCAGGTCTAAACCAGGTCTTAACCAGGTTGAAACCAGGTCTAAACCAGGTCTAAACCAGGTCTAAACCAGGTCTGAACCAGGTCTGAACCAGGACTGAGGACTTGACCCTATTCCTCACCTGGACTTGGGGAGTCCGGCTGCCAGGCTCCGGTCCCTGACGGTGTCCTTCATCATTTGGCTGTAGTCTCCGATGAAAATGGGATGAGCGAACCAGCCCAGGAAGAACTGCAGACAAGAACATTTATAATCGATGACCAATGGGATGTGACGCTAACTGAGGCACTGCTCTGTCTGTTGCTGTGTTACACTCTAATCTCTTTTTTTCTGACCAGAAAGAACAGACTTTAGCTGAACTCCAACAGGTGATCTGATCTGTGCTGTTAAACGTTCCCTCTCGGATCACATTAGAGTCACAAGCTTTATTAGCATTAGCATTAGCATTAGCATTAGCATTAGCATTAGCATTAGCATTAGCATTAGCTTTAGCTTTAGCTTTAGCTTTAGCATTAGCCAAAAGTTTTTCAGTCACTTTCACCTTTTTGTTGAAAATCAAACTCCTGAACAGGAAGAACGCTCTCACTGATCACAGGAAAATGAAGGTAAAAATGAGGTAAGTAATGTAAACGGGCTCTTTTCATGTTTCTGTTTTGAATGTCCCAGAATGTCACTTTGGTCAGTTTTGGTCAGTTTTACACCTGAAATTCCTGATCTTTATATGAAAACATCACATGATGATTTTTGCCTCACATTTCTCTGCGTAAACTACAGGACCAGTTTCAAATAGATCTAAAATGTAAGACTGCCAGATGTATATTCATATTTTTACTTTTTGTCTCTGTGGTAACTGCTGAACATTCCACCATACACATACATGTAGAACACCCTTGGCGTGATGTCAAATTAAAGTAAAGGGTCGATCTTTTCTGTGCAGTAAAGTAACGGCTACTGAGCAAACAGACATTCAACATTAACATGGATCACATAAGCTGAGGCTGGACTTTGGGATGATACTGTTAGATTCTTGGGGAATTGTACAGTTTGATTATTGAGTCCACAGTAAACGTTGGTGCAGTGGGGTTTGTGTGGCCTGAAGAGGGACAAATATTTATGACAATGGGAATTTGACTTATTATTATTAACTTTTTTGCAGAAGGGTCTTATCGCTGACACAGTGTTTATTGTCTATAGTTTTCATCTGCGAATGATGTTCATGAAATAATACGTGAAATGTTATGTTCGGGTTTGATGGTGAATTGATTGTTTTTCTTTCTTATGGGAAATAAAATAATGTAATAAGTACCTCGACGTATCTGTAGGTGGCGTCGATGTTGGCCTGCTGGTACGGGTTGAGCGGTTCGGCCCAGTCGGCGTTCAGCGTGATGGAGATCTGTCCCCCCTGAGACGCTCGGTACTGGTCGTTGTACAGGTGCCAGGCCTCGGCGTGGGATTTGATCAGGTGATGAGCCACGATGTACGGGATTTCCCCTGGGTTAGAGTTGACCCCTGCGAGGAACAAAACCGGTTAGGATCCACTCAGAACCGGCCAAACTGTGTCCGAATGTCCACCTCCGTGAAGTCGCCTCATCAAACTCAAACCTGCAGAAACTGTGTCAGTCGTTTGTGCTGCAGAAAGTTCAGTTTGTGATTCTGGTTCTTCAGATATTCACAGTTTTATTTTGGTCGATGACGTCGTCCAGAACCTCAGAATGTGAAACGGCCTCAAAACAGGAAGAAAATGATGTCAAACGTTTGTATTTGGTTTGTGCTGTTTTGTGCTGTGACAGTTTCATTTGTGTGAGTTTATTTCTAAAATGATTCATTATTATTTCTGTGGTAATTACAGGACGTCATTTCTGCTCATCTGACGGAGACAAACTCCACAAAACTAGTGAAGAGAAACGACCTGAGGCTGAGGAAAAGTCTGTCTCAGTCTTTAGTCATTTGCTTTTGATTCAGATTTTATAGCACATGTGTCAAACATGCGGCCCGGGGGCCAGATCCGGCCCTCCAAGACCTTTAATCTGGCCCTCGGCTGATTTTTCTATTAAAATACTTACAATTTTCAGATTTTTCAGTTAATTTTCTGCACCGTTTAGCATAGCAGCGTCTCCGGCGTTTCTGTACGTTGCGACTCCCACCAGAGCAGCACAAATGAAGACTTTCCTCTTTCCAAACGCTCTTAAAGGACGATCGTTTTGACTGTCGACCGTGACCCTCATCAGCAAAATGTCAAAACATGAGAAAAGCAGATGCTGAGTTCAGGATTTCCCAAGAAAAATAGTCTAATTCTTATTTGTTGACAGAGGTGAATGGGAAATCTGTGCTCAGTGTGTTTGGAACAAGTGGCGTTGCTCGAGGAATATAATCTTAAACACCACTACGAGACACGGAGAAAAATACAATAACTTGAAGAGAGAACTGAGTTTTCTGATCCGGCCCTTTTGGGATCAAAGTAGGCTGCATACGGCCCCCGGACCAACATGAGTTTGACACCCCTGATTTATAGAATAACACAGAGTTTTACAAACGTTTTCTATCATTTTCTTCCTGTTTTGAGGCTGTTTCACATTCTGAGGTTCTGGACGATGTCATTGACCAAAATAAAACTGCAAATATCTGAGGAACCAGAAACGAAACTTTTTGCAGCACAAACGAAGCACAAACGATTGACTCCATTTTGGGCGTTTTCGAGCATTTTTCTTCTTCCTGTGGGTCTGAGCCCAGTTCGACCTGTAAAAGAATCGTTAATTTCTCCAAAACTAAAGAAGCACAAACAGAACTTTTTGCAACATTTTTGTGTAGGTTTGAGTTTGATGGGGCGACTTCACGCAGGTTGAATGTCCTCACTATTCCTCAGATGGGGCAATACCAGTTTATGGGCAAATGTTCTTACCCGGTGCGAAGCTTCCGTAGCCGTAGCCCAGATTGGCGACGATGTACGGCTCGTTGAAGGTGATCCAGCGTTTGACTTTGGGTCCGAGGCGGGAGAACATCAGGTTTGCGTAATCTCTGAAATACTCCACCATCAGCACGCTCTGCCACCCGCCGATGTCCTCCAGCGCCTGAGGGAGGTCCCAGTGGTACAGCGTGATCTGCGGAGGAGAAGAACTTCAGACGAGTTTGGGGAGACAGTGGATCAGCGTTTGGAGCAGGGTCCCCGAGGATCGAGTCAGCTCTATTATTATTAACCCCTGAAGACCTGAGGGCAGTTTTAGTACATTTCTCCTCGCCTGGATTTTTGTCTTAATTTCACTTTTAAAACTGCCCCTTTTACCCCTAATGAAGTGTTCTACCTCCTTTTGTTCAGTCCAACCTGTTATTTCACAATCTGCTGCTGGAGTTGTGTCATGAGGCTGTGAGAAAAGCTACAGGACCAGAAATAGAGATGAAAAAAAACAAACTGAAAATTAAATTCACTCTTTTATACAAAACCCACAGCAAACATGTAGAAACAACTTTTTGGACATAAAAAATGCTTAATTTAGGGCCTGAGCTACAAAAATGTAAAATCTCAAGTCTGTAAGTAAATTAAAAATCTCCTTATTGCTCTAAAAACAAAAAAAGTGCAGTGGCTCCATGACTTTCCTGGTCCAGTCCTGGAAACAGCTCCTGTCAGGACCACGGCCAGAGCCACAGCACTTCTGCATTTCCAGGGTGGAAATTACATTTGGATTTGTTCATTTGGACTGAAATAAACCTTTAAATAAAAATAGAAAGAGATGCACAATTACACACACCAAGATGTGTCATTTTCCATGTGTGTGAGAATTAACTCCACTTAGAGTGACTTTTTCCCTCGTTCTAAACACACACAGTCAGAGGAGTCGACCATCTTGACTCACTTCACTCTTTGGCAAAGTTTGGCTCCATCAAAATGGACGGAGCGCATGAGTTTGGGGAAAACAAAGTTCCTATTGGACACTCGTTTTGCTCCCGTCATCACACAGCGTGAGTGTGACGTAGGATAAAGCCGCAGAAATGTACGGAAACCTCTATGTCTGCACTTTCAGAGGGGAAAAGGACGTTTCTGTCTTTTACACTTAGAAAGTTCTGCGGTTATAGAAACATGTTCCTCTGAGTCGTGGACGATGTCGTGGGTCTTCAGGGTTAATAATAATAGTGATTCTACTAGTACTACGGGTTTTGTCCTGTTCTTGTACTCGCCTGTGGCTGAATTCCGGCCTGTAGCAGTGAATCCACCAGTTTCTCGTAGTACTGCATGCCGGGCTCGTTGATGTGTGTCGTCGTGCCGTCGGGCAGGACTCTGGACCAGGAAATGGAGAAGCGGTAGTATTCGACCCCGAGCTCCTTCAGCATGCGCACGTCCTCGTCTGTTCTGTGGTAACTGTCGCAGGCCACGTCGCCGGTGTCGCCGTTCTTCACTTTCAGAGGAGTGTGTGAAAACTTGTCCCAAATGCTGAGGCCTTTCCCGTCGTCACGCCATCCGCCCTCAATCTGAGAGAGAAGAGAAGAGAGGTGTCATCACAGATCCAAATGACAGGTCAGGTCTGTGAACAGGCGCTCACTGTAACTTTTAGTTTAGTTTAGTTTAGTCTTTATTTGAAGGGACAATGTACAGAGACATTATGATCATAAAAACAGAGATGTTCTGCACCAGATTAGAGCGAAACAGCTCGTTTCCATCTGCAGTCCTTGAGTTACATGAATAAAAATACAAAGCAGTTACACTCAGACAATCTCAGTAAAAGCAGCAGTTCATAGACTCACTCCCAGAAACTCACACACAGACAGAACCACATCTCAGTCAACAGAGTTTCCACATTTCCACATCACACAGAAGCAGAAACAAGAATGTGTGTTGGACATAAATAGTTCAGTGTTGGCAGGTCTGACGATTCCATATCCTTTTTTTTTCTAACATTGCAGAGTTTGTTTGTTGTTTCAGTTCAGTTGGAGGATTGTTCCACTCCTTTATTGCATTATAGGACAAAGCTGTTTGTGCAGATGAGGTCTCACATTTAGGCAGAGCACAGTGGCCCCTGGAGGAAGCTCGTGTGGCTCTAAACGTCGCCTCTGATGTAAACTGGACAAAGTGCTTAAGTGGTGCAGGTGCAGAGTTACTCAGAATTCTGTGAACCCTTTTAGATCAATACTGTGGTTTAAAAGGCCCAAAGTGTTGCATAGTGACCCACGGGTGCATAGATTATAACGAGTACACACCGGCGCGGTAGGTTTGCTTCAAGCGTAAAGGTGAACCTGAAGTTTTGTACCTGAAACGAGGCGGTGGCGGAGCTCCACTGCATGTCGTCTCTGAAGTGTTCGTACAGAGGCAGGTCGTCGGGACCCGCAGGGAACCCGTTGTTCTTCACGATGCTGTTGTAGTAAATAGTGGAGTACTTCTGGGTCCGGGGTCGCTCCGGGTTAGTGAAGTCCACATGGACCAGGCCGCTGCCCATGATGTACCCCCTGAGCCACTCAAAGGAGTCCATGAGAGGGGCCCCCAGATAACCACGCAGCTGCACACCGTCCACGTTCTGAGCTGCAGAGAAACACTCGTATTATATCACTAAAACTAAACTAACACGACACACAAAAGGCTCTGGGCTGCAGCACAGTGCGGGACGGGGTCAACAGCAAAACCTAAACCTACGTTAAAATGACTTAAATTAAGAACATTTTACTTTATTTGAGTCGATTAAACTTGACAAGTAAAAAGTGTGTTTTTCTTAACTTTTGTTTTGTATTTTAATTGTGAAGAGTTATTTTCTCATCTTTCGTGCAGCCAGATGTATGTTCATATTTTTAGTATAAAAAGTCTTGTTCCATTGGCAGTTTTACTTATTAAGTGAACTTTGCTCAAATCCTGATAAAACATTCTTAATTCAAGCAGTCGTAATTTGGCTAGATTTGAGTTTTTGCTGTGCATACTTTACACTCTTTTACTTAACAGGATTTTAACGAAATGAACTGAAGGATTTGGTGACATCTAATTCCAAATCTGATTTATTAAAGTTTTAAATTTAAAAAAATTGGTAGAATTTGAATTTTTAGGCCAATTTTTAGGGCATTTTGAACTTTCTCAAATACTAAATAAGATATCAAAATTCTCTGGTTTTTTTTTGTTTTTTGTTTTGTATCTTTTCATGTTTTTGTTTTGAATGTCCCAGAATGTCAGTTTGGTCAGTTTTTACACATAAAATTCCTTATTTTTATATAAAAACATAACATGATTTTTGTCTCACATTTATCTGAGTAAACTACAGGAGAAGTTTCAAATTGATCTAAAATGTAAGATTTTTGTCTATTCTCCTGTGTCGCCTTTTAAACAGTCAGTGTTCAGTGTCGTACCTTTGAGCGTCAGTGTCGTACCTTTGAGCGTCAGTGTCGTACCTTTGAGCGTCAGTGTCGTACCTTTGAGCGTCAGTAACGTACCTTTGAGCGTCAGTAACGTACCTTTGAGCGTCAGTAACGTACCTTTGAGCGTCAGTGTCGTACCTTTGAGTGTCAGTAACGTACCTTTGAGCGTCAGTAACGTACCTTTGAGTGTCAGTGTCGTACCTTTGAGCGTCAGTAACGTACCTTTGAGCGTCAGTAACGTACCTTTGAGTGTCAGTAACGTACCTTTGAGTGTCAGTGTCGTACCTTTGAGCGTCAGTAACGTACCTTTGAGTGTCAGTGTCGTACCTTTGAGCGTCAGTGTCGTACCTTTGAGCGTCAGTAACGTACCTTTGAGCGTCAGTAACGTACCTTTGAGCGTCAGTAACGTACCTTTGAGTGTCAGTAACGTACCTTTGAGCGTCACTAACGTACCTTTGAGTGTCAGTGTCGTACCTTTGAGCGTCAGTAACGTACCTTTGAGCGTCAGTAACGTACCTTTGAGCGTCAGTAACGTACCTTTGAGTGTCAGTGTCGTACCTTTGAGCGTCAGTGTCGTACCTTTGAGCGTCAGTAACGTACCTTTGAGCGTCAGTAACGTACCTTTGAGCGTCAGTAACGTACCTTTGAGCGTCAGTAACGTACCTTTGAGCGTCAGTGTCGTACCTTTGAGCGTCAGTAACGTACCTTTGAGCGTCAGTGTCGTACCTTTGAGCGTCAGTAACGTACCTTTGAGCGTCAGTAACGTACCTTTGAGCGTCAGTGTCGTACCTTTGAGCGTCAGTAACGTACCTTTGAGCGTCAGTGTCGTACCTTTGAGCGTCAGTAACGTACCTTTGAGCGTCAGTAACGTACCTTTGAGCGTCAGTAACGTACCTTTGAGCGTCAGTAACGTACCTTTGAGCGTCAGTAACGTACCTTTGAGCGTCAGTAACGTACCTTTGAGCGTCAGTAACGTACCTTTGAGTGTCAGTGTCGTACCTTTGAGTGTCAGTAACGTACCTTTGAGCGCCTCGTCCACGTAGGTCTTGAGGAAGAACACGCGGTTGTGGTCGTCCGTCCCCATGTGTCTGTCCACGAGCATGGAGTTGTCGGTCACATACACTTCTGGGTTTCCGTACTCCTCCTTCACCCAATTCAGAACCCGCCTCAGGCCCCAAGGCACCATACGGGGGCCGTTTGAAACCACCACAGGGAACCCCTGCATTTCCTCCTCTGCAACGTCCCAGTCGTTTGCGTATGAAGGTGGATCGTGCGGCAGGATCGTGTATTTGGCTTTTTTGGTGGTTTGGTGATTAGCACAGAACACGTCGGCCGTTCCTCTGATTAAGTCCTTCTCCTCCTGGGTGAAAGTCGGGAGTCTAGATTGTGGCAGTCTCTGGATGTCGCTTTTGTTTCCTACGTGAAACTTCATGGCTTCAGGATAATCGCCGTTCTTAAAAATGGGGTGCGCGAACCATCCGAGCCTGAACTGCATGGCTCTGTCTGCGGCCTCCAGCTCTCTGGGCGTGTTCACATCCAGCGGCTCGTACCAGTCTGCGTTCAGAGCGATACTGACCAGTCCTTTCTGCTGTGGGCGATATGTGGCGTACGTGTGGTAAGCCCTGGCGTGAGCGAGGAGCAGATTTCGCCCCACTTGATACGGAGCCACTCCAGGATTAGCGTTTAGATTTGGGGGCATCTCTCCGCTGCCGTAGCCTTTCCACGCGATTGTGAACGGGTCATTAAAAGTGATCCAAAACTTCACTCTGTCTCCAAACGTCTTGAAGCAGAACTCGGCATAAGCGTTGAAATTCTGGATGATTTCGGGGTTCTCCCAGCCACCTCGTTCCTGCAGAGCCAGAGGCAGGTCCCAGTGGTACAGAGTCACCACCGGAGTCACGCTCAGAGCCACCAGGCCGTTAATCAGCTTATTATAATAGTTCACGCCTGCATTGTTGGGAATTGTAGTCATGCCATCGGGAAAGATCCTGGACCAGGAGATGGAAAAACGATAGGCCTTGACCTCTAAGGCTTTAATCTGGTTTAAGTCTTCGTCCACTTTGTTGTAGCTGTTGCACGCCACATCTCCAGTCGCGACCTCTGGGATACCGTTGGGCAGTGTGTGAGTAAAATTGTCCCAGATACTGGGGCCTTTCCCATCGGCGTTATAGCCTCCTTCGATCTGATAGGCTGAGGACATGACTCCCCACAGGAAGTCACCGGGAAATGTTCCGTAATGATACATTCTGCTCTGGAACTCGGACCAGTGCGAGAACTTCTCCCACACCACTGAGGCCAGGGAGGGCACTTGTGAGGCGGGCAGGTTCTTCAGTCCTGGTGTGAAGGACATGTGCGGAGGGGAGAGCGCCGCCTTGAGGCTGTCGCTGGCTCTGTTCTGTTGGATGATCTGGGAGTAGACGTAGGCGGACATTTTGGGCGTTCTGGGGCGGTCCGGAGAGTTAAAGTCCACGTAGTGAAGGCCGAAGCGCTGGCTGTAGCCGTGAGCTCCTTCAAACCCGTCCAGCAGAGACTCCACGGTGAAGCGCCGCAGGTTCACTTTGTCCAGGACGACGGCTGCAACGAGACACGAGAGACAGCAGGTCAGGACTGGACTCCCCAGACTAAACGCACAGACTAAACCTGAGGCTGCAGGTGCACAGAGGGTGGAGGCTTATCGGAGCTTTAACAGATGAATGTCCACCCCAGCCCCTAACCCCGCCTCACTATAAAGCAGCACCAGAAGAGTTCATGAAACTGTGTACCCCTATGAACTAACATCAAGGACCATGTTGTCCACCCTCCTGTGGGCTCACCACCTGCAGAGGGGTTCATAGGGGGGGGGTCAGGTGCTATGAGTATTGGGCAGCAAGCTGCCCCCGCGACCCAGCCGGATTAAGCGGGAGAAGATGGATGGATGGATGGAAACAGTGTTTGAGTCATAATCACAGGGACGAGTTCAACAGCTTCTATCTGCTTTAATTCAGTTGTGTGGAGTTGAAGACCTGTCTCTGCACTGTTGTTTTTAGGACTCTTCCAGTGCTTTAAACTCTATATTGACCCGTCCAGTGACCATTGCTGGACACTACTTTTCAAGGTGAGGTGTGGGAGACTTTGAGTGCACTACTTTTTCACTCACTGGACATTTGGAAATGACTAAAGTGTGACCCTGAATAGCGCCTTCTGTAGAGAATAATGTGGACAGAGCAAGTTTTAGGACGTGCTCCATAAGTGGACGGCATGATTATTTTGTGGAGGAGGTGCACTCTCACCTTTCAGCGCCTCATCCACACAGCGGCGGATGAACTCAGCTCTGGTGGTGTCCTGCAGCAGCTCAGTGTCGCCCCCTGTTGGCATCCCCACTCCGGTCAGGTACAGCGGCACGCTTCTCTCTCTCAGATACTTCTGTGAAATGTCCTTGAGCAGACTCCGTAGTCCTCCGGGGTTCAGGTAGATCCAGTCCGAGTTCGTGGGCGTCCATGTTGGGTCTACGTGGGTCTGATAGTCCATGAGCGCCTCGGGGCCGGAGCTGCCGCAGGGCGCCCTCCTGTGGCTGACCAGGCGTGACGTGTAATGCGTCAAACCAAAGAAGTCGGCGGTTCCTTTGAGGCGCCGCTTCTCCTCCGCACTGAACTCCGGTAAAATGGCCGGAGGGTTTCCGGGGCATTCTTTGGCTTTCAGCTCCACCTGGGACTTGAGCTCCGGAGGGTAGTCGCCGTCCACGAAAATGGGATGAGCGAACCAGCCCAGCATCATCTGCAAAAGAGACAGTCACCATGGAAACGAGCTGTCAGTCACCATGGAAACGAGCTGTGTCAGTCACCGTGGAAACGAGCCGTCGCACTAACACTGCTGCTGCTCTTACTGTGCAGGGACAGGGACAAAAGTCTTTTGGCGTCAAACTCAAGTGGAAACGTAAATATAAAGGACATTACGAGTGTCGGCTGCAGCTGTGTGAGATGTTCCAGGGTGTGGCTTTACCTGCAGGTACCTCTGGGCGGCGTCCTGGTCTTGTGGGCTGTTGGGGTCCAGCGCCTGTGCCCAGTCGGAGTTGAGAGCGATGCCCACCTCTCCTCTCTGTGTGGCGCGGTAACTCTGGTCGTACAGGTGCCAGGCCTCGGCGTGCGCCTTCAGCAGGTTGTGCGTCGCCTGAGAAACAGAAACACAAGGACTGATGGGATTGTTCAGAGTGAGATGTGAGGGGACCTGAGCTCAGCTGATCTAAAGGACAGACTCAGACTGAGCCGTGCTGAACCAGGCTGAACAAAAGTGTGAGTCTTGAGTTCTAACGCAGCAGAAGTGTCTTTACATGAGGACCGGACCAGAGACATGATCCTCAGGACTCTGGGTCCAGTCGGGTTTAGTCCAGACTTATTCTTCCCCGACCATTTTCTGCCACACAGGCTCCGCCGGGCGAACTGAGGCTCTGCGGGCAAATGTTCATGTCTGAAATCTGTTTTTCACAGTCAGGTTAAGGCTTAGGAACAGTTCATTTGGTTAAGGCTCGGGCACAGAGACGGATTCACTGAACGGGTCTTGGCAGAACTGTGGTGGGGAAGAAATGTCCAGTGTGAGTGTGCTTCTGCTGTAGGGAGTATTATACCTCTGATGAGGCCAGGCTAACATGGCTGAGCTTCAGTGTGAGGCTGGTGCTTGAGTAAATCACTAAAGTCCCAGTTCAAACAGGAGTGTGAGGCTCAGGTTTAGAGCGGGACCTTTGGGCTGTGCAAACATCACAACTGGACTGGTGTGGGTAGTGTTGTGTTTTAGTTTGAGTTTTTCCTCGAGTGATGCAGAAAAGAGGGAGCCACTGTCTCTGTGAATGTTCTTGTATGTTAGTTGTCGAGTCGTGAGCCCACAGCTCCTGAAGGGGGCGCTGTTCGTACCTGGAAGGCGCTGCGTTGATAGTCTCTGATCCCTGGGGGGTGCTGCCCGGTGCCGTACCCAGCGTGGCTCACTGTCCAGGGGCTGCTGAAGGTCGTCCAGTCCTGTACACAGAGAGGTCAGAGGTCAAACAGGAAACTGACAGAGAGGTCAGTACTGCCCCCTTTGGACAGCTCAGGCGTTACCCCAAAGTCTGTGACATGTTAGAGAAATGTGAGTGGAGCAGCTCCTCCGGAAAAAGGCCCACGGAACATTTCAAATACAGAGAGAAAACCGAGAGTCCATCAGCAGCAGAGGGAGCAGCTCAGCACACTCCAAATGTCCAAACTGAAATATTTCCCTCTTCCATCACACCTCCAGACCCTGACGCTACAGCCCTGACGCTCTTTAAGACTCTTCTGAAGGTGGAACATGTCCCAGAGTGCTACACTCACAGACACAGCTGAGGAGCTCCAGGCCCTGCTGCTCAGACACAAGCAAACGAGCTCCAAACGAGGAGGACCTAAAGTTCACAGAACAGTCTTCACTAGAGGCTCTGGTCTTCATCTCACACGGAGCTGCTCCTGAAAACTCTTCTACACTCGACTGATATTGGCTCATTCTCAAACGTGAACCTTTCATTTGATAATTATATTGAACAGCTGCACAGAGTTCTGACCTTGACGCGGTCTCCGTATCGGGAGAAGCAGAAGTCGGCGTAGTCCCTGAAGGCCTGGACTATGGACGGGTCAGTCCAGCCTCCAGAGTCCTGCAGGGTCTGAGGAAGGTCCCAGTGAAACAGAGAGACCAGAGGCCGGATCCCCGAGGCCACCAGAGCGTCTATGAGCGAGTCGTAAAACAGCGCCCCGCTCTCGCTCGCAGAACCTGAGACAGAGAGAGGTGAGAACTGGAGCCAGGAGAACCTGACCCAGAGAGAACCAGAGCAACGAGAACCTGACACAGAGAGAACCGGAGTGAGGAGAACCTGACACAGAGAGAACCAGAGCAACGAGAACCTGACACAGAGAGAACCGGAGTGAGGAGAACCTGACACAGAGAGAACCAGAGTGAGGAGAACCTGACACAGAGAGAACCAGAGTGAGGAGAACCTGACACAGAGGGAACCGGAGTGAGGAGAACCTGACACAGAGGGAACCGGAGTGAGGAGAACCTGACACAGAGAGAACCAGAGCCAGGAGAACCTGACACAGAGAGAACCAGAGCCAGGAGAACCTGACACAGAGGGAACCGGAGTGAGGAGAACCTGACACAGAGGGAACCGGAGTGAGGAGAACCTGACACAGAGAGAACCAGAGCCAGGAGAACCTGACACAGAGAGAACCAGAGCCAGGAGAACCTGACACAGAGAGAACCAGAGTGAGGAGAACCTGACACAGAGAGAACCAGAGTGAGGAGAACCTGACACAGAGAGAACCAGAACAATGAGAACCTGACACAGAGAGAACCAGAGCCAGGAGAACCTGACACAGAGAGAACCAGAGTGAGGAGAACCTGACACAGAGAGAACCAGAGTGAGGAGAACCTGACACAGAGAGAACCAGAGTGAGGAGAACCTGACACAGAGAGAACCAGAACAATGAGAACCTGACAGAGGACAGTACAACAGTAACATTTTGTTCCAACCTTAAACTGCATTTGATCAGCCTCAGAGTCTGTGGGCCTCACCTGTCCCTGCGGTGGGGCCTCACCTGTCCCTGAGGCGGGGCCTCACCTGTCCCTGAGGTGGGGCCTCACCTGTCCCTGCGGCGGGGCCTCACCTGTCCCTGTGGCGGGGCCTCACCTGTCCCTGTGGCGGGGCCTCACCTGTCCCTGTGGGAGGCCTCACCTGTCCCTGCGGCGGGGCCTCACCTGTCCCTGTGGCGAGGCCTCACCTGTCCCTGCGGCGGGGCCTCACCTGTCCCTGTGGCGGGGCCTCACCTGTCCCTGTGGCGGGGCCTCACCTGTCCCTGTGGGAGGCCTCACCTGTCCCTGCGGCGGGGCCTCACCTGTCCCTGTGGCGGGGCCTCACCTGTCCCTGAGGGGGGGCCTCACCTGTCCCTGTGGGGAAGATCCTGGCCCAGGACAGGGAGACCTGGTACGAGTCCACGCCCAGTCCTCTCAGCAGAGACACGTCATAGGGCACTTTGTTGTAGCTGTCACAGGCCACGTCTGCGGAGCGGTGGGCCTGGTTTCCGTGGCGATCCCAGATGGTTTCTCCTTTCCCGCCCTCTCTCCGGCCGCCCTCCACTTTAAAGGCGGCGCTGGAGACGGCCCACTGGAAGCCCGCAGGGAAGGAGGCGGCGCTCCAGGGGGCGCTGTCCCGGGTCCTGCTCACACACAAACACGTCTCACGTCCCACGGCCGAAAAACACCACGAAAAATCCAAGGAAAGAGACGCCGCTCCCCAGACCCGACTCGTACCTGAGGGAGACGCTCGGATCCTCCAGGGACACGCCCAACATGGCCGACACCTCGAACCCGACCAAGTCCAGCTCCCCCTGGACCTGAGCTGAAACACAGAGAACCAGGACTGAACCAGGACTAAACCAGGACTAAACCAGGACTGAACCAGGACTAAAGCAGGACTAAAGCAGGACTAAAGCAGGACTAAAGCAGGACTAAAGCAGGACTAAACCAGGACTAAAGCAGGACTAAAGCAGGACTAAAACAGAACTAAACCAGGACTGAACCAGGACTAAACCAGGACTAAACCAGGACTGGACCAGGACTAAACCAGGACTAAACCAGGACTAAACCAGGACTAAAGCAGGACTAAAGCAGGACTAAAGCAGGACTAAAGCAGGACTAAACCAGGACTAAAGCAGGACTAAAGCAGGACTAAAACAGAACTAAACCAGGACTGAACCAGGACTAAACCAGGACTAAACCAGGACTGGACCAGGACTAAACCAGGACTAAACCAGGACTGGACCAGGACTGAACCAGGACTAAAGCAGGACTAAAGCAGGACTAAAGCAGGACTAAACCAGGACTAAACCAGGACTGGACCAGGACTGAACCAGGACTAAAGCAGGACTGAACCAGGACTAAACCAGGACTAAACCTGGACTAAACCAGGACTAAACCAGGTCTTAACCAGGACTAAACCAGCACTAAACCAGGACTAAACCAGGACTAAAGCAGGACTAAACCAGGACTTCCACCAGGTTCTTTGTCCTGATTGATGATCATAAACATGTAGTAAAGTTTGAGTGATCACGTTTTATTCGACGTTGTGTAACGTCGCTCTGACCTTCGTGTCGTAATCACACTGTAAATATTGTGACGCTTGTAAAAGTTAAAATTCAAAGAGATTTTATGATAAACTATGAAACTTATCTTAACTACGGCAGGTTATCTCAGGACTAAACCAGGACTAAACCAGGACTAAAGCAGGACTAAACCAGGACTAAAGCAGGACTAAACCAGGACTAAACCAGGACTAAACCAGGACTAAACCAGGACTAAAGCAGGACTAAACCAGGACTAAAGCAGGACTAAAGCAGGACTAAACCAGGACTAAAGCAGGACTAAACCAGGACTAAACCAGGACTAAAGCAGGACTAAACCAGGACTAAACCAGGACTAAAGCAGGACTAAACCAGGACTAAAGCAGGACTAAACCAGGACTAAACCAGGACTAAAGCAGGACTAAACCAGGACTAAAGCAGGACTAAAGCAGGACTAAACCAGGACTAAACCAGGACTAAAGCAGGACTAAACCAGGACTAAACCAGGACTAAACCAGGACTAAACCAGGACTAAAGCAGGACTAAACCAGGACTAAACCAGGACTAAAGCAGGACTAAACCAGGACTAAACCAGGACTAAACCAGGACTAAAGCAGGACTAAACCAGGACTAAACCAGGACTAAACCAGGACTAAACCAGGACTAAAGCAGGACTAAACCAGGACTAAAGCAGGACTAAAGCAGGACTAAACCAGGACTAAAGCAGGACTAAACCAGGACTAAACCAGGACTAAAGCAGGACTAAACCAGGACTAAAGCAGGACTAAACCAGGACTAAACCAGGACTAAACCAGGACTAAACCAGGACTAAACCAGGACTAAAGCAGGACTAAACCAGGACTAAACCAGGACTAAACCAGGACTAAAGCAGGACTAAACCAGGACTAAACCAGGACTAAAGCAGGACTAAACCAGGACTAAACCAGGACTAAAGCAGGACTAAACCAGGACTAAAGCAGGACTAAACCAGGACTAAACCAGGACTAAACCAGGACTAAAGCAGGACTAAACCAGGACTAAACCAGGACTAAACCAGGACTAAAGCAGGACTAAACCAGGACTAAACCAGGACTAAACCAGGACTAAAGCAGGACTAAACCAGGACTAAACCAGGACTAAACCAGGACTAAACCAGGACTAAAGCAGGACTAAACCAGGACTAAACCAGGACTAAAGCAGGACTAAACCAGGACTAAACCAGGACTAAACCAGGACTAAACCAGGACTAAACCAGGACTAAACCAGGACTAAAGCAGGACTAAACCAGGACTAAACCAGGACTAAAGCAGGACTAAACCAGGACTAAAGCAGGACTAAACCAGGACTAAAGCAGGACTAAACCAGGACTAAAGCAGGACTAAACCAGGACTAAACCAGGACTAAACCAGGACTAAACCAGGACTAAAGCAGGACTAAAGCAGGACTAAACCAGGACTAAACCAGGACTAAACCAGGACTAAAGCAGGACTAAACCAGGACTAAACCAGGACTAAAGCAGGACTAAACCAGGACTAAACCAGGACTAAAGCAGGACTAAACCAGGACTAAACCAGGACTAAAGCAGGACTAAACCAGGACTAAACCAGGACTAAACCAGGACTAAACCAGGACTAAACCAGGACTAAAGCAGGACTAAACCAGGACTAAACCAGGACTAAACCAGGACTAAAGCAGGACTAAACCAGGACTAAACCAGGACTAAACCAGGACTAAAGCAGGACTAAACCAGGACTAAACCAGGACTAAACCAGGACTAAACCAGGACTAAAGCAGGACTAAAGCAGGACTAAAGCAGGACTAAACCAGGACTAAAGCAGGACTAAACCAGGACTAAACCAGGACTAAACCAGGACTAAAGCAGGACTAAACCAGGACTAAACCAGGACTAAACCAGGACTTGGTTGTTACCTGTGAGCAGGTTCCCCAGGACCTGCTGGTGGTCGCTGCAGTGGTTCAGGTCGATGGAGTAAATGAGAACAGGACGACTTCCCGACACTCTCTGAAAACACACACACACTTTACTAACACACACACACTTTACTAACACACACACACTTTACTAACACACACACTTTACTAACACACACACACTTTACTAACACACACACACTTTACTAACACACACACTTTACTAACACACACACTTTACTAACACACACACACTTTACTAACACACACACACTTTACTAACACACACACTTTACTAACACACACACTTTACTAACACACACACACTTTACTAACACACACACACTTTACTAACACACACACTTTACTAACACACACACACTTTACTAACACACACACACTTTACTAACACACACACTTTACTAACACACACTTTACTAACACACACACACTTTACTAACACACACAAAGGAATCGTTTAGATTAGTGCAAAGGAATCGTTTAGATTAGTGCAAAGGAATCGTTTAGATTAGTGCAAAGGAATCGTTTAGATTAGTGCAAAGGAATCGTTTAGATTAGTGCAAAGGAATCGTTTAGATTAGTGCAAAGGAATCGTTTAGATTAGTGCAAAGGAATCGCTTTAGATTAGTGAAAAGGAATTGTTTAGATTAGTGCAAAGGAATCGTTTAGATTAGTGCAAAGGAATCGTTTAGATTAGTGCAAAGGAATCGTTTAGATTAGTGCAAAGGAATCGTTTAGATTAGTGAAAAGGAATCGTTTAGATTAGTGCAAAGGAATCGTTTGTGCTGATGTTCCCCCTGAAGCTGGAGCTGGACCTTTATGTCTGAGAGCGCCGCTCCAAACGCAGACTCCACACCACAGTCGAGCTGAAGCTTCACCGACAAGAAATCCACAGGCTGGAACGAGACAGAGGCTCAGAAACAGCAGCACAAACACGGACGCCATCTTGGGGACTTTAGGCTCACCAGGTCCCAGCGGAGCTCAGGGACAGACGACAGGTCCCAGGACTTGAGCCCCAAAGACAGAACATGATCTGAGGACAGAAGAACAAACGAGTGAAACGACCTGAAGCTCTAACACCACAGCTGCCCCGGGGCAGACTGAGGGCACCTGCTGCCCACCTGAGCCCTCTGCCCCCACAGTGCGCTACCTTCATGTGGAAAGTGTCTTCTGAAGATGAGCTGGAGCTCGGAGTAGAGCTGCTGCTCCTTCACACTGTTGTTCTGAAGCAGCAGGATCCAGGTGCGCACCTGCCCACCCATCTGTGCCCACAGCACGTCCAGCCTCTGCTCCAGGTCTGGACCAGGTCTGGACTCTGTGAAGACCTCGGACGGGTCTGGACCAGGTCTGGACCCTGTGAAGACCTCGGACGGGTCTGGACCAGGTCTGGACCCTGTGAAGACCTCGGACAGGTCCACCAACAACACGGGCTGAAGATCTGCCTGAGAGACACGCTCCAGCAGAGTCAGGAGACACGACAGCGCCTCCCTGTGGACACAGAGACACATGAGACATGACAGCGCCTCCTGTGGACACAGAGACACATGAGACACGACAGCGCCTCCTGTGGACACAGAGACACATGAGACACGACAGCGCCTCCTGTGGACACAGAGACACATGAGACACGACAGCGCCTCCTGTGGACACAGAGACACATGAGACACGACAGCGCCTCCTGTGGACACAGAGACACATGAGACATGACAGCGCCTCCTGTGGACACAGAGACACATGAGACACGACAGCGCCTCCTGTGGACACAGAGACACATGAGACACGACAGCGCCTCCTGTGGACACAGAGACACATGAGACACGACAGCGCCTCCTGTGGACACAGAGACACATGAGACACGACAGCGCCTCCTGTGGACACAGAGACATGAGACACGACAGCGCCTCCTGTGGACACAGAGACACATGAGACACGACAGCGCCTCCTGTGGACACAGAGACACATGAGACACGACAGCGCCTCCTGTGGACACAGAGACACATGAGACACGACAGCGCCTCCTGTGGACACAGAGACATGAGACACGACAGCGCCTCCTGTGGACACAGAGACACATGAGACACGACAGCGCCTCCTGTGGACACAGAGACACATGAGACACGACAGCGCCTCCTGTGGACACAGAGACATGAGACACGACAGCGCCTCCTGTGGACACAGAGACACATGAGACACGACAGCGCCTCCTGTGGACACAGAGACACATGAGACACGACAGCGCCTCCTGTGGACACAGAGACAGGTGACACGAGAGAGCGACCCGTGGGACCCAGGGACACATGAGACACGACAGCGCCTCCTGTGGACACAGAGACACATGAGACACGACAGCGCCTCCTGTGGACACAGAGACATGAGACACGACAGCGCCTCCTGTGGACACAGAGACACATGAGACACGACAGCGCCTCCTGTGGACACAGAGACACATGAGACACGACAGCGCCTCCTGTGGACACAGAGACACATGAGACACGACAGAGCCTCCTGTGGACACAGAGACACATGAGACACGACAGCGCCTCCTGTGGACACAGAGACATGAGACACGACAGCGCCTCCTGTGGACACAGAGACACATGAGACACGACAGCGCCTCCTGTGGACACAGAGACACATGAGACACGACAGCGCCTCCTGTGGACACAGAGACATGAGACACGACAGCGCCTCCTGTGGACACAGAGACACATGAGACACGACAGCGCCTCCTGTGGACACAGAGACACATGAGACACGACAGCGCCTCCTGTGGACACAGAGACATGAGACACGACAGCGCCTCCTGTGGACACAGAGACACAGAGACACATGAGACACGACAGCGCCTCCTGTGGACACAGAGACACATGAGACACGACAGCGCCTCCTGTGGACACAGAGACACATGAGACACAACAGCGCCTCCTGTGGACACAGAGACACATGACACACGACAGCGCCTCCTGTGGACACAGAGACACATGAGACACGACAGCGCCTCCTGTGGACACAGAGACATGAGACACGACAGCGCCTCCTGTGGACACAGAGACATGAGACACGACAGCGCCTCCTGTGGACACAGAGACACATGAGACACGACAGCACCTCCTGTGGACACAGAGACATGAGACACAACAGTGCCTCCTGTGGACACAGAGACATGAGACACGACAGCGCCTCCTGTGGACACAGAGACATGAGACACGACAGCGCCTCCTGTGGACACAGAGACACATGAGACACGACAGCGCCTCCTGTGGACACAGAGACATGAGACACGACAGCGCCTCCTGTGGACACAGAGACATGAGACACGACAGCGCCTCCTGTGGACACAGAGACACATGACACACGACAGCGCCTCCTGTGGACACAGAGACATGAGACACGACAGCGCCTCCTGTGGACACAGAGACACATGAGACACGACAGCGCCTCCTGTGGACACAGAGACGCAGGTGCAGCACTAAAGGACTAAAGGAGGACGTGGGTCCTGTGGGTTCAGCGCTGAAGATGGATGTAGCAGTAGTATTACTATTGTATAGTAGTACTATAGTAGTATAATAGTACTATAGTAGTACAGTAGTACTATATTAGTATAGTAGTACTATAGTAATAGTACTACTATAGTAGTACTATAGTAGTATAGTAGTACAGTAGTACTATAGTACTACTATAGTAGTATAGTAGTACTATGTAATAGTAGTAGTAGTACTACAGTAGTACAGTAGTACTACAGTAGTACAGTAGTACTATAGTAATAGTAGTAGTAGTACTACAGTACTACAGTAGTACAGTAGTACTATAGTAATAGTAGTAGTAGTACTACAGTAGTACAGTAGTACTACAGTAATAGTAGTAGTAGTACTACAGTAGTACAGTAGTACTATAGTAATAGTAGTAGTAGTACTACAGTAGTACAGTAGTACTACAGTAGTACAGTAGTACTACAGTAATCGTACCTGTCGTCGGTCAGGAGCAGCTCTGGGGGCAGCTGGACTCTAAAATGACTGACTCCGGTTCCTCTCTGAGTTCTCAGGTCCTTCTGGAGGTTCTGGCCCAGGATCCTGGAGCACACAGAACCCAAAGCTCCATCAGAACCGTCCTGCGGCCGAGGGCCCCCCAGCATCAGGAACGCACTGCTGTAGGGGGCGCTATAGCAGCACAGCACGGCACACAGGAGCAGCAGAGGAGGCCCCATGGCAGAGCAGAGCCGGGACTAAAGCTGGACTAAAGCTGGACTAAAGCTGGACTAAAGCTGGACTAAAACTGGACTAAAGCTGGACTAAAACTGGACTAAAGCTGGACTAAAACTGGACTAAAGCTGGACTAAAACTGGACTAAAGCTGGACTAAAGCTGGACTAAAGCTGGACTAAAACTGGACTAAAGCTGGACTAAAGCTGGACTAAAGCCGGACTAAAACTGGACTAAAGCTGGACTAAAACTGGACTAAAGCTGGACTGACACTGAAGTAAAAGAAGAACCAGGACTTAGGGCTGAAGCAGGTCTGGACCTGGACTGGATGTGGTCTGGGGGCCGGGGCCACAGGGGGAGAGTTTATAGGAGCAGGGTCAGAGTCACGCCCACTGAAGACTTCTGCTCCACCGTATTATTTAATAATAATCATAAACTTATATATTTAATATTGGCCTCATAAAGTTACCAAACATACGTCTGTAATAAAGTTACAAAACAGAGTTTACAACAACTCCATAAAAGTGTCAGAGTGAACTCTGTGCTGATGTCGAGCGGCTGAAGAATTGTATTTTATAAGAATAATGCAGATGAATTTGGTAAATGTACATTTTAGAGGATTTTTATGACAATCAATTTCAGTATTTTTATTATTTATAGGATAGTAATATGGTATTTGTTATTATTATTATTATTGTGACTTGTAGATATACATTTATATAATTATTACTTATTTCACGTCTTCTTTCTTTTTGCTATTTTATTTTCACCATTTATCCTTTTCTCTTCTTATTATATCCTGTTGTGATGTGTGAGCTGCTCCGTCCACATCGTTTCTTTGGGGATCAACAAAGTTTATTTAAGTCTAAGTGGAAGAATTTGAAATCTGGAATAAATGAGGATGAAGTGGATTGTTTTAAACTGTGTTGTCGGTTGTTTTAAGGCGACTGAGGAAATGCAGTTGGAGTTGGTTTAATGTAAAGTTTCTTGTGTTTTGCTCGTGCTGGAGGGCGGCCGGCGGAGGCGTTTCCGTCACAGCTCCTGACGGCTTTTTAGTCACTGCGAAACTCACGCTCCGAATCCCAAATATGGAACTTTGCCTAAATTCACTCTTGTAACCGCTGGCCTCAATGAGCTTCATGTGACCACGACCACTTCATGACATCACAAGGTGGAACAGAGCTTTTGGAGCTTTGCAGATGCAACAGACGAATAATAAAGAGTCACTCAAACATGTGAATGAGACAAACACGAGTCCAGATCTGAGTGAGGAACAGCAGAACATTAGAACATCAGAACATTAGAACATCAGAACATCAGAACATTAGAACATCAGAACATCAGAACATTAGAACATTAGAACATTAGAACATTAGAACATCAGAACATTAGAACATCAGAACAGCAGAACATTAGAACATTAGAACAGCAGAACATCAGAACATTAGAACATCAGAACAGCAGAACATTAGAACATTAGAACATTAGAACAGCAGAACATTAGAACATTAGAACATCAGAACATTAGAAGATCAGAACATCAGAACATTAGAACATCAGAACATCAGAACATTAGAACATTAGAACATCAGAACAGCAGAACATCAGAACATTAGAACATCAGAACATTAGAACATTAGAACATCAGAACATTAGAAGATCAGAACATCAGAACATTAGAAGATCAGAACATCAGAACATTAGAACATCAGAACATCAGAACATTAGAACATCAGAACATTAGAACATCAGAACATCAGAACATTAGAACATTAGAACATCAGAACAGCAGAACATCAGAACATTAGAACATCAGAACATCAGAACATCAGAACATTAGAACATTAGAACAGCAGAACATTAGAACATTAGAACATTAGAACAGCAGAACATTAGAACATTAGAACATCAGAACATTAGAAGATCAGAACATCAGAACATTAGAACATCAGAACATCAGAACATCAGAACATCAGAACATTAGAACATTAGAACAGCAGAACATCAGAACATTAGAACATCAGAACAGCAGAACATTAGAACATTAGAACATTAGAACATTAGAACAGCAGAACATTAGAACATTAGAACATCAGAACATTAGAACATCAGAACATCAGAACATTAGAACATTAGAACATCAGAACAGCAGAACATCAGAACATTAGAACATCAGAACATTAGAACATTAGAACATCAGAACATTAGAAGATCAGAACATCAGAACATTAGAAGATCAGAACATCAGAACATTAGAACAGCAGAACATTAGAACATTAGAACATTAGAACATTAGAACAGCAGAACATTAGAACATTAGAACATCAGAACATTAGAAGATCAGAACATCAGAACATTAGAACATCAGAACATCAGAACATCAGAACATCAGAACATTAGAACATTAGAACAGCAGAACATCAGAACATTAGAACATCAGAACAGCAGAACATTAGAACATCAGAACATCAGAACATTAGAACATTAGAACATCAGAACAGCAGAACATCAGAACATTAGAACATCAGAACATTAGAACATTAGAACATCAGAACATTAGAAGATCAGAACATCAGAACATTAGAAGATCAGAACATCAGAACATTAGAACATCAGAACATCAGAACATTAGAACATCAGAACATTAGAACATCAGAACATCAGAACATTAGAACATTAGAACATCAGAACAGCAGAACATCAGAACATTAGAACATCAGAACATCAGAACATCAGAACATTAGAACATTAGAACAGCAGAACATTAGAACATTAGAACATTAGAACAGCAGAACATTAGAACATTAGAACATCAGAACATTAGAAGATCAGAACATCAGAACATTAGAACATCAGAACATCAGAACATCAGAACATCAGAACATTAGAACATCAGAACATTAGAACATCAGAACATCAGAACATTAGAACATCAGAACAGCAGAACATTAGAACATTAGAACATCAGAACAGTAGAACATCAGAACATTAGAAGATCAGAACATCAGAACATTAGAACATCAGAACATCAGAACATTAGAACATCAGAACAGCAGAACATTAGAACATTAGAACATTAGAACATCAGAACATCAGAACATTAGAACATCAGAACATTAGAAGATCAGAACATCAGAACATTAGAACATCAGAACATCAGAACATCAGAACATCAGAACATTAGAACATCAGAACATTAGAACATCAGAACATCAGAACATTAGAACATCAGAACAGCAGAACATTAGAACATTAGAACATCAGAACAGTAGAACATCAGAACATTAGAAGATCAGAACATCAGAACATTAGAACATCAGAACATCAGAACATCAGAACATTAGAACATCAGAACATTAGAACATTAGAACATCAGAACATTAGAACATTAGAACATTAGAACATCAGAACATTAGAAGATCAGAACATCAGAACATTAGAACATCAGAACAGCAGAACATTAGAACATTAGAACATTAGAACATCAGAACATCAGAACATTAGAACATCAGAACATTAGAAGATCAGAACATCAGAACATTAGAACATCAGAACAGCAGAACATCAGAACAGTAGAACATCAGAACATTAGAAGATCAGAACATCAGAACATTAGAACATCAGAACATCAGAACATCAGAACATTAGAACATCAGAACATTAGAACATTAGAACATTAGAACCAGGCTTAAGCTCACATGAGTAATTTTCGTGTAATTTAATGCCTTTAATGAGCTCAGGCCTGTAGCCCTGACGTCTGTACGTCTGCACTTCTGTACTTCTGTGCGTCTGTACTTTTGTACTCCTGTACGTCTGTACTTCTGTACGTCTGTACTTCTGTGCGTCTGTACTTCTGTACTCCTGTACGTCTGTACTTCTGTACGTCTGTACTTCTGTACGTCTGTACGTCTGCACTTCTGTATGTCTGTACTTCTGTGCGTCTGTACTTCTGTACTTCTGTACGTCTGTACTTCTGTACGTCTGTACGTCTGTACTTCTGTACGTCTGTACTTCTGTACGTCTGTACTTCTGTACGTCTGTACGTCTGTACTTCTGTACGTCTGTACGTCTGTACTTCTGTACGTCTGTACTTCTGTACGTCTGTACTTCTGTACTTCTGTACGTCTGTACTTCTGTACTTCTGTACGTCTGTACTTCTGTACGTCTGTACGTCTGTACTTCTGTACGTCTGTACGTCTGCACGTCTGTACGTCTGTACTTCTGTATGTCTGTATGTCTGTACTTCTGTACGTCTGCACATCTGTACGTCTGTACGTCTGTACTTCTGTACTTCTGTACGTCTGTACTTCTGTACGTCTGTACGTCTGTACTTCTGTACGTCTGTACTTCTGTACGTCTGTACTTCTGTACGTCTGTATGTCTGTACTTCTGTACATCTGTACTTCTATACGTCTGTGCGTCTATACTTCTGTACTCCTGTACGTCTGTACTTCTGTACGTCTGTACGTCTGTACTTCTGTACGTCTGTACTTCTGTACGTCTGTACTTCTGTACGTCTGTACGTCTGTACTTCTGTACGTCTGTACTTCTGTACGTCTGTACTTCTGTACGTCTGTACTTCTGTACGTCTGTATGTCTGTACTTCTGTACTTCTGTACGTCTGTACGTCTGTACTTCTGTACATCTGTACGTCTGTACTTCTGTACTTCTGTGCGTCTGTACTTCTGTACGTCTGTACTTCTGTACGTATGTACGTCTGTACTTCTGTACGTCTGTACTTCTGTACGTCTGTACTTCTGTACTTCTGTACGTCTGTACTTCTGTACGTCTGTACTTCTGTACGTCTGTAGGTCTGTACTTCTGTACGTCTGTACTTCTGTACGTCTGTACTTCTGTACGTCTGTACGTCTGTACTTCTGTACGTCTGTACTTCTGTACGTCTGTACTTTTGCACGTCTGTATGTCTGTACTTCTGTACGTCTGTACTTCTGTCCATCTGTACTTCTGTACGTCTGTACTTCTGCATGTCTGTACGTCTGTACTTCTGTAGGTCTGTACGTCTGTACTTCTGTACGTCTGTATGTCTGTACTTCTGTACTTCTGTACGTCTGTACTTCTGTCCGTCTGTACTTCTGTACGTCTGTACGTCTGTACTTCTGCACGTCTGTACTTCTGTACGTTTGTACGTCTGTACTTCTGTACGTCTGTACTTCTGTACGTCTGTACTTCTGTACGTCTGTACTTCTGCACGTGTACTTCTGTACGTCTGTACTTCTGTACGTCTGTACTTCTGTACGTCTGTACTTCTGTACGTCTGTACATCTGTACGTCTGTACTTCTGTACATCTGTACTTCTGTACATCTGTACTTCTGTACGTCTGTACTTCTGTACGTCTGTACGTCTGTACTTCTGTCCATCTGTACTTCTGTACGTCTGTACGTCTGTACTTCTGTCCGTCTGTACTTCTGCACGTCTGTACTCCTGTACTTCTGTACATCTGTACTTCTGTACTTCTGTACGTCTGTACTTCTGTACATCTGTACTTCTGTACGTCTGTGCGTCTCTACTTCTCTGCGCTTGTACTTCTGTCTGTAGGTCTGTGCGTCTGTAGGTCTGTGCGTCTGTGCGTCTGTAGGTCTGTGCGTCTGTAGGTCTGTGCATCTGTAGGTCTGTACGTCTGTACTTCTGTACGTCTGTACTTCTGTCCGTCTGTACTTCTGTATGTCTGTACGTCTGTACTTCTGTCCGTCTGTACTTCTGTCCGTCTGTACGTCTGCACGTCTGTACTTCTGTACTTCTGTACTCCTGTACTTCTGTACATCTGTACTTCTGTACTTCTGTACGTCTGTACTTCTGTACATCTGTACGTCTGTACGTCTGTACGTCTGTCCGTCTGTACTTCTGCACGTCTGTACTCCTGTACTTCTGTACATCTGTACTTCTGTCCGTCTGTACGTCTGCACGTCTGTACTTCTGTACTTCTGTACTCCTGTACTTCTGTACATCTGTACTTCTGTCCGTCTGTACTTCTGCATGTCTGTACTCCTGTACTTCTGTACATCTGTACTTCTGTCCGTCTGTACTTCTGCACGTCTGTACTCCTGTACTTCTGTACATCTGTACTTCTGTACTTCTGTACGTCTGTACTTCTGTACATCTGTACGTCTGTACGTCTGTACGTCTGTCCGTCTGTACTTCTGCACGTCTGTACTCCTGTACTTCTGTACATCTGTACTTCTGTCCGTCTGTACGTCTGCACGTCTGTACTTCTGTACTTCTGTACTCCTGTACTTCTGTACATCTGTACTTCTGTCCGTCTGTACTTCTGCATGTCTGTACTCCTGTACTTCTGTACATCTGTACTTCTGTCCGTCTGTACTTCTGCACGTCTGTACTCCTGTACTTCTGTACTTCTGTCCGTCTGTACTTCTGTACGTCTGTACGTCTGTACTTCTGTCCGTCTGTACTTCTGCACGTCTGTACTCCTGTACTTCTGTACATCTGTACTTCTGTACTTCTGCACGTCTGTACTTCTGTACGTTTGTACGTCTGTACTTCTGTACGTCTGTACTCCTGTACTTCTGTACTTCTGTACGTCTGTACTTCTGTACATCTGTACTTCTGTACGTCTGTACTTCTGTACGTCTGTACATCTGTACGTCTGTACTTCTGTACATCTGTACTTCTGTACATCTGTACTTCTGTACGTCTGTACTTCTGTACGTCTGTACGTCTGTACTTCTGTCCATCTGTACTTCTGTACGTCTGTACGTCTGTACTTCTGTCCGTCTGTACTTCTGCACGTCTGTACTCCTGTACTTCTGTACATCTGTACTTCTGTACTTCTGTACGTCTGTACTTCTGTACATCTGTACTTCTGTACGTCTGTGCGTCTCTACTTCTCTGCGCTTGTACTTCTGTCTGTAGGTCTGTGCGTCTGTAGGTCTGTGCGTCTGTAGGTCTGTGCGTCTGTAGGTCTGTGCATCTGTAGGTCTGTACGTCTGTACTTCTGTACGTCTGTACTTCTGTCCGTCTGTACTTCTGTATGTCTGTACGTCTGTACTTCTGTCCGTCTGTACTTCTGTCCGTCTGTACGTCTGCATGTCTGTACTTCTGTACTTCTGTACTCCTGTACTTCTGTACATCTGTACTTCTGTACTTCTGTACGTCTGTACTTCTGTACATCTGTACGTCTGTACGTCTGTACGTCTGTCCGTCTGTACTTCTGCACGTCTGTACTCCTGTACTTCTGTACATCTGTACTTCTGTCCGTCTGTACGTCTGCACGTCTGTACTTCTGTACTTCTGTACTCCTGTACTTCTGTACATCTGTACTTCTGTCCGTCTGTACTTCTGCATGTCTGTACTCCTGTACTTCTGTACATCTGTACTTCTGTCCGTCTGTACTTCTGCACGTCTGTACTCCTGTACTTCTGTACATCTGTACTTCTGTACTTCTGTACGTCTGTACTTCTGTACATCTGTACGTCTGTACGTCTGTACGTCTGTCCGTCTGTACTTCTGCACGTCTGTACTCCTGTACTTCTGTACATCTGTACTTCTGTCCGTCTGTACGTCTGCACGTCTGTACTTCTGTACTTCTGTACTCCTGTACTTCTGTACATCTGTACTTCTGTCCGTCTGTACTTCTGCATGTCTGTACTCCTGTACTTCTGTACATCTGTACTTCTGTCCGTCTGTACTTCTGCACGTCTGTACTCCTGTACTTCTGTACTTCTGTCCGTCTGTACTTCTGTACGTCTGTACGTCTGTACTTCTGTCCGTCTGTACTTCTGCACGTCTGTACTCCTGTACTTCTGTACATCTGTACTTCTGTACTTCTGCACGTCTGTACTTCTGTACGTTTGTACGTCTGTACTTCTGTACGTCTGTACTCCTGTACTTCTGTACTTCTGTACGTCTGTACGTCTGTGCGTCTCTACTTCTCTGCGCTTGTACTTCTGTCTGTAGGTCTGTGCGTCTGTAGGTCTGTGCGTCTGTAGGTCTGTGCATCTGTAGGTCTGTACGTCTGTACTTCTGTACGTCTGTACGTCTGTACTTCTGTCCGTCTGTACTTCTGTACGTCTGTACGTCTGTACTTCTGTCCGTCTGTACTTCTGTACGTCTGTACGTCTGCACGTCTGTACTTCTGTACTTCTGTACTCCTGTACTTCTGTACATCTGTACTTCTGTCCGTCTGTACTTCTGCACGTCTGTACTCCTGTACTTCTGTACATCTGTACTTCTGTCCGTCTGTACTTCTGCACATCTGTACTCCTGTACTTCTGTACATCTGTACTTCTGCACGTCTGTACTTCTGCACGTCTGTACGTCTGTACTCCTGTACTTCTGTACATCTGTACTTCTGTACTTCTGTACGTCTGTACTTCTGCACGTCTGTACTTCTGTACTTCTGTACATCTGTACTTCTGTCCGTCTGTACTTCTGCACGTCTGTACTCCTGTACTCCTGTACTTCTGTACATCTGTACTTCTGTCCGTCTGTACTTCTGCACGTCTGTACTCCTGTACTTCTGTACATCTGTACTTCTGTCCGTCTGTACTTCTGCACGTCTGTACTCCTGTACTTCTGTACATCTGTACTTCTGCACGTCTGTACTTCTGCACGTCTGTACGTCTGTACTCCTGTACTTCTGTACATCTGTACTTCTCTACTTCTGTACGTCTGTACTTCTGTACATCTGTACTTCTGTACGTCTGTGCGTCTCTACTTCTCTGCGCTTGTACTTCTGTCTGTAGGTCTGTGCGTCTGTAGGTCTGTGCGTCTGTAGGTCTGTGCGTCTGTAGGTCTGTGCATCTGTAGGTCTGTGTCTGTAGGTCTGTGCGTCTGTAGGTCTGTGTCTGTAGGTCTGCACACATGAAGGCGTCTGAATGTCAGGT
>CM068356.1:41110199-41127699 GCA_034769755.1 Odontamblyopus lacepedii | reverse complement strand
CGGGCCGCATGTTTGACACACATGGTCTAGACCAGTGGTTCTTAACCTTGTTGGAGGTACTGAACCCCTCTAGTTTCATATGCGCATTCACCGAACCCTTCTTAATTGGAAAAATAAAATATGCTTTTTTCAAATTCAAATATAGGTATGTCTATTTTATTGGTGCACACATGTGAATTGCACATATTCGTCCGACCACTTTCTTTTTTTGCTCGACATAGTTAGTATGAAGGGAAAATATTAAGAAAGAAATTACACAACACCATCACGACAGTCACAAGATTATTGCGCGCACAAAATTTCCTGCAGCCAATAATGGCCAAACATCATGAATCATGAAGAATCATGAGTTGGATGTGTGTCTGACCCCTGCCGAACCCCTGAGATTGACTCACCGAACCCCTGGGGTTCGATCGAACCCAGGTTAAGAACCACTGGTCTCGACTGAATCATTGCAAACAAAACAATAATAATAATAATGAATTAGGGGGAAAAAAAAAACAAAAAAACACTGTATTCTATTATAGATACCTGTACTTTTTAAAAAGCCCACCAATGCTCCTACTTGACCTCTACAACTCAGAACACTGTTCAGATTCAGCTCTTTAAATCCGAGAACCTTCAGCCTCTCTCATTGTGTCCCCTACACCTTAACAGCACATGCTCACCTGTCTCCCCCTCTTCCTGACACATTTCTGCCCTGTCTCATGCTTCCCTAGGAGGTGTAGTGTACTATTAAGTGCCCTGAACGAAGTCTTGTGAGGACAGTTTCCTCCCTCCTTTGCCCCCCTCGCACCCAGTTCCCCCTCACCTCCTTTTTCACATCATATAATCATTATATTGTCTCCCTTTATGATCTTCGTCCCATTGTTTTTTCCACTCCTTGACAACCTGCGCCCAAACCAAATTCTTTGCTTCTGTATAACTGCTCTTTATGTTCATTTCAGTGTTGTTTTTCCTGAGAGCTGCTTTTGCCAATCTGTCTGCCTTTTCATTCCAACATGAGCTGCACCCACAAGAACTTAACAGTACCACCAACCCTGGGAATTCTTGAAAATGTCATTAATACTTCATACAAAATGTCCTGCCTTGTTTTTGAATGAAAAGTTTGAATTAGAACTGAAGCCGAATCAGAACACACCAGCACCTTTTCCACTTTTGAGAGTTCAGCCCATTTTAAAGACACCAATATTGCCCCCATTTCCTCTGTATCCACTCCCAGCCTGAAGTGCGCCTGTTTATGCCTCTGTTTTTACTCGGGACACTCCACTCCAAAACCTGTTCTGTCTGTGTCTGGATTCTTTGTTCCATCTGTGAATACCTGAGTGAAATCTGAATATCTTTGCTGGATATAATAATAATAATAATAATAATAATAATAATAATAATAATAAATTGTATTTATAATGCCCTTTACATTTGACAGCAAATCTCAAAGTGCTACAGTGCAAAAAAAGAGACTTTAAAAACAAAGACAATAAAAATCAATATAAAAGCAATAAAACAATATCATGTATTTAGCTGTAGGCCAGGGTAAAAAGGTAGGTCTTAAGATCTCTTTTAAAAGCATCCACCGTCTGTGGAGCCCTGAGGTGGTCTGGGAGGGCGTTCCACAGACGGGGAGCAGCCACTGAGAAGGCCCTGTCGCCCATGGTCTTGAGCCGTGTCCTGGGCATGGAAGTGGAATGCTCCAACCACTTTCCCCTTACTCTCCCTTTTCAAGTCTAGAAGGCACCAGTCAACATCTGGGGACAGAAGCATCCAGGGTGGAGCTGCAGGGAAAACTAGTGCAGGACATATTTGTAAATCATAAACACAACAATCCTTTGCTCGATGATTTCCCACTTTACCAAAGTAATCAATCTGAGACTTCCCATTCTCCCAGCAGTCCATTAGCACTTCTGTAGTAGGGAGTACCTCCCCATGGCTAGCAAGATGCACCCAGTAATTTACCATTATTTGCTTTCTCCTCAGACCAGGAGGCATTTCGCCCGTCTATTAAATAAGTCCTGCAGAAGTGCGTATTCTATGGAGTTGACGCAGCGCGGTGCGTGTTGAGGCAGCGCTGTGCGTGATGACGCAGCGCGGTGACGCAGCAGGGATCAGGTGAGCTGCGGACAACTGCAGCTTTAGCTCATCATCATGAATTGGTTCGAGGGTTCGATTCCCGACGCGATAAACGAGGCCAAACGGCGCGGTTTGGTGTTCGTCGTGGTCATCACAGGTTTGTTCGCTCTGTGCGAGTCACATTCAACCCGAGCCTGTTTTTTCTGACGCGGCGAAAGGCGAGCGCAGTTAGCTTTAGCCTTAGCACAACCCGAGCCTCTGCGTTTCTGGCATATTTTATAAATAAAGATGTTTTCAGAAATGCTGCTCATATAAATGTGATACCAGAAAAATAAGAGACTGTTCCTGTCCTCCGCACCTCTGACGAACACAAGGAAACCAAAAGAAAACAGAAACACAGCGCAGCTTCAGCATTAGCTCCAGCTGCTAACGAGCTAACGGCTAACACCAAAACAAGAGGCGAAGTCCCCGGAACCGGAGACAGGACCGAGGACAGGACCCGGGACTGGAGACTGGACCGAGGACAGGACCGGGGACAGGACTGGGGACAGGGTCGTGTCCTCGGGGACAGTATATATTATAAAAAGCATTTCAAAACTATTTAATTTGATTATTTCGACTTCCTCCATAGTCTTCTGCTCCAAACCGCACGACCCGAGACTCCACTGACCGTTGCACTGAACCTTCAGCTCCGTTATTTTATTCCACAACCCAAAAGAAAATCAGGCACGCACTTACTTATCGATACTAAAACTAGATACTCGTTTGTGCAATATCGATACTAAAACGTTCCACTGACGGGACAGGGCAGAACGTTTCCTGAATGTGTTTAGAACGATCTGGAGCTGAAGCAGAACAAGAGCGCAGAGACAAGTGTATACACATGGACCTGGTTTAGACCTGGTTTAGACCTGGTTTAGACCTGGTTTAGACCTGGTTTAGACCTGGTTTAGACCTGGTTTAGTCCTGGTTTAGTCCTGGACCACTGAGGGATTCCACAGATATAAGGACACATGGGAACAGAAAACAAAGTTGTACCATTTACTGTGGAAAATCACAGGAGAAGATTGTCTGAAGGAAGAGTTGTATCATCATGTATTTCCCTAAACTTCCTGAGCCCAGAGCGGTGCTGTTGTCCCTGCTGCTCTGTGCCTCCTGCTGAACCGTCTCCTCTCTGCTTCAGGAGACGATGCCCAGTCCACCGAGCTGCTGTCCACCTGGGACCATCCGGCCGTGACGGAGGCGGCGCAGGGATGTGTGGCCATCAAACTGCACGACAAGAGGTGACTGCACACACCCCGACCGCACACACCCCGACCCGCGCACACGCCGCCCACACACCGCGCACACGCCGCCCACACGCCGCGCACACACACACCGCGCACACACACCGCACACACACTGCCCCGACCCGCACACGCCGCACACACACCGCACACACACTACCCCGACCCGCACACACTGCACCGCCCACACACACCGGCCCGACCCACCGCACACTGTATGTACAGACGCGTTTTAAACAGGAAGTGAACATGGACACTAGTGTCGTAGGACTTTTTTAACCGTCTTGGTCTTGTCTTGGTCTTGAAGCTTGGACTCGGTCCACGTCTGTGTTTAGACCTGGAATAGTCCTGGTTTAGACCTGGAATAGTCCTGGTTTAGACCTGGAATAGTCCTGGTTTAGACCTGGAATAGTCCTGGTTTAGATCTGGTGCAGCTTGAGTCATTTGTTCCTTAGACGCAGTTAGAGTCTGTATCTTAAACCTGCAGGAGGTTTGTGACGTGTTTTTCCTCTTCTCTCCACAGTGAGGCGTGTGGACAGTTCTCCCAGATCTGTATCCTCTCATAACTCTGGCGCCCCCTGCTGGCGACCCGACTGTTTGTGTTTGTTTCATTCACACATGTTCGAGTAACTCTTTATTATGAGTCTGTTCAAAACGCTCTGTTTCACCCTGTGATGTCATGAAGTTGTAGTTTTCAAGTGAACAGCTCCGTTTACCTTTTAGTTCAGTTGAGATTTGAAATGATCCAAATGATTCTGGTGAAAGGAGTCCGGACCTGGAGATTTATACAAAACCAGAGATTTGTCCCTGTTTTATGCAAGAAATGTCCCAGTGTCCCTGTTTAGACCAATCTGATCTAAACCAGGACTAAACCAGGACTAAACCAGGACTAAACCAGGACTTAACCAGGACTTAACCAGGACTTAACCAGGACTTAACCAGGACTACATCAGGACTAAACCAGGACTGAACCAGGACTGAACCAGGACTGAACCAGGACTAAACCAGGACTAAACCAGGACTAAACCAGGACTAAACCAGGACTTAACCAGGACTTAACCAGGACTACATCAGGACTACATCAGGACTAAACCAGGACTGAACCAGGACTAAAACAGGTCTATTTTATTTTAATTTAACCTTTATGTAACCAGGAAAGTCCCATTGAGATTCAAAGATCTTTTTCAAGGGAGTCCTGGCCAAGAGGCCCACACAACACAACCCACAAGACGATTAAATAAAAAATCAACACAGATAAAATGTGAGCGACACAGTTAGAAACATTGGCATATCATCGATTGCATTTCCAGGTCCTTCAAAAGAGCATAAAAACAAGCCATAGGTGCAAGTGTTTGAAGTTTTAAAATTCTCGGCAAAGAATTCCAGTCTGCTGGAGCACGATACTGACAAGACAGTTTTCTTTCCTCTGTTCTCATAGTAGGAACCAAAAACGTGTAAACATCCTGAGAACGTTTTAAATTCTGGGGTCCATCAGGCCGACGCTGAAGATACACACTAAGGTCTGGAGGAAGCAGCCCAACAAGTCCCTTATAAATAAGTTTGTACCAGTGTGTGAGCCGCCGGGTGGCTAAAGCCGGCCATCCAACGCGTGGGTAGAGTTCGCGATGATGGGTCTGAGCACGACAGTTTGTAATAAAGCGCAAAGAGGCAGAAATACTGAATCCAGAGAGCGCAGAGCCTGGGCTGGGGCAGATGCAAAAGATCCCCGTGGTCCAGCACAGGGAGGAATGTTGCAGCAACAAGCCTCTTCCTGGCGTTGAATGAAAAAGACGACTTATTTCTGAAGTAAAAACTCAATTTAAGACGCAACTTTTTGACAAGAGAGTCGATACGAAACTTAAGACAGTTCATTAGTGATGGGCAGATGACGCCTCATGGTGTGTGTGGCACATTCCCTCACTGTGGAGATACTGTGTTGACACTGTGTTGGTGCATCGCTCAATTGCGACATCTGCTGGACTTCAAAAATCATTGCAGGCATTATGTGGACCTAAAACAGTCTTTTATGTTGAAAAAGCTGTAATTGAAAGCTCCATATATTTAATTGAATTTCTATTAAACCATTAAATTATGTCATGACTAATAAAGAATGTAATGCAGCCAAAAATGGCATAACATCAAAATGATCCCAAACTTGAGAAAACTTTCACTTTCTTTGTGGCGACGACATCATGACAGCAGCGTGCAAAGAAACCCACTCTGTCACCTTCTCTGAGCAGGAAGCAAACAGGTTGAAAGTTGCGCTTCCTGTTAAATACAGTGACGCTTCGCTGAAACAACACAGTAACTGTTTCGGTCCCGTGACTTCTCTTAAAGCGACACGTGCACCGACACAGCGCTTCGCTCTTTGAGCTCAGCACTGTGTCGATGCTTCAGTGTTTTTCCCATCACTACAGTTCATCAACTATGACACCCAAGTATTTAAAAGCATGAACAACTTCAACAGCTGAGCCGTCAGGTGCAACGACTGGAGGAACATTTTGCATAATCTTACATCTAGAAAACAGCATTACTTTGGTTTTGTTTGCATTAAGACAAAATTTCAATTCGGAGAAGCTGTGGAAAACGATGTTAAATGCACTTTGCAGGTCTAAATTAGGACTGAAACCAGGACTAAATCAGGACCAAACCAGGACTATCAGAGTTCTTGTCTAATCTGATCCCGCCAACAGTAAAGAGGAGCATAAATTGTCGTTTGTTTTGCAAAAAAATAGAAATCTGTGTTTGTGAATATTCATAAAGCAAAAAAATGCAGCGTCAGAAGTTATTCCTGAGTCTTTCCCGGTTTTAGTCCCGTTTTAGACCTGGTCTAGTCCTCGTTTAGTCTCGTTTTAGTCTTGTATCAGTCCCGGTTTAGTCCTGGTCTAGTCCCGGCCTAGTCCTGGTTTAGTCCCGGTCTAGTCCTAGTCCCAGTCCTGGTCCTGTGAGGTCTTTAACAGTGCCAGACCCGGTCGTGTGCGTCCCGTCGAGTTTCTTCATCGGGGACAGTGGAGTTCCTCTGGAGGTGATCGCCAGCACCATCCCCCCCCCGGAGCTGGTGTCCCGGATCCAGGCCGTCCAACAGGTCAGATGCCCCCCCAGAGCGTCAGATGCCCTCCCCGTGTGTCAGATGCCCTCCCATGTGTTGTTTTCTTCCCTTGAGCAGATGCACCGGGGGCAGACTGCAGGTGGCGCTGTCCAACCCTCCAGTTCTTCAGTTCAGAGTCCGTCACAAACTCCAGAGACTCCTGCGGCTCCAGGTAAGTCCTGGTTTAGTCCCTGGTCTAGTCCCTGGTCTAGTCCTGGTCTAGTCCTGGTCTAGTCCTGGTCTAGTCCTGGTCTAGTCCTGGTCTAGTCCTGGAGTATTTGTGTGTTTTGAGTCGTTTCTTTCATGCTTCTTTCACAGTGGCCTCGGCCTCGTCTTCGGCCTCGCCTCCGGCTCCAGCTCCGGCTCCAGCTCCGGGTCCGGGTCCAGGTCTGGCTCAGGGTCCGGCTCAGGAGAAGTCCAGGTGCGGACACTGGCAGAGTGGTTAGCCCTGCTCACAGCGAGCGGGGCGGCTCCGGCCGTGTGGAGTTTGCACGTTCTTCCTGTGTCGTTGAACTGGAATGAAAAGGTGACGTGCTGCAGAATTCCTCTAAGTTCTGTCTCTTCCGTTTCAGCTCTGTGGAGGAGCGAGCGGAGCAGAAGCAGCCCCCCGAGGTAAACGGTTCTTCACTTTGGTTTGTAGTTTTAAATCAAGGGAACTGTTTGTAAGTTTTAGACATTACATTTCATAAATGTATAAGTTTGTACGCTGCAAATTTCTCTGATCGGGCCAATCAAATACAGCTTTTACTGAGAGCAACAGTAAGATTTATTCTTTGTGATATCGGCCCGTGTTTTATTCGCTCTTTTGACTTTCAGTTAAGAACAAAAAACAATAAAACGGGAAAACAGTTCATTATTTCATTATTCCGTTTGAGTGTCAAACAAAAAACAGATTTCGACCTATTTTATTATTTTTCGTCCTTAATTGAAATGCAAAAGAATAAATGGCACACGACATCATTTATTTCTGATATAATTTGGTGTTTTGGCTCGGGAGGTTTATCAGGAGGTGAGTAAAATGTCTCTCCCTAAACCCCAGCACAGTGCTAGTGCGGCCTCTGCAGCTCAGGGAGGGATTCTGCAGGTTCTGAGCTTCACCTGAGGCCCGGACAGAACCTGAGACTGAGACAGACGCAGGACGTGTCTCCGTCTCCGGGTTCAAGAGCCTCGTGTAAAACTGTCCCGATGTTTTTGAGGGTCTGACTTTAGTTTTTTTGTGCTGTTTTTGCAGAGTGAGACGAAAAGTGAAGTGGAACGGCGTAAACTGGGCAAAGAGCTGCAGGAGTTTAAGAGAAAACAGGAGGAAGATCACACCAAAAGGCTGTTAGAAGAACGACAGAAAGAGAAGGAAGAGGAGAGGGCGGCGAGAGAGCGGGTCCGACAGCAGATCGCTCTGGTGAGAGAGATGTGTGCTTCACATACTCTCCTTTCCGGAACATACATGTGCAGTGACCCCTGGGTTATGGCGGGGGTCACGGTCCAAAAAGAACCCGCGACAGGCGAAAGCCAGTTTACTCTCATCTGTACAGAAGTGGTGGTGGTGGTGGTGGTGGTGGTAGTGGTGGTAGTGGTGGTGGTGGTAGTGGTAGTGGTAGTGGTAGTGGTAGTGGACAACATGGACAGGACGGCAGATAGAAATAAACAAAAAACATGAGGAGAAAAAGAGGACCGCCCCAGACCATGATATTGTTTGGAGTGATACACAAATAAAAAAACCTCCTCCTGTGTTGCATCAGCAGCACAGTCAAAACACAGTACAGACAGTCCACAGGACCAGCAGCAGGGAGGGGAGGGGTGGAGGAGGCCCGACGTAGGCAGCAGCATCCGGATCCTGCGGCCCTGAGGTGCTGGATCCACAGACCCGCCCACCCGGCCGGGGGTACGAAGCTGCGAGCGGGTTGGGGAGGGGCCAGGCTTCCTCCGCTGTATTCTCAGGGCGATTTGACCCCAGCCCGGCCTTGGTTGTGACTCGTGGCTCGGGGAGGCCAAAAGATAAGAGTGGGTTGTTTTGGTTTTAGAGCGAGCGGCTGCGTCCAATTTCCACAACACTGCTCTGTTTGTCCACTGGTCTCAAGGTCATTTCTATGCAGAGCTCCAAGTTTCCTCCAGATTTTATCCAAAAATTGTGATTTAGAGCCTCCATGTCCGAGCGTGTCCATCAGCGGTCAGTGACCGCGACCTCTGCCCATAGTCACAAAGTTCGAGTATTTGAAGCTCTGCTCCTCACTCCAGTTTCCGGGCAGCCGAGTGGGGCTTTGAAAAGCTCCTCAGTATTTGAATTTCCAGAAACTCGGGTCCAAGCGTAAATTCCAAAGTCCTGTAATCCTGGTTCCGAATAGATGGATCCTCTGTCCGCAGGTTCGCCCGACCCTGCTCGTCTTGTTAATGGTGTCGATAGTGTTCAGAGACCAATTTATCAAATCCATAATTAATTTGGTTTTGAAGAGCAGAGCGGAGAGAGTCACTCAAGGAAAAAAAAAGACTAGACACTAGACCAGACCAGACAAAGAGCAAAGCAGAGGAAAGATAAGGGTCAGGAGAGAAGAGAAGAATATAAATACATATATTTTATTTTATTTAATTAACACGAGGACAGTGCATATTGACCAACAGGACAAGTGTATAATAGGCCAGAGTGGCCAAGAGGCCTTTGCCAAATGTACAAAAGGCCCTGGGGAAAGTCATCATTAAAAATCAGTACAAAATGTTTACATAATTAAAATAGTTTGTTAATTTTCGACAAATAGTCCAGACGACAGCACAAATATTAAAAGTGAGTAAGAAAGGTTAGAAGGAGAACATAATAGTGACAAACAGAACAGCAGGAACAGTCAGAGCTTAAAAGGTGGCGTTAGGAAAGAAACTATGAGAAGCTAAAACATGCAGATTATTAAAGACATTAGCGTATGAAACTAAAACATTCGATAACAGAATATCACTGGAATAAAAGAAGCACATGCAGAGGAAGCACAAGAGGCAGCAGCAGCACATGCAGAGGAAGCACAAGAGGCAGCAGCAGGATTCAGCGCTGACAAGTTTGGGGACTTAAAATCCAGGTTTTTAGATGGTGTGAGATAAACGATATGACTGTATTTCCTTAATGACTGTGGGGATGGTTTTCCAGTCCTTGGAGGCTTTGATGGGAAATGCGGGTTGGCTAAAGGCAGTTTTTCTGAAGGGAATGATGTCGTCTCCCCTGGATGATGCTCTGGTAACAGGAGGAGAGGAGGAGGGGCCAGGCTGTGTGTGATGCCTTTTCAGAGGCTCAGGGAGGAGAAACGACTAGAACCTGGAGAAAAGCTCTGATTTTCCTCCCAAAATGTGCTTTAAATTAGAGCGTCTCGTTTGAGGGAAGAGGACGAGGTGAGAACAGAAGGTTTGATGTGTCTCTGAACGTTCCAGGACCGAGCAGAGCGAGCGGCTCGATACTCCAGGAACGTCCAGGAGGAGGCGGCGGCCAAAGAAGCACGAACCCAGGCACATCTCCAACAGCAGGAGAGCAAGAAGGAGGAGGCGCTCAGGCGGAGGAGGTGAGGAGGAGGAGGAGGTGAGGAGGAGGTGAAGGAGGAGTAGATGATCATCTGATGCTGTGTGTCTGTGCTCTCAGCTCTGTAGCTCGGCTTCAGTTCAGACTTCCTGACGGATCGTCCGTCTCGTCTCAGTTCTCCGCTCAGAGTTGCCTGAAGGAGGCGCTGCACTTCGCTCGGCAGGTACAACGATCAGAACTTCAGACGACAGAGCTTCTCCCCACAGGCTGAAGTGTCCCGCTGTGAATGTGTGTGTAAATGTCTCCAGCAGCTTCATAAATCTGCCCCATCACCAAATCTTCAACATGGTCCACAAAGGAGAAACATTCTTCCATAAAATAAAAATAAACTGGGACATGCTGAGAATAAAACTGGGAATCGAGTGCGTAATTAAGGAAAACTGTTCTGCCCTCTGTCCATTCATAACGAACAAGAGTCGCTATCGTCACATTTTCTTTGTTTTGGTCGTTTTTAAGCAGCTTTTCTGTATTTTACCCAAACAAATGACAATTTATGCCTTTCTCTGTTGTTGTCCGGGATCAGACTGGTCAAAAATAGGAACACTGGGACTTTTCTTGTATAAAACTGGGTCAAACCTCTGGTTTTGTATAAATCTGCTGGGACAGAGGGCACGGGGTCAGGACTGGGACTGTCCCGGGGAAACGGGGACGTCTGGACTCACTAATGAAGAATTTATCCACAACGATCGAGGGAAGAAAGACAAAAGCTTAAAGGAAACGAGGAGCATCAGTGAAACGACTGAGCAGCACCAACGTTCTGGTCCTGGAGGAAACAGAAGCAGCACCAACGTTCTGGTCCTGGAGGAAACAGAAGCAGCACCAACGTTCTGGTCCTGGAGGAAACAGAAGCAGCACCAACGTTCTGGTCCTGGAGGAAACAGAAGCAGCACCAACGTGTTCTGGTCCTGGAGGAAACAGAAGCAGCACCAACGTTCTGGTCCTGGAGGAAACAGAAGCAGCACCAACGTTCTGGTCCTGGAGGAAACAGAAGCAGCACCAACGTTCTGGTCCTGGAGGAAACAGAAGCAGCACCAACGTTCTGGTCCTGGAGGAAACAGAAGCAGCACCAACGTTCTGGTCCTGGAGGAAACAGAAGCAGCACCAACGTTCTGGTCCTGGAGGAAACAGAAGCAGCACCAACGTGTTCTGGTCCTGGAGGAAACAGAAGCAGCACCAACGTTCTGGTCCTGGAGGAAACAGAAGCAGCACCAACGTTCTGGTCCTGGAGGAAACAGAAGCAGCACCAACGTTCTGGTCCTGGAGGAAACAGAAGCAGCACCAACGTTCTGGTCCTGGAGGAAACAGAAGCAGCACCAACGTTCTGGTCCTGGAGGAAACAGAAGCAGCACCAACGTTCTGGTCCTGGAGGAAACAGAAGCAGCACCAACGTGTTCTGGTCCTGGAGGAAACAGAAGCAGCACCAACGTTCTGGTCCTGGAGGAAACAGAAGCAGCACCAACGTTCTGGTCCTGGAGGAAACAGAAGCAGCACAAACGTTCTGGTCCTGGAGGAAACAGAAGGAACGTCTTTCTTCCCTCCATCGTCGTGGATAAATTCTTCATGAAGAATGTTTCTCCTTTGTGGACCTTGTTGGTTGAAGATTTGGTGATGGGGCAGATTTATGAAGCTGCTGGAGACATTTACACACACACTTACACACACACTTACACACACACATTTACACACATTTACACACACATTTACACATTTACACACACACTTACACACACATTTACACACACATTTACACACACATTTACACACACATTGACACACACATTTACACACACATTTACACACACACATTGACACACACATTTACACACACACATTTACACATTTACACACACATTACACACACATTACACACACATTACACACACTTTTACACACACATTACACACACATTACACACATTACACACACTTTTACACACACATTACACACACTTTTACACACACATTACACACACATTACACACACTACACACACTTTTACACACACATTACACACACATTACACACATTACACACACATTTACACACACACATTTACACACACATTGACACACACATTGACACACACACTTACACACACATTTACACACACATTTACACACACATTGACACACACATTTACACACACACTTACACACACACATTGACACACACATTTACACACACACTTACACACACATTTACACACACATTTACACACACACATTGACACACACATTTACACACACACATTGACACACACATTGACACACACATTGACACACACACTTACACACACACTTACACACACACTTACACACACATTTACACACACATTGACACACACATTTACACACACATTTACACACACATTGACACACACATTTACACACACATTGACACACACATTGACACACACTTACACACACATTTACGCACACATTTACACATTTACACACACACTTACACACACATTTACACACACATTTACGCACACATTTACACACACACATTGACACACACACTTACACACACATTTACACACACATTTACGCACACATTTACACACACACTCGCACACACATTTACACACACATTGACACACACATTGACACACACATTTACGCTCACACTTACACACACATTTACGCACACATTTACACACACACATTTACACACACATTTACACACACACTTACACACACATTTACACACACATTTACACACACACATTTACACACACATTTACACACACACTCACACACACATTGACACACACATTGACACACACATTTACACACGCATTTACGCACACATTTACACACACACATTTACACACACACTCACACACACATTTACACACACATTTACGCACACATTTACACACACACATTTACACACACATTTACACACACACTCACACACACATTTACACACACATTGACACACACATTTACGCACACATTTACACACACACATTTACACACACATTGACACACACATTTACACACACATTTACGCACACATTTACACACACACATTTACACACACATTTACACACACACTCACACACACACTTACACACACATTGACACACACATTTACACACACATTTACGCACACATTTACACACACACATTTACACACACATTTACACACACACTCGCACACACATTTACACACACATTGACACACACATTGACACACACATTTACGCTCACACTTACACACACATTTACGCACACATTTACACACACACATTTACACACCCATTTACACACACATTTACGCACACATTTACACACACACATTTACACACACATTTACACACACACTCACACACACATTGACACACACATTTACACACACATTTACGCACACATTTACACACACACATTTACACACACATTTACACACACATTTACGCACACATTTACACACACACATTTACACACACATTTACACACACACTCACACACACATTGACACACACATTTACGCACACATTTACACACACACATTTACGCACACATTTACACACACACATTGACACACACATTTACGCACACATTTACACACACACATTTACGCACACATTTACACACACACATTTACACACACATTTACACACACACTTACACACACATTTACGCACACATTTACGCACACATTGACACACACATTGACACACACATTGACACACACATTTACACACACATTGACACACACACTCGCACACACATTTACACACACATTGACACACACATTGACACACACATTTACGCACACATTTACACACACACATTTACACACACATTTACGCACACATTTACACACACACATTTACACACACATTTACACACACACTTACACACACATTTACGCACACATTTACGCACACATTGACACACACATTTACACACACATTTACACACACACTCGCACACACATTTACACACACATTTACACACACATTTACACACACATTGACACACACATTTACGCTCACACTTACACACACATTTACGCACACATTTACACACACACATTTACACACACATTTACACACACATTGACACACACATTTACGCACACATTTACACACACACATTTACACACACATTTACACACACATTTACACACACACATTTACACACACATTTACACACACACATTTACACACACACATTTACACACACATTTACACACACATTTACGCACACATTTACACACACACATTTACACACACATTTACACACACATTTACACACACATTTACACACACATTGACACACACATTTACGCACACATTTACACACACACATTTACACACACATTTACACACACACATTTACACACACATTTACACACACACATTTACACACACATTTACACACACATTTACACACACACATTTACACACACACATTTACACACACACTTACACACACATTTACGCACACATTTACGCACACATTGACACACACATTGACACACACATTGACACACACACATTTACACACACATTTACACACACACATTTACACACACACATTTACACACACATTTACACACACACTTACACACACATTTACGCACACATTTACGCACACATTGACACACACATTGACACACACATTGACACACACATTGACACACACATTTACACACACACATTTACACACACATTTACACACTTACACACATTTACACACACATTTACGCACACATTGACACACACATTTACACACACATTTACGCACACATTGACACACACATTTACACACACATTTACACATTTACACAGAAAACCTTTAACCGGACGTTCCGCAGACTGACAGTGGGGCACTTCAGACAATCTTCTGTGATTTTCCACATTTAAACGGTAGAACTTTCTTTTCTCTTATGTGTCTGTATATCTGTGTAAACCCTCAGTGAACCGGGTCTAAACCGGGTCTAAACCGGGTCTAAACCGGGTCTAAACTGGGTCTAAACCGGGACTAAACCGGGTCTAAGCCGGGTCTAAACCGGGACTAAACCGGGTCTAAACCGGGTCTAAATCAGATGTAAACCAGGTCCTAAACCAGGATTAAACCAGGTCTAAACCGGGTCTAAACCGGGTCTAAACCGGGTCTAAACCAGGTCTAAACCAGGTCTAAACCGGGTCTAAACCAGGTCTAAACCAGGTCTAAACCAGGTCTAAACCAGGTCTAAACCAGGTCTGAACCAGGTCTGAACCAGGTCTGAACCAGGTCTGAACCACGATTAAACCAGGTCTAAACCAGGTCTAAACCAGGTCTAAACCAGGTCTAAACCAGGTCTAGACCAGGTCTAGACCAGGTCCATGAGTTATTTCAGTATCGATTCCTGCAGACACGAGTATCTCCTGTAGTTTGCGTCTGGTTTTCGGTGCCTTTTACAGCCCTGGGCCCAGGCAGCAGAGGTGTTTTATTGAGAAAGGCCTGACTCTGGGCTCTTATTGTGACAGGAGGTGGGAAGTGCGTACGGGAACTTCACCATGGCAACGATGTTTCCCCGGAGAGAGTTCAGCTCCCAAGACCTGGACCGGACTCTGACGGAGCTGGAACTGGCCCCGAGCGCCTCCATCGTAATACTGCCCGTGAGTACTGCAAATACTACTGCAAATACTACTGCAAATACTACTGATACTACTGCAAATACTACTGCAAATACTGCTGCAAATACTAGTATTTGCAGTAGTATCTGCAGCAGTATTTGCAGTAGTATTAGTAGTAGTATATGCAGTATTTGCAGCAGTATTTGAGGCTGTTTGTCCTGTGCTGTTCCAGGAGTCGTGCCGTCCCCCCTCCGCTCTGACACCCTCCTCCTCCCTCTGGACGTTCCTGGGGACTCTCTTCTACCCCCTGCTGGCTGTGTGGAGGATGCTCAGCTCCTTTATCTTTGGCTCCAGCCCCACCACAGGGGGCGCTGCAGCCTCCGGGGACAGGACGCCCCGGTACGGACCGGGACTGGGACTGGGACTGGGACTGGACTGGGACTGGACCGGGACTGGGAATAGACCATATTCTGTATCTCTGAGTGTCTAAGTGAGTGACGTCTCCACAGCGTCGCTCACATGAGGCTCCTGTTGCCACGGTTACAGGAGCGAATCTGGTGCCAGGTCCATATTTGGAAATCCTCCCGCGAGTATCACAGCAACACATGAGCCAATCATGAGTGAGGAGGTTAAATGTGGCGCCTCCTCCTGGCAGAGCTGATGCATCATATATACGGACTATGGATGTGATACTCTGCACCTGCAGGACACTGGATTTACCTGATTCTGCACAAGAAGAAGAAACTTTGAGCTTTAAAGAGTTTAAGTCACTGATTTATGTTGTTTGTTCTGTTCCGTCATTTAACAACAACAGAGTCACAATTTAACCAAATTCTCTTTACTTTCTGCTCGTTAAATTCTGCTCGTTCAGATTCTAGTCACATTAGATATTGTGACTGTTTGAGATATTTGGTCATTTTATTTCAGAAATCGTCACTCGGGGGAAAGCGGGAAGGGAACTTACTTAGCAACGAAACGAGCTGTCAATCAAACCTGTTGCTAACGCTAGGGGGAGGGGCCTCGGGGAATGAAGGCGTCTGATTGGTCCGTTATTTCTGTTCAGATCTTGATTCAGGAACAAAACAGAGAAATGCAAAGTTCAGGATCCTGTGTGGCGGCTTCAGACGAACAGTTTAAGTCCAGAATGACGAGGCTCAGAGCAGCAGGTACAGACAGAGGGACGAGAAGATCCTAATGTGAAGGAGCCCCAACAGCCTCCTGGAGCACTTCCTGTTTGGCACGCGGCGGCTAACGGGTTAGCGGCTAACGGGTTAGCGGCTAATGGGTTAGCGGCTAACAGGTTAGCGACTAATGGGTTAGCTTAGTCTTGCACAACTTGCACTGTTTTTGTACTTTCTTTATTTTATATATATATAGTATTTATATTTCAATTCTCTTTGTAAATTTTGTACATGTACTTATTCACTTTATATTATTATTTTTATACGCCCGTTGTGTAAGACGGAACGTATTATGTTATGGCGCTGTCCGTCCGTCTGTCCGTCCGTCCGTCCGTCTGTCCGTCCGTCTGTCCGTCTGTGGACACTTCAAAGCTTTGAAGTCTTTGAAGCTTTGTCTTCATGAAAGATCTGAACTCTCTTCTCAAATGTTCTGCTGCTGAAAGTGAGAACAACCCACATTCTCTGCTTCTTTGAGCTTTGACACATTAAAGCTTTGTAGTGTCTTTAAGTTCTGTTGCTGCAATCTGATTGGTGGAATTCCGATTCTAGAATTCTATATACAATAATTCAAAGTACGGGCGTATTTTGCCCCGCTGGAGGAGCTCTTGTTATTATTGTTTATCTTGATTGCATCACACTTTTCCCCCCCTTTTTTGCACTAATCTGTCCTGGAGCTACTGTGACTGTTGAATTTCTCCACTGTGAGATCAATAAAGTCCTGACTTATCTTCTCTTAGTCCACTCAGATATACGGACT
>CM068356.1:40967699-41102699 GCA_034769755.1 Odontamblyopus lacepedii | reverse complement strand
GTTTAAAACGAGAGGGTTTTATTTAGAATTTCATTTTTTAAAAAGTTAATCACACTTCAATAATATTAAGCTGTAAATGAAACACTGCACTACAGGAAAAATATTAAAACTGTTTAAATGTGCACAAAGATGCGTGTAAAAGTCATAGAACGTAATGATTAAATGTTTTTAAAGTTATTATAGTTGTGATTATAGATGAATATAGATAAATATTATAGAAAAGAGAAAAATAATTCTTATTATTCTTAAAAAATAAATTAAATAAAAAATAATAATAAAGATCCGGATCCCGCTGTTCAGATCCGAGTCGTTCACGAACGTCACTTCGCTCATTTCTCCCAGACCAGGAAACAACCTGCGCACTTCGCGACTCAAACTGCGCCGCTTTTCTGCACATTTGGATCGTTTGGTTTGTTCGGTTTGGAAATGTTTGGAGGAAAAGCGGAGCCCGAGGTGCACCAGAAGGTAACACACGCGAAAACACGCGAAAACACGCGAAAACACGCGAAAACACGCGAAAACACGCGAAAACACGCGAAAACACGCGAAAACACGAGTATTTACTCCTGTGGGGTATTACAGAGGAGTATTTACTCCTGTGGGGTATTACAGAGGGTTATTTACCTCTGTGGGGTATTACAGAGGGGTATTTACTCCTGCGGGGTATTACAGAGGGGTATTTACTCCTGTGGGGTATTACAGAGGAGTATTTACTCCTGTGGGGTATTACAGAGGGGTATTTACTCCTGTGGGGTATTACAGAGGGTTATTTACCTCTGTGGGGTATTACAGAGGGGTATTTACTCCTGCGGGGTATTACAGAGGGGTATTTACTCCTGTGGGGTATTACAGAGGAGTATTTACTCCTGTGGGGTATTACAGAGGGGTATTTACTCCTGTGGGGTATTACAGAGGAGTATTTACTCCTGTGGGGTATTACAGAGGGTTATTTACCTCTGTGGGGTATTACAGAGGGGTATTTACTCCTGTGGGGTATTACAGAGGAGTATTTACTCCTGTGGGGTATTACAGAGGAGTATTTACTCCTGTGGGGTATTACAGAGGGGTATTTACTCCTGTGGGGTATTACAGAGGAGTATTTACTCCTGTGGGGTATTACAGAGGGTTATTTACCTCTGTGGGGTATTACAGAGGGGTATTTACTCCTGTGGGGTATTACAGAGGGGTATTTACTCCTGTGGGGTATTACAGAGGGGTATTTACCTCTGTGGGGTATTACAGAGGGTTATTTACCTCTGTGGGGTATTACAGAGGGGTATTTACTCCTGTGGGGTATTACAGAGGGGTATTTACCTCTGTGGGGTATTACAGAGGGGTATTTACTCCCGTGGGGTATTACAGAGGGTTATTTACCTCTGTGGGGTATTACAGAGGAGTATTTACCCCTGTGGGGTATTACAGAGGGGTATTTACTCCTGTGGGGTATTGCAGACAGAGGGGTATTTACCTTTGTGGGGTATTACAGAGCGGTATTTACCTCTGTGGGGTATTACAGAGGGGTATTTACCTCTGTGGGGTATTACAGAGGGGTATTTACCTTTGTGGGGTATTACAGAGGGGTATTTATCTCTGTGGGGTATTACAGAGGGGTATTTACCTCTGTGGGGTATTACAGAGGGGTATTTACCTTTGTGGGGTATTACAGAGGAGTATTTACCCCTGTAGGGTATTACAGAGGGTTATTTACCTCTGTGGGGTATTACAGAGGGGGTATTTACCTCTGTGGGGTATTACAGAGGGGGTATTTACCTCTGTGGGGTATTACAGAGGAGTATTTACCCCTGTGGGGTATTACAGAGGGGTATTTACCTTTGTGGGGTATTACAGAGGGGTATTTACCTCTGTGGGGTATTACAGAGGGGTATTTACCCCTGTGGGGTATTACAGAGGAGTATTTACCTCTGTGGGGTATTGCAGAGGGGTATTTACCTTTGTGGGGTATTACAGAGGGGGTATTTACCTCTGTGGGGTATTACAGAGGGGTATTTACCTCTGTGGGGTATTACAGAGGGGGTATTTACCTCTGTGGGGTATTACAGAGGGGGTATTTACCTCTGTGGGGTATTACAGAGGAGTATTTACCCCTGTGGGGTATTACAGAGGGGTATTTACTCCTGTGGGGTATTACAGACAGAGGTGTATTTACCTTTGTGGGGTATTACAGAGGGGTATTTACCTCTGTGGGGTATTACAGAGGGGTATTTACCCCTGTGGGGTATTACAGAGGAGTATTTACCTCTGTGGGGTATTACAGAGGGGTATTTACCTTTGTGGGGTATTACAGAGGGGTATTTACCTCTGTGGGGTATTACAGAGGGGTATTTACCTCTGTGGGGTATTACAGAGGAGTATTTACCTCTGTGGGGTATTACAGAGGAGTATTTACCCCTGTGGGGTATTACAGACAGAGGGGTATTTACCTTTGTGGGGTATTACAGAGGGGTATTTACCTTTGTGGGGTATTACAGAGGGGTATTTACCTCTGTGGGGTATTACAGAGGAGTATTTACCTCTGTGGGGTATTACAGACAGAGGGGTATTTACCTCTGTGGGGTATTACAGAGGGGTATTTACCTTTGTGGGGTATTACAGAGGGGTATTTACCTCTGTGGGGTATTACAGAGGGGTATTTACCTGTTTGGGGTATTACAGAGGGGTATTTACCTTTGTGGGGTATTACAGAGGGGTATTTACCTCTGTGGGGTATTACAGAGGAGTATTTACCTCTGTGGGGTATTACAGAGGAGTATTTACCTCTGTGGGGTATTACAGAGGGGTATTTACCCCTGTGGGGTATTACAGAGGAGTATTTACCTCTGTGGGGTATTACAGAGGAGTATTTACCTCTGTGGGGTATTACAGAGGGGTATTTACCTCTGTGGGGTATTACAGAGGAGTATTTACCTCTGTGGGGTATTACAGAGGGGTATTTACCTCTGTGGGGTATTACAGAGGTGTATTTACCCCTGTGGGGTATTACAGAGGGGTATTTACCTCTGTGGGGTATTACAGAGGGGTATTTACCTCTGTGGGGTATTACAGAGGAGTATTTACCTCTGTGGGGTATTACAGAGGAGTATTTACCTCTGTGGGGTATTACAGAGGAGTATTTACTCCTGTGGGGTATTACAGAGGGGTATTTACCTCTGTGGGGTATTACAGAGGAGTATTTACCTCTGTGGGGTATTACAGAGGGGTATTTACCTCTGTGGGGTATTACAGAGGGGTATTTACCCCTGTGGGGTATTACAGAGGGGTATTTAAATGTGACTGAGGCGTTTTTCTGTCTCCAGGAGGATTCGGCCGAACTCGTCCAGGCCCGAAGTGAACTGCACCTGTGGAGGGTGAAGAGTGTTCTGTGTTCTCCCTGTGTTCTCCTGTTCTTATCTGTGTTCTCCTGTTCTTATCTGTGTTCTCCCTGTGTTCTCCTGTTTTTATCTGTGTTCTCCCTGTGTTCTCCTGTTCTTATCTGTCTTCTCCCTGTGTTCTCCTGTTCTTATCTGTGTTCTCCCTGTGTTCTCCTGTTCTTATCTGTGTTCTCCCTGTGTTCTCCTGTTCTTATCTGTGTTCTCCCTGTGTTCTCCTGTTCTTATCTGTGTTCTCCCTGTGTTCTCCTGTTCTTATCTGTCTTCTCCCTGTGTTCTCGTGTTCTTATCTGTGTTCTCCCTGTGTTCTCGTGTTCTTATCTGTGTTCTCCCTGTGTTCTCGTGTGTTTATCTGTGTTCTCCCTGTGTTCTCGTGTGTTTATCTGTGTTCTCCCTGTGTTCTCCAGGCCAAAGTGGAGCAGGCCGACACGGAGAAGTCTCGTCTCATCATGAGGAAGCTGGAGGCTGAGGAGGAGAAGCTCAAAACCATGGAGCAGATGAACGATCTGACCAGAAGAAGAACAGAGGAGGAGAAGGAGCGAGCGCAGAACAGCCAGGCCCTGAAGGTCACCACGATACTACTGAAAATACTACCGAAAATACTACCGATACTACCGAAAATACCACCGATACTACCGAAAATACTACCGATACTACCGAAAATACCACTGATACTACCGAAAATACCACGATACTACCGAAAGTACTACCGATACTACCGAAAATACCACCGATACTACCGAAAATACCACCGATACTACCGAAAATACCACCGATACTACCGAAAATACTACCGATACTACCGAAAATACCACCGATACTACCGAAAGTACTACCGATACTACTGAAAATACCACCGATTCTACCGAAAATACCACTGATACTACCAAAAATACTACCGATACCACTGAAAATACCACCGATACTACCGAAAATACCACGATACTACCGAAAATACCGATACTACCGAAAATACTACCAATACTACCGAAAATACCACGATACTACCGAAAATTCCACCAATACTACAGAAAATACTACCAATACTACTGAAAATACCACCGATACTACCGAAAATACCACTGATACTACCAAAAATACCACCGATACCACTGAAAATACCACGATACTACCGAAAATACCACGATACTACCGAAAATACCGATACTACCGAAAATACTACCAATACTACCGAAAATACCACGATACTACCGAAAATTCCACCAATACTACAGAAAATACTACCAATACTACTGAAAATACCACAGATACTACCGAAAATACCACCGATACTACCTAAAATACCACCGATACTACCGAAAATACCACGATACTACCGAAAATACCACGATACTACCGAAAATACTACCGATACTACCGAAAAAACTACCAAAACTACCGATGCTATCAAAAATACTACCGAAAATACTACCGATACTACCGAAAATCCAATACATTACAATGTTACAATAAACATAACGTCCCAGTATTACAAATACTTGCAGTAGTTGTAGTAGTATTTGCAGTAGTTGTAATAGTATTCGCAGTAGTATTTGCAGTAGTTGTAGTAGTATTCGTAGTAGTATTTGCAGTAGTTGTAATAGTATTCGCAGTAGTATTTGCAGTAGTTGTATTAGTATTCGTAGTAGTATTTGCAGTAGTTGTAGTAGTATTCGTAGGAGTATTTGCAGTATTCGTAGTAGTATTTGTAGTAGTTGTAGTAGTATTCGTAGTAGTATTTGCAGTAGTTGTAGTAGTATTTGCAGTATTTGCAGTATTCGTAGTAGTATTTGCAGTATTCGTAGTAGTATTTGCAGTATTCGTAGTAGTATTTGCAGTAGTATTTGCAGTAGTTGTATTAGTATTCGCAGTAGTATTTGCAGTAGTTGTAGTAGTATTCGTAGTAGTATTTGCAGTAGTATTGCGTAGTATTAAGTAGTGTATTTGTAGTAGTTGTAGTATTGATGGTAGTAGTATTTGCGGTAGTTGTAGTGGTATTTGCGGTATTTGCGGTATTAGTGGTAGTAGTATTTGCAGTATTCGTAGTAGTATTTGCGGTATTAAATAGTAGTATTTGCAGTGGTATTTGCAGGTAGTTGTATTGGTGTTGCGGTAGTATTTGCAGTAGTTGTAGTAGTGTTGCAGTGGTGTAGTATTTGCGGTAGTAGTGTATTTGCAGTATTCGTGGTAGTATTTGCAGTAGTTGTAGTAGTATTCGTAGTAGTATTTGCAGTAGTTGTAGTAGTATTCGTAGTAGTATTTGCAGTAGTTGTAGTAGTATTCGTAGTAGTATTTGCAGTAGTTGTAGTATTCGTAGTAGTATTTGCAGTAGTTGTAGTAGTATTTGTAGTAGTATTTGCAGTAGTTGTAATAGTATTCGTAGTAGTATTTGCAGTAGTTGTAGTAGTATTCGTAGTAGTATTTGCAGTAGCTGTAGTAGTATTCGTAGTAGTATTTGCAGTAGCTGTAGTAGTATTCGTAGTAGTATTTGCAGTAGTTGTAGTAGTATTCGTAGTAGTATTTGCAGTAGTTGTAGTAGTATTCGTAGTAGTATTTGCAGTAGTTGTAGTAGTATTCGTAGTAGTATTTGCAGTAGTTGTAGTAGTATTAGTAGTAGTATTTGCAGTAGTTGCAGCAGTATTCGTAGTAGTATTTGCAGTAGTTGTAGTAGTATTCGTAGTAGTATTTGCAGTATTTGCAGTAGTTGTAGTAGTATTTGCAGTAGTATTTGCAGTATTCGTAGTAGTATTTGCAGTAGTTGTAGTAGTATTCGTAGTAGTATTTGCAGTAGTTGTAGTAGTATTCGTAGTAGTATTTGCAGTAGTTGTAGTAGTATTCGTAGTAGTATTTGCAGTAGTTGTAGTAGTATTCGTAGTAGTATTTGCAGTAGTTGTAGTAGTATTAGTAGTAGTATTTGCAGTAGTTGTAGTAGTATTCGTAGTAGTATTTGCAGTAGTTGTAGTAATATTCGTAGTAGTATTTGCAGTAGTTGTAGTAGTATTCGTAGTAGTATTTGCAGTAGTTGTAGTAGTATTCGTAGTAGTATTTGCAGTAGTTGTAGTAGTATTCGTAGGAGTATTTGCAGTAGTTGTAGTAGTATTTGCAGTAGTATTTGCAGTAGTTGTAGTAGTATTTGCAGTAGTATTTGCAGTAGTTGTAGTAGTATTTGCAGTAGTATTTGCAGTAGTTGTAGTAGTATTTGCAGTATTCGTAGTAGTATTTGCAGTAGTATTTGCAGTAGTATTCGTAGTAGTATTTGCAGTAGTTGTAGTAGTATTCGTAGTAGTATTTGCAGTAGTTGTAGTAGTATTCGTAGTAGTATTTGCAGTAGTTGTAGTAGTATTTGCAGTAGTTGTAGTAGTATTCGTAGTAGTATTTGCAGTAGTTGTAGTAGTATTCGTAGTAGTATTTGCAGTAGTTGTAGTAGTATTCGTAGTAGTATTTGCAGTAGTTGTAGTAGTATTCGTAGTAGTATTTGCAGTAGTTGTAGTAGTATTCGTAGTAGTATTTGCAGTAGTTGTAGTAGTATTAGTAGTAGTATTTGCAGTAGTTGTAGTAGTATTCGTAGTAGTATTTGCAGTAGTTGTAGTAGTATTCGTAGTAGTATTTGCAGTAGTTGTAGTAGTATTCGTAGTAGTATTTGCAGTAGTTGTAGTAGTATTCGTAGTAGTATTTGCAGTAGTTGTAGTAGTATTCGTAGTAGTATTTGCAGTAGTTGTAATAGTATTCGCAGTAGTATTTGCAGTAGTTGTAGTAGTATTCGCAGTAGTATTTGCAGTAGTTGTAGTAGTATTCGTAGTAGTATTTGCAGTAGTTGTAGTAGTATTCGTAGTAGTATTTGCAGTAGTATTTGCAGTAGTATTTGCAGTACTCTGTTCAGGCTCAGGTGGCTCGTGTGGTCCAGAGGAAACAGCAGCTGTTGGAGCGAGTGAAGAGGAGCAGAGCTGAGCTGGAGCAGAAGAGAGTGGAGGCCCTGAGGCTGCAGCACCGCTTTAAGGTACGAATACTACGAATACTGCGAATACTGCGAATACTTCTACTACTACTACAAGTACTGCTACTACTGCTGCTGCTGTCAGTGCTCCTTCTGCTGCAGATTTGTGCCGATCTCGTGGCCAAACCGGTGGAGTTCGTCAAAGCGAAGTCGGGCGGTGATGATGTCGCCAGTGCAGAGCCAATCAGAGGCCGGTTCTCCGTGTGTCAGCAGGGGGCGCTGCTGCTGAAGGCCGGACAGGCCCTGATCACCTTCGAGGAGGAGAACGGTAAACAGAGAGAGGTCCTGTTTTAATTCTCTGTGACGTTCCTCTGTGACGTTCCCGTGTGACGTTCCTCTGTGACGTTCCTCTGTGACGTTCCTCTGTGACATTCCTCTGTGACGTTCCTCTGTACTGTTCCTCTGTGACTTTCCTCTGTGACGTTCCTCTGTGACGTTCCTCTGTGACGTTCCTCTGTGACGTTCCTCTGACGTTCCTCTGTGACGTTCCTCTGTGACGTTCCTCTGACGTTCCTCTGTGACGTTCCTCTGTGACGTTCCTCTGTGACGTTCCTCTGTACTGTTCCTCTGTGACTTTCCTCTGTGACGTTCCTCTGTGACGTTCCTCTGACGTTCCTCTGTGACGTTCCTCTGTGACGTTCCTCTGACGTTCCTCTGTGACGTTCCTCTGTGACGTTCCTCTGTGACGTTCCTCTGTACTGTTCCCCTGTGACGTTCCTCTGTGACGTTCCTCTGTGACGTTCCTCTGTGACGTTCCTCTGTACTGTTGCTCTGACGTTCCTCTGTGACTTTCATCTGTGACTTTCGTCTGTGACTTTCGTCTGTGACGTTCCTCTGTGACGTTCCTCTGTGACGTTCCTCTGTGATGTTCCCCTGTGACGTTCCTCTGTGACGTTCCTCTGTGACGTTCCTCTGTGACGTTCCTCTGTGACGTTCCCCTGTGACGTTCCTCTGTGACGTTCCTCTGTTATGTTCCTCTGTGACGTTCCTCTGTGATGTTCCCCTGTGGCGTTCCTCTGTGGCGTTCCTCTGTGGCGTTCCTCTGTGGCGTTCCCCTGTGGCGTTCCTCTGTGACGTTCTGTACTGTTCCTCTGTGACGTTCCTCTGTGACGTTCCTCTGTACTGTTCCTCTGTACTGTTCCTCTGTGACGTTCCTCTGTGACGTTCCTCTGTGACGTTCCTCTGTACTGTTCCTCTGTGACGTTCCTCTGTGACGTTCCTCTGTGACGTTCCTCTGTGACGTTCCTCTGTGACATTCCTCTGACGTTCCTCTGTGACGTTCCTCTGTGACGTTCCTCTGAGACGTTCCTCTGTGACGTTCCTCTGTACTGTTCCACTGTGACGTTCCTCTGTGACGTTCCTCTGTGATGTTCCTCTGTGGCGTTCCTCTGTGATGTTCCTCTGTGGCGTTCCTCTGTACTGTTCCCCTGTGACGGTCCTCTGTGACATTCCTCTGTGACGTTCCTCTGTACTGTTCCTCTGTGCTGTTCCTCTGTGACGTTCCTCTGTGACGTTCCTCTGTGCTGTTCCTCTGTGACGTTCCTCTGTGACGTTCCTCTGTGACCTTCCTTTGTGACGTTCCCCTGTGACGTTCCTCTGTGCTGTTCCTCTGTGACGTTCCTCTGTACTGTTCCTCTGTGACGTTCCCCTGTGACGTTCCTCTGTGACGTTTCTCTGTGATGTTCCTCTGTGACGTTCCCCTGTGACGTTCTGTACTGTTCCTCTGTGACGTTCCTCTGTACTGTTCCCCTGTGACGCGTTCCTCTGTGACGTTCCTCTGTAGCGTTCCTCTGTGGCGTTCCTCTGTGATGTTCCCCTGTGACGCGTTCCTCTGTGACTTTCCCCTGTGACGTTCCTCTGTGACGTTCCCCTGTACTGTTCCTCTGTACTGTTCCTCTGTACTGTTCCTCTGTGACGTTCCTCTGTGACGTTCCTCTGTACTGTTCCTCTGTACTGTTCCTCTGTGACGTTCCTCTGTGACGTTCCTCTGTACTGTTCCTCTGTGACGTTCCTCTGTGACGTTCCTCTGTGACGTTCCTCTGTGACGTTCCTCTGTACTGTTCCTCTGTGACGTTCCTCTGTGATGTTCCTCTGTGACGTTCCTCTGTACTGTTCCTCTGTGACGTTCCTCTGTGACGTTCCTCTGTGACGTTCCTCTGTGATGTTCCTCTGTGACGTTCCTCTGTGACGTTCCTCTGTACTGTTCCCCTGTGACGTTCCTCTGTGATGTTCCTCTGTGACGTTCCTCTGTGACGTTCCCCTGTGACGTTCCCCTGTGACGTTCCTCTGTGCTGTTCCTCTGTGACGTTCCTCTGACGTTCCTCTGTGACGTTCCTCTGTGACGTTCCTCTGTGACGTTCCTCTGTACTGTTCCCCTGTGACATTCCTCTGTGACGTTCCTCTGTACTGTTCCTCTGTGACATTCCTCTGTGACGTTCCTCTGTACTGTTCCTCTGACGTTCCTCTGTGACGTTCCTCTGTGACGTTCGTCTGTGACGTTCGTCTGTGACGTTCCTCTGTGACGTTCCTCTGTGACGTTCCTCTGTGATGTTCCCCTGTGACGTTCCTCTGTGACGTTCCTCTGTGACGTTCCTCTGTGACGTTCCCCTGTGACGTTCCTCTGTGACGTTCCTCTGTGACGTTCCTCTGTGACGTTCCTCTGTGATGTTCCCCTGTGACGTTCCTCTGTGACGTTCCTCTGTGACGTTCCTCTGTGATGTTCCCCTGTGACGTTCCTCTGTGACGTTCCTCTGTACTGTTCCTCTGTGACGTTCCTCTGTGACGTTCCTCTGTACTGTTCCTCTGTACTGTTCCTCTGTGACGTTCTTCTGTGACGTTCCTCTGTGACGTTCCTCTGTACTGTTCCTCTGTGATGTTCCTCTGTGACGTTCCTCTGTGACGTTCCTCTGTGACGTTCCTCTGTGACATTCCTCTGACGTTCCTCTGTGACGTTCCTCTGTGACGTTCCTCTGTGACGTTCCTCTGTGACGTTCCTCTGTACTGTTCCCCTGTGACGTTCCTCTGTGACGTTCCTCTGTGACGTTCCTCTGTGACGTTCCTCTGTGATGTTCCTCTGTGACGTTCCTCTGTACTGTTCCTCTGACGTTCCTCTGTGACGTTCCTCTGTGACGTTCGTCTGTGACGTTCCTCTGTGACGTTCCTCTGTGACGTTCCTCTGTACTGTTCCTCTGTGACGTTCCTCTGTGACGTTCCTCTGTGACGTTCCTCTGTGATGTTCCCCTGTGACGTTCCTCTGTGACTTTCCTCTGTGACGTTCCTCTGTGACGTTCCTCTGTACTGTTCCCCTGTGACGTTCCTCTGTGACGTTCCTCTGTGACGTTCGTCTGTGACGTTCCTCTGTGATGTTCCTCTGTGACGTTCCTCTGTACTGTTCCTCTGTGACGTTCCTCTGTGACGTTCCTCTGTGATGTTCCCCTGTGACGTTCCTCTGTGACTTTCCTCTGTGACGTTCCTCTGTGACGTTCCTCTGTGACGTTCCTCTGTACTGTTCCCCTGTGACGTTCCTCTGTGACGTTCCTCTGTGACGTTCCTCTGTGACGTTCCCCCGTGACGTTCCTCTGTGACGTTCCTCTGTGACGTTCCTCTGTGACGTTCCTCTGTGACGTTCCTCTGTACTGTTCCCCTGTGACGTTCCTCTGTGACGTTCCTCTGTGACGTTCCTCTGTACTGTTCCTCTGTGACGTTCCTCTGTGACGTTCCTCTGTGACGTTCCTCTGTACTGTTCCCCTGTGACGTTCCTCTGTGACGTTCCTCTGTGACGTTCCTCTGTGACGTTCCTCTGTACTGTTCCCCTGTGACGTTCCTCTGTGACGTTCCTCTGTGACGTTCCTCTGTGACGTTCCTCTGTACTGTTCCCCTGTGACGTTCCTCTGTGCTGTTCCTCTGTGACGTTCCTCTGTACTGTTCCTCTGTGACGTTCCTCTGTGACGTTCCTCTGTGACGTTCCTCTGTGACGTTCCCCTGTGACGTTCCTCTGTGACGTTCCTCTGTACTGTTCCCCTGTGACGTTCCTCTGTGACGTTCCTCTGTGACGTTCCTCTGTGACGTTCCCCCGTGACGTTCCCCTGTGACGTTCCTCTGTGATGTTCCTCTGTGACGTTCCCCTGTGACGTTCCCCTGTGACGTTCCCCTGTGACGTTCCCTTGTGACGTTCCTCTGTGACGTTCCCCTGTGACGTTCCCCTGTGACGTTCCTCTGTGACGTTCCCCTGTGACGTTCCCCTGTGACGTTCCCCTGTGACGTTCCTCTGTGACGTTCCCCTGTGACGTTCCCCTGTGACGTTCCCCTGTGACGTTCCCCTGTGACGTTCCTCTGTGACGTTCCCCTGTGACGTTCCCCTGTGACGTTCCCCTGTGACGTTCCCCTGTGACGTTCCTCTGTGACGTTCCTCTGTGACGTTCCTCTGTACTGTTCCCCTGTGACGTTCCCCTGTGACGTTCCTCTGTGACGTTCCTCTGTACTGTTCCCCTGTGACGTTCCTCTGTGCTGTTCCTCTGTGACGTTCCTCTGTGACGTTCCTCTGTACTGTTCCCCTGTGACGTTCCTCTGTGACGTTCCTCTGTGACGTTCCCCTGTGACGTTCCCCTGTGACGTTCCTCTGTGACGTTCCTCTGTGACGTTCCTCTGTGACATTCCTCTGTACTGTTCCCCTGTGACGTTCCCCTGTGACGTTCCTCTGTGACGTTCCTCTGTGACTTTCCTCTGTGACGTTCCTCTGTGACCTTCCTCTGTACTGTTCCTCTGTGACGTTCCTCTGTGACGTTCCCCTGTGACGTTCCCCTGTGACGTTCCTCTGTGACGTTCCTCTGTGACGTTCCTCTGTGACGTTCCTCTGTACTGTTCCCCTGTGACGTTCCTCTGTGACATTCCCCTGTGACGTTTTGCACTGTTCCTCTGTGACGTTCCCCTGTGACGTTCCTCTGTGATGTTCCTCTGTGACGTTCCCCTGTGACGTTCTGTACTGTTCCTCTGTGACGTTCCCCTGTGACGTTCTGTACTGTTCCTCTGTGACGTTCCCCCGTGACGTTCCCCTGTGACGTTCCTCTGTGATGTTCCTCTGTGACGTTCCTCTGTACTGTTCCTCTGTGCTGTTCCTCTGTGACGTTCTGTACTGTTCCTCTGTGACGTTCCTCTGTGCTGTTCCCCTGTGACGTTCCTCTGTAACGTTTCCCTGTGACGTTCCTCTGTACTGTTCCTCTGTGCTGTTCCTCTGTGACGTTCTGCACTGTTCCTCTGTGACGTTCCTCTGTGACGTTCCTCTGTACTGTTCCTCTGTGACGTTCCTCTGACTTTCCTCTGTACTGTTCCTCTGTGACGTTCTGTACTGTTCCTCTGTGTTCTCCTCAGTTCTGTCTCAGGTGCTGCAGATGGACAGATGCAACGTCTCCTTCGATGACCAAACTCTGGAAGTGAAGCCGAAGAGGATCCGGACTGAGCCGACCGTTCAGTTCGAGGTGAGTGTGACGTCAGCGTCGCTCAAATGAGGCTCCTGTTGCCACGGTTACAGGAGTGCATCTGGAGCCAGGTCCATATTTGGAAATCCTCCCGCTAGTATCATAGCAACACAAGAGCCAATCATGAGTGAGGAGGTTAAATGTGGCGCCTCCTCCTGGCAGAGCTGATGCATCATATATACAGACTATGGATGTGATACTCTGCACCTGCAGGACACTGGATTTACCTGATTCTGCACAAGAAGAAGAAACTTTGAGCTTTAAAGAGTTTAAGTCACTGATTTATGTTGTTTGTTCTGTTCCGTACGAACAACAACAGAGTCACAATTTAACCAAATTCTCTTTACTTTCTGCTCGTTAAATTCTGCTCGTTCAGATTCTAGTCACATTAGATATTGTGACTGTTTGAGATATTTTGTCATTTTATTTCAGAAATCGTCACTCGGGGGAAAGCGGGAAGGGAACTTACTTAGCAGCAAAACAATCAAACCTGTTGCTAACGCTAGGGGGAGGGGCCTCGGGGAATGAAGGCGTCTGATTGGTCCGTTATTTATGTTCAGATCTTGATTTAGGAACAAAACAGAGAAATGAAAAGTTCAGGATCCTGTGTGGCGGCTTCAGACGAACAGTTTAAGTCCAGAATGACGAGGCTCAGAGCAGCAGGTACAGACAGAGGGACGACAAGATCCTAATGTGAAGGAGCCCCAAGAGCCTCCTGGAGCACTTCCTGTTTGGCACGCCGCGGCTAACGGGTTAGCGGCTAACGGGTTAGCCTAGTCCACTCATATATACGGAGTATGGAAAAAACACAACTTCAGCTCCGTTTGTGAGGAGGAACATTAGAGCCTTAGAACATTAGAGCCTTAGAACATTAGAACATTAGAACATTAGAACATTAGAACGTTAGAACATTAGAACATTAGAACATTAGAACATTAGAGCGTTAGAACAGTAGAACATTAGAGCCTTAGAACATTAGAACATTAGAGCCTTAGAACATTAGAGCCTTAGAACATTAGAACCTTAGAACATTAGAACGTTAGAACATTAGAACATTAGAACATTAGAGCGTTAGAACAGTAGAACATTAGAACATTAGAACATTAGAACATTAGAGCGTTAGAACATTAGAACATTAGAACATTAGAACATTAGAGCCTTAGAACATTAGAACATTAGAACATTAGAGCGTTAGAACATTAGAACGTTAGAGCGTTAGAACATTAGAACATTAGAGCGTTAGAACATTAGAACGTTAGAACATTAGAACGTTAGAGCGTTAGAACAGTAGAACATTAGAGCCTTAGAACATTAGAACATTAGAGCCTTAGAACATTAGAGCCTTAGAACATTAGAACCTTAGAACATTAGAACGTTAGAACATTAGAACATTAGAGCGTTAGAACAGTAGAACATTAGAACATTAGAACATTAGAGCCTTAGAACATTAGAACATTAGAGCGTTAGAACATTAGAACATTAGAACATTAGAACATTAGAGCCTTAGAACATTAGAACATTAGAGCGTTAGAACATTAGAACATTAGAGCGTTAGAACATTAGAACGTTAGAGCGTTAGAACATTAGAACATTAGAGCGTTAGAACATTAGAGCGTTAGAACATTAGAACATTAGAACATTAGAACGTTAGAGCGTTAGAACATTAGAACGTTAGAACATTAGAACGTTAGAGCGTTAGAACATTAGAACGTTAGAACATTAGAAAGTTAGAGCGTTAGAACATTAGAGCGTTAGAACATTAGAACGTTAGAGCGTTAGAACATTAGAGCGTTAGAACATTAGAACGTTAGAGCCTTAGAAGAGTAGAACATTAGAGCCTTAGAACATTAGAACATTAGAGTGTGCCGTGTGCCGCAGGTTCACCTGGAGGTCTCGCGCTCTCACCTGGACGTGGTGGAGGTTGCGAGAACATTAGAATGTTAGAACAGTAGAACGTTAGAACATTAGAACATTAGAACATTAGAACATTAGAACGTTAGAACAGTAGAACGTTAGAACATTAGAACATTAGAACATTAGAACATTAGAGCGTTAGAACATTAGAACGTTAGAGCGTTAGAACATTAGAACATTAGAGCGTTAGAACATTAGAACGTTAGAACATTAGAACGTTAGAGCGTTAGAACAGTAGAACATTAGAGCCTTAGAACATTAGAACATTAGAGCCTTAGAACATTAGAGCCTTAGAACATTAGAACCTTAGAACATTAGAACGTTAGAACATTAGAACATTAGAGCGTTAGAACAGTAGAACATTAGAACATTAGAACATTAGAGCCTTAGAACATTAGAACATTAGAGCGTTAGAACATTAGAACATTAGAACATTAGAGCCTTAGAACATTAGAACATTAGAGCGTTAGAACATTAGAACATTAGAACATTAGAGCGTTAGAACATTAGAACGTTAGAGCGTTAGAACATTAGAACATTAGAGCGTTAGAACATTAGAGCGTTAGAACATTAGAACATTAGAACGTTAGAGCGTTAGAACATTAGAACGTTAGAACATTAGAAAGTTAGAGCGTTAGAACATTAGAGCGTTAGAACATTAGAACGTTAGAGCGTTAGAACATTAGAGCGTTAGAGCGTTAGAACATTAGAGCGTTAGAACATTAGAACATTAGAACGTTAGAGCGTTAGAACATTAGAACATTAGAGCGTTAGAACATTAGAGCGTTAGAACATTAGAACATTAGAACGTTAGAGCGTTAGAACATTAGAACGTTAGAACATTAGAACGTTAGAGCGTTAGAACATTAGAGCGTTAGAGCGTTAGAACATTAGAACGTTAGAACATTAGAACATTAGAACATTAGAACATTAGAACGTTAGAACATTAGAACGTTAGAACATTAGAGCGTTAGAACATTAGAACGTTAGAGCGTTAGAACAGTAGAACATTAGAACATTAGAAGAGTAGAACATTAGAACATTAGAAGAGTAGAACATTAGAACATTAGAAGAGTAGAACATTAGAACATTAGAACATTAGAACGTTAGAACATTAGAACGTTAGAACATTAGAGCGTTAGAACATTAGAACATTAGAGTGTGCCGTGTGCCGCAGGTTCACCTGGAGGTCTCGCGCTCTCACCTGGACGTGGTGGAAGTTGCCAGTGCGATGCCGAAGGAGCGAGTGGAGGAGCATCTGGCTCTGTCCTTCTCCCGCCCCAGCAGAGGAGGAGCTGAGGTCAAATCCGTCCAGTTCAACCCTCTGAAGGCCACAGCGCGCGTGGACTTCCTCAGACCAGGAGGTGAGGAGGGACCTGGGTCAGACCTGGATTAGAACTGGACTAGTCCTGGACTAGTCCTGGAATAGTCCTGGACTAGTCCTGAAATAGTCCTGGAATAGTCCTGGAATAGTCCTGGAATAGTCCTGGAATAGTCCTAGCCTAGTTCTGTTGCATTTACTGAAAAAGGACTTTGAGCAGGTTTGTCGGACTCAGAACACCCCTAACATCTCTCCTCTCTCCTCTCCTCTCTCCTCTCTCTCCTCTCCTCTCCTCTCCTCTCTCCTCTCTCCTCTCTCTCCTCTCTCCTCTCTCCTCTCCTCTCTCCTCTCTCCGCTCTCCTCTCTCCTCTCTCCTCTCTCCTCTCATCTCTCTCCTCTCTCTCCTCTCCTCTCTCCTCTCTCCTCTCCTCTCTCCTCTCTCCTCTCCTCTCTCCTCTCCTCTCCTCTCCTCTCCTCTCTCCTCTCTCCTCTCCTCTCCTCTCTCTCCTCTCTCTCCTCTCTCTCCTCTCCTCCTCTCCTCTCCTCTCCTCTCCTCCCTCTCCTCCCTCTCCTCTCTCTCCTCTCCTCTCCTCTCTCCTCTCTCGTCTGCTCTCCTCTGTCCTCTCTACTGTCGTCTCTCCTCTCCTCTCTTCTCTTCTCTCCTCTCTCCTCTCTCCTCTCTCCTCTCCTCTCCTCTCTCCTCTCTCCTCTCCTCTCCTCTCTCCTCTCTCCTCTCCTCTCTCCTCTCCTCTCTCTCCTCTCTCTCCTCTCTCTCCTATATTCGCTCCTCTATGCTCTCTCTCCTCTCCTCTCCTCTCTCCTCTCTCCTCTCTCCTCTCCTCTCCTCTCCTCTCTCCTCTCCTCTCCTCTCCTCTCTCTCCTCTCTCCTCTCTCCTCTCCTCTCTCCTCTCTCCTCTCCTCTCCTCTCTCCTCTCTCCTCCTCTCCTCCTCTCCTCCTCTCCTCTCCTCTCCTCAGTGGCAGAGTCGTTGGCCCTCAGAGGAGAACATTTGGTGGATCTGGAGTTTCAGACCAAAGTCCAGGTGTTTCCTGTTTATGAGCTTCAGCTGCACAAGTTCCAGGTAAAACCCCGAGCACCCTGAGAACCCTGAGAACCCAGAGAACCCCGAGAACCCCGTGAACCCCAAGCACCCCGGGAACCCTGAGCACCCTTAGAACCCTGAGCACCCTTAGAACCCCGAGAACCCTGAGAACCCCGAGAACCCTGAGCACCCTAAGCACCCTTAGAACCCCGAGCACCCCGAGAACCCCGAGGACCCCGTGAACCCAGAGAACCCAGAGAACCCTGTGAACCCTGTGCACCCTGCGCCCCGTCACCAGAGGGTTTGAGGTTCGAGCCCCGCGGTGCCAGTGCCACATGAGCTTTCGACTGTCTCGTGCTTTTGTTGTTTTTCTCATGTTTTTCTCATGTTTTTCTCATGTTTTTCTCATGTTTCCGTAATATTTTTCTCATCATTTTCTTGTGTTTTTGTCATTTTTTTGTCATATTTTTGTCATATTTTTGTGATGTTTTTGTTGTATTTTTGTTGTTTTTCTCGTTTTTTGTCATATTTTTCTTGTGTTTTTCTTGTGTTTTTTGTCATATTTTACAGGTGTTTTTCTCATATTTTTGTACATTTCTGTTTTTCCCGGGTGTTTCCAGACTTTCTGCGGCGTTCCGAAGCGCACTCTGCTCCTGGACGACATCAGGGACACGGGCGACGAGGAGGAGGTGCAGGACCAGCTGGAGATCCACTTCCAGAAGCCGAGTAACGGAGGAGGAGAGATCGAGCACACCAAGTACTGTGGCCCCGGGAGGAGCCTGCTGGCCTTCCTCAGCCCCGACCACTAGAGGGAGCCACAGGACGAGCGCTCAGCCGCCACCTCCAGAGCATCGCTCCTCCACCCACACCACCTCCAGAGCATCGCTCCTCCACCCACACCACCTCCAGATCATCAGCAAATGAAAATCTTCTCCTCAAACTGAAATGTGACGATGCCGTGGAGCCGTTTGTCGTTTTACTGTGTTAATAAAATGGTTTGGTGTTTGTGTCTGAGCGAGTTTCTGAGGAATGTTCACGTCAGAGTCAGAGTTATTCCTCCACACGCCTCCTCAGGGCTCCTCTGTGGCCTCCTCAGAGCTCCTCTGTGACCTCCTCAGAGCTCCTCTGTGGCCTCCTCAGGGCTCCTCTGTGGCCTCCTCAGGGCTCCTCTGTGGCCTCCTCAGAGCTCCTCTGTGGCCTCCTCAGAGCTCCTCTGTGGCCTCCTCAGGGCTTCTCTGTGGCCTCCTCAGGGCTCCTCTGTGGCCTCCTCAGAGCTCCTCTGTGGCCTCCTCAGGGCTCCTCTGTGGCCTCCTCAGGGCTCCGCTGTGGCCTCCTCAGAGCTCCTCTGTGGCCTCCTCAGGGCTCCTCTGTGGCCTCCTCAGGGCTCCTCTGTGGCCTCCTCAGGGCTCCTCTGTGGCCTCCTCAGAGCTCCTCTGTGGCCTCCTCGGAGCTCCTCTGTGGCCTCCTCGGAGCTCCTCTGTGGCCTCCTCAGGGCTCCTCTGTGGCCTCCTCAGGGCTCCTCTGTGGCCTCCTCAGAGCTCCTCTGTGGCCTCCTCAGGGCTCCTCTGTGGCCTCCTCAGGGCTCCTCTGTGGCCTCCTCAGGGCTCCTCTGTGGCCTCCTCAGGGCTCCTCTGTGGCCTCCTCAGGGCTCCTCTGTGGCCTCCTCAGGGCTCCTCTGTGGCCTCCTCAGGGCTCCTCTGTGGTCTCCTCGGAGCTCCTCTGTGGCCTCCTCGGAGCTCCTCTGTGGCCTCCTCAGGGCTCCTCTGTGGCCTCCTCAGAGCTCCTCTGTGGCCTCCTCAGAGCTCCTCTGTGGCCTCCTCAGGGCTCCTCTGTGGCCTCCTCAGAGCTCCTCTGTGGTCTTCATACCAGGGACTTGCACAGGACTTTTCAGGCTCTTTATTATTTCTCTTTATTTTCGGCCTAATACTTTTGACATTCTTCTGCTGCTCCGACATTTACAGTGAAGTCATCGTGTGCATTATTTCCATCATTCTTTGCTAAAACAAAATGTTAGAGTTAGAACCATGAGGAGACCTGCAGCTGAGTTTTGCTCCATGAAATGAGCGGCCGGTTCTGTCTGCAGGAGTCTCCGGCTCGTCTCCGATTATTTAGGCCGAACGTGGCAAAACTGGACCTGGATTATTCACGTTTTTCATCAAACCTGATGAGATCTTTTGTTTTACATCTGAATCTCACCTGTTCCAACAACGTCAAGACAAAAGGTCGAACCACAACAACCAGGACAATGTCTCCTCATGTCTCCTTATGTCTCCTCATGTCTCCTTATGTCTCCTCATGTCTCCTCATGTCTCCTTATGTCTCCTCATGTCTCCTTATGTCTCCTCATGTCTCCTTATGTCCCCTTATGTCTCCTCATGTCTCCTCATGTCTCCTTATGTCTCCTCATGTCTCCTTATGTCTCCTCATGTCTCCTTATGTCTCCTCATGTCTCCTTATGTCCCCTTATGTCTCCTCATGTCTCCTCATGTCTCCTTATGTCTCCTCATGTCTCCTCATGTCTCCTCATGTCTCCTTATGTCCCCTTATGTCTCCTCATGTCTCCTCATGTCTCCTCATGTCTCCTTATGTCTCCTCATGTCTCCTTATGTCTCCTCATGTCTCCTCATGTCTCCTTATGTCTCCTCATGTCTCCTCATGTCTCCTCATGTCTCCTTATGTCTCCTCATGTCTCCTCATGTCTCCTCATGTCTCCTCATGTCTCCTTATGTCTCCTCATGTCTCCTCATGTCTCCTTATGTCTCCTCATGTCTCCTCATGTCTCCTCATGTCTCCTCATGTCTCCTCATGTCTCCTCATGTCTCCTTATGTCTCCTCATGTCTCCTCATGTCTCCTCATGTCTCCTCATGTCTCCTTATGTCTCCTCATGTCTCCTCATGTCTCCTTTTGTCTCCTCATGTCTCCTCATGTCTCCTCATGTCTCCTTATGTCTCCTCATGTCTCCTCATGTCTCCTTATGTCTCCTCATGTCTCCTCATGTCTCCTCATGTCTCCTTATGTCTCCTCATGTCTCCTCATGTCTCCTTATGTCTCCTCATGTCTCCTCATGTCTCCTCATGTCTCCTCATGTCTCCTCATGTCTCCTCATGTCTCCTCATGTCTCCTCATGTCTCCTCATGTCTCCTCATGTCTCCTTATGTCCCCTTATGTCTCCTCATGTCTCCTCATGTCTCTTTCCTCTGCGGCTCAGGTGTCAGTCGCTCCCTCCAGACTTGGGCTCATGTGAGTGAACGGGGCGATAGGGGCAGTTGCCGGGGCAGTTGCCGGGGCAGTTGCCGGGGCAGTTGCCGGGGCAGTTGCCGGGGCAGTGCTGTTTACAGTAAATGCAGCAGGACCCGGTGGAGCAGGAGCTGCAGACGCTTTGGGAGTTTAGGACTAAAGCACGTGGATCATGCAGGTGTGAGGAGCACCTGACGCGTGAGGTGAGGAGCGCAGGACCTGTTCAGGCTGGAGCAGGTTTGGGTTCGAGTATGAAACAGACGCAGCTCCGGGGCCACAGGGGGCGCAGAGCTGATCTGAGACCTGTTTTTACTTTCACTTTCTCCTCCCGTGGCCGCAGTGACGGAGCGGCTCCGTGTCGTGGCCGTGGACGTGAGCAGCTCTGGTGAGTCCGAGTCCGTGTCCGTGTCCGAGTCCGTGTCCGAGTCCGTGTCCGTGTCCGTGTCCGTGTCCGTGTCCGAGTCCGTGTCCGTGTCCGAGTCCGTGTCCGTAGAGCTGAAGGTTTCACTCAGTAGTTTGGAAACGATTCACACGTGACGCAGCTAAAGTGAAGGAAATTACTGCGACGACAGAAACCCGCATCCTGTCACACACACACGCATGCACACACACACACGCACACACACACGCACACACACACACGCACACACACACACACACGTGTGGAAATGCTCTCTCAGACTCTGCCGCTCGTTTGGAGGATTTGTGTCGTGACTCTGCAGAGCTGCACATGTGTAACGGTGTTTGAGGAAGTAACGGGCCCCAAACCCTCACGGCTGTTTCCCTCCAGGAGAATGGAGACCTCCAGACCAGGACCAGAACCTGGACTAAACCAGGACTGTCCCAGGTCTGGAGCAGGTCCTGACCCCAGCGGAGTCTCTCTGAGCAGTGACTTCTCCAAAGACTGGGGCCTGGACTTTGAGAAAGACCAAAGAGGAGCTTCTGCACAGCTCAGGTCAGTGTCACAGTCTAAAGAGGAACCAGGACTGAACCAGGACTGAACCAGGACTAAACCAGGACTGAACCAGGACTGAACCAGGACTGAACCAGGACTGAACCAGGACTACACCAGGACTAGACCTGTGGTTATGCCGTACGGTCTGTTTTTATGCCGTACGGTCTGTGGTCACGCCGTACGGTCTGTGGTTATGCCGTACGGTCTGTGGTTATGCCGTACGGTCTGTTTTTATGCCGTACGGTCTGTGGTCACGCCGTACGGTCTGTGGTTATGCCGTACGGTCTGTGGTCACGTCGTACGGTCTGTGGTCACGCCGTACGGTCTGTGGTTATGCCGTACGGTCTGTGGTCACGCCGTACGGTCTGTGGTCACGCTGTACGGTCTGTGGTTACGCCGTACGGTCTGTGGTTATGCCGTACGGTCTGTGGTTACGCCGTACGGTACACACACACACACACACACATACCAAACCCTCACGGCTGTTTCCCTCCAGGAGAATGGAGACCTCCAGACCAGGACCAGAACCAGGACTAAACCAGGACTGTCCCAGGTCTGGAGCAGGTCCTGACCCCAGCGGAGTCTCTCTGAGCAGTGACTTCTCCAAAGACTGGGGCCTGGACTTTGAGAAAGACCAAAGAGGAGCTTCTGCACAGCTCAGGTCAGTGTCACAGTCTAAAGAGGAACCAGGACTGAACCAGGACTGAACCAGGACTAAACCAGGACTGAACCAGGACTGAACCAGGACTGAACCAGGACTGAACCAGGACTACACCAGGACTAGACCTGTGGTTATGCCGTACGGTCTGTTTTTATGCCGTACGGTCTGTGGTCATGCCGTACGGTCTGTGGTTATGCCGTACGGTCTGTGGTCATGCCGTACGGTCTGTGGTCACGTCGTACGGTCTGTGGTCATGCCGTACGGTCTGTGGTCACGTCGTACGGTCTGTGGTCACGTCGTACGGTCTGTGGTCACGCCGTACGGTCTGTGGTTATGCCGTACGGTCTGTGGTTATGCTGTACGGTCTGTGGTCACGCCGTACGGTCTGTGGTTATGCCGTACGGTCTGTTTTTATGCCGTACGGTCTGTGGTCACGTCGTACGGTCTGTGGTCACGCCGTACGGTCTGTGGTTATGCCGTACGGTCTGTGGTTATGCCGTACGGTCTGTGGTTATGCCGTACGGTCTGTGGTCACGCCGTACGGTGTACACACACACACATACACACATACCAAACCCTCACGGCTGTTTCCCTCCAGGAGAATGGAGACCTCCAGACCAGGACCAGAACCAGGACTACACCAGGACTAAACCAGGACTAGGCTGTTCTGCTTCTGTGCGCTCACACTGTAGAGACAATGGGCCTGTTAGTATTTTTGAAGAGCAAAGGAAAAGTTCAGTTTGTGACGTCGTTTTTCAGCTGCTTCTTCAGTTGTGGTCGTACCCGCCTGAAGGGGGCGCTCACCACCCTGAAACACACCTGCTGCTTCACAGTTTGTGTTTGTAGCTCTGCTGAACTGTGCTGGAGTCATTTCTGCAGAAGCGTTGGGGTGTGAGGCTGGAGCGTGCGCGGAGCAGACGTCAACATTTAGTCACATCACACTTTAATAACGGCACTTTTTATGCAAACCACATCACAAATGAGGATATTTCTTTGACTGACATGAGCATGAACACGCAGGAAGAGACTCAGGATGGGGGTTCCGTCTCAACCTTCACATGGCCCAGCAGGAACGGGACGGGGTTGGGAGGTCGAGTTAGATCAGACCAACTGTGACGACGGGATCGGCCGCGACAAACAGGATCTGAGAAACTGAGGCGTGCTTGAAGTGTGCCGTACGGTCTGTGGTTACGCCGTACGGTCTGTGGTTACGCCGTACGGTCTGTGGTCATGGCTTACGGTCTGTGGTTATGCCATACGGTCTGTGGTCACGGCGTACGGTCTGTGGTTACGCCGTACGGTCTGTGGTCATGGCGTACGGTCTGTGGTTATGCCGTACGGTCTGTGGTCACGGCATACGGTCTGTGGTTATGCCGTACGGTCTGTGGTCACGGCGTATGGTCTGTGGTCATGCCGTACGGTCTGTTTTTATGCCGTACGGTCTGTGGTCACGTCGTGCGGTCTGTGGTCACGGCGTATGGCCTGTGGTCACAGTGTATGGTCTGTGGTTACGCCGTACAGTTTGTGGTCACGCCGTACGGTCTGTGGTTACGCCGTACGGTCTGTGGTTATGCCGTACGGTCTGTGGTTATGCCGTACAGTCTGTGATCACGCTGTACGGTCTGTGGTCACGCCGTACGGTCTGTGGTTATGCCGTACGGTCTGTTTTTACGCCGTACGCTCTGTTTTCACGCCGTATGGTCTGTGGTTACGCTGTACGGTCTGTGGTTATGCCGTACGGTCTGTGGTTATGCCGTACGGTCTGTTTTTATGCCGTACGGTCTGTGGTCACACTGTACGCTCTGTTTTCACGCCGTACGGTCTGTGGTTACGCCGTACGGTCTGTGGTCACGTTGTACGGTCTGTGGTTATGCTGTACGGTCTGTGGTTATGCCGTACGGTCTGTGGTTATGCCGTACGGTCTGTTTTTATGCCGTACGGTCTGTGGTCACACTGTACGCTCTGTTTTCACGCCGTACGGTCTGTGGTTACGCCGTACGGTCTGTGGTCACGTCGTACGGTCTGTGGTCATGTCGTACGGTCTGTGGTTATGCCGTACGGTGTACACACACACACACACACATACCAAACCCTCACGGCTGTTTCCCTCCAGGAGAATGGAGACCTCCAGACCAGGACCAGAACCTGGACTAAACCAGGACTGTCCCAGGTCTGGAGCAGGTCCTGACCCCAGCGGAGTCTCTCTGAGCAGTGACTTCTCCAAAGACTGGGGCCTGGACTTTGAGAAAGACCAAAGAGGAGCTTCTGCACAGCTCAGGTCAGTGTCACAGTCTAAAGAGGAACCAGGACTGAACCAGGACTGAACCAGGACTAGACCAGGACTGAACCAGGACTGAACCAGGACTGAACCAGGACTGAACCAGGACTAGACCAGGACAGAACCAGGACTAAACCAGGACTGAACCAGGACTGAACCAGGACTAGACCAGGACAGAACCAGGACTAAACCAGGACTGAACCAGGACTGAACCAGGACTGAACCAGGACTAAACCAGGACTGAACCAGGACTGAACCAGGACTGAACCAGGACTAAACCAGGACTGAACCAGGACTGAACCAGGACTGAACCAGGACTGAACCAGGACTAGACCAGGACTAAACCAGGACTAGACCAGGACTAGACCAGGACTAAACCAGGACTGAACCAGGACTAAACCAGGACTGAACCAGGACTAAACCAGGACTGAACCAGGACTGAACCAGGACTAAACCAGAACTAAACCAGGACTAGACCAGGACTGAACCAGGACTGAACTAGGACTAGACCAGGACTAAACCAGGGCTAAACCAGGACTAGACCAGGACTAAACCAGGACTAAACCAGGACTAGACCAGGACTAAACCAGGACTGAACCAGGACTGAACCAGGACTGAACCAGGACTGAACTAGGACTGAACCAGGACTGAACCAGGACTAAACCAGGACTAAACCAGGACTAGACCAGGACTGAACCAGGACTGAACCAGGACTGAACCAGGACTGAACTAGGACTGAACCAGGACTAGACCAGGACTAGACCAGGACTAAACCAGGGCTAAACCAGGACTAGACCAGGACTGAACCAGGACTAAACCAGGACTGAACCAGGACTGAATCAGGACTAAACCAGGACTAGACCAGGACTAGACCAGGACTAAACCAAGGCTAAACCAGGACTAAACCAGGATTAAACCAGGGCTAAACCAGGACTGAACCAGGTCTAAACCAGGACAGGACTGAACCAGGACTAAACCAGGACTGAACCAGGACTAAACCAGGACTAGACCAGGACTAAACCAGATCTTAACAGGACTCGTTTTCATTGGTCGACAGAGACGAGGATCTGGGCGTTCCCATTGGTCAGAAGCTTCAGGTAAAGCTGGACTCCATCTTCCAGGTCTGTGAACACACATATTATACACACACACTCACACACACACACACACACACACACACACACACACACACACACACACACACACACACTATACACACACTATACACACATACACACACACACACTATACACACATACACACACTATACACATACACACACACACACACACACACACACACTATACACACACTATACACATACACACACACACACACACACTATACACACACACATACACACACTATACACACATACACACACACACACACACACTATACACACACACATACACACACTATACACACATACACACACACACACACACACACTATACACACATACACACACTATACACACACACACACACACACACTATACACACATACACACACTATACACATACACACACACACACACACACACTATACACACACACAAACACACACACACACTATACACACATACACAGACTATACACATACACACACACACACACACACACTATACACACACACACACACACACACACACACACTATACACACATACACACACTACACACCCACACACACACACACACACACACACTATACACACACTATACACACACACACCATACACATACACACACACACACACTATACACACACTATACACACACACACCATACACATACACACACACACACACACACGTACACACACTATACTTTTACAACTGTGATGTAAAAAAACATCAAAATAACAGGAAGAAATCTGTGTTGGAAACTGTGGCGTCCAGTGGGAGCTGACGTGCACCTCCTGAGGGCCCCTCCTGTGGGCCCCTCCTGTGGGCCCCTCCTGTGGGCCCCTCCTGTGGTTAGTTTAGCAGTTTAGTTGGTTTGGGCAGAGGAGCATCTGCGCTGCTGCATAAACCAGTGCAGCTCATTTATCGCCTTAATCCCACAGTATTTAAAGGGCCTGGCTTATGCTGTTTTCTGATCTCTGTTCTACTGTCGTTTCCTCATCACAAACACACCTGGAGTCGTGTTTTGTTTCATTCACACGTTTGACCCTCAAACCTGCACATTTAGACTAAGTTCTACTGCTCCACTGTGTTTTTAAACACTACACAAACACTAGTAAAGATACTTAACCTGAAAACTACCGCTTCATGACATCACAAGGTGGAACAGAGCACTTTGAGCTTTGCAGATGTAGACAGACAAATAATAAAGAGTAACTCAAACGTGTGAATGAAACAAAACACAACTCCAGGTCTGTTTTAGAGAAGGAAACTCTTAACTCTTGGTGGGGATCCTCCCTGCTCAGTCTGTGATATCACCTGCCGAACGATGGGGACTGAACGCTGTTTTGCAGCAAGATCAGCAGGTGAGAACTGAGGGAGGTGAAATGTGTGTCGTCAATATCAATCAAACTTTATTTATAGAGCACTTTTCATACAGAAATGCAACACAAAGCACAATAAAGCGATCAGGTCAGCTTCCAGGAGGTGTAGACATCGAGAGAACAAGGGCGTGGTCCAGATCAACAGAGTGAGAGCAGTACAACGATTGGTGGTCACAAGTTGCTTGAACAGTGGGGTCAATGACATTTTGGACTGGTGTATCAAGGTGGCGTGGAACAAACTTGTGGACTCTCTCTTTTTTGGACACATGATCATCAGGCAGCTCAGGGCGAGGTCGACAGGACAGACCATCAGCATCGGCATTTTGTTTGCAGGCTTTACACACACAGGCAGGTCAATGGGTCGCTCTCCATAACTGTGAACCGAGTGCCAGAAAGGTCATCGAAATTCTCAGTAACTGTCCATTTGAGTGCAAGGAATTCCATCTTGTGCGCAGGATAGTTGGATCCACTCCCTGACAAGCCTCTGCGAGCATAAGCAACAACACAACTCTTCCATTCTCTTGAAATAGGACTGCACCAAGGCCGGAGGAACTGGCATCTGTGTGAAGAACATATGGGTTGTGAGGGTCCACAAATGCAAGAACAGGAGCAGCTTTGCAGTTATGTCATCGAAGGCTTGTTGACAAACTGAGTCCAACGGCCACCAAGACGTTCGTTGGGGTTTAGATAAGTTTAGATAAGTTCCGGTGTATAACCAGCCGTGAGATCATGTAGCGGCTTTACAATAGTGGAATAGTCTTGCACAAAGCGGTGATACTATCCCGCAAATCCTAAAAATTACCTCAACTCTTAAGTAGGTTGGGACTGGCCAAAATTTGAGGGTGAGGATGCTTTTCCACTCCGTCCTGGGACACGACATGGCCCGAATACTTCACCGAGGTTTGACAAAACACACATTTCTCTACAGATAATTTCAAACCAAAATCTCTGAGCCGGTTCAGGACTTTCATCAGTCTGTTTTCATGTTCTTCAAGAGTGGGTGAAAAGACAAATGTCACAGTTCTGCCTATTGTTTACATGTTCTTACCCAGCTCCAGGTCTGTTCCAGTCCTCTTTTTGCTCCCTCCCTGTTCTCATCTGTCTCTCATTCCCTGGGTCGCCTATATAAGCTTCTGCTCCTTACTCAGTCTTTGCTAGATTCTTGACCTGTGAAGATCTATTCTCAAGCTCTGTATCTGAAACCTTGTATCTGTATCTGTTGTTTGCTTTTGAGCAATCCTGATTAAAGTCCCTGTTTCTGAGTTGTTTCCCGTCCGTTTTCTTATTAAAGGGATTCCCAGTTTTGGTTTTAATTCACTTTATAAATCATATAATTCCTTTGTTGTTATCTACCTGTCTTGCCATTTAAGCCTTACCTTTTGTAGGACACTTTCTGTTGTACTGAAATATACTTTGTGTTAGACGGCGTTCTTTGTGTTGCATTTGAGTCCTGTGCACTTGTGTAATAACAAATCACTGATGGATACCAACATTCCTTGAGTATGAGCTCACCCATGCACTTCTATAAGCCGCTGAAATGTGCTGGGCCATTAGTTACGACCTGTGGCATTTGATTGAATTCATAAAATTCAAGTCTACAAACAAAAGCAGTTTTAGATTTATCACCTTCATCCATCTTGATTTGATAATATCCAGACTTAAGATCGAGCACTGTGGATCATTTTGAGCTGGAAAGTGCAGTGAAGGCATCCTCTAACTTTGGAAGGGCATATGCATCCTTGATATTTTGCATATTAAGTTTGCGATAGTCAATGCAAAGACGTACTCTGCCATTCTTCTTGCGAACAACCACGATCAGGGATGCAAATGGTGAGTCTGAGTTCCTTATGACTCCAGATTCCAGCAGTTCTCGTAAGTGTTTTCTCGCAGCGTCAACATCCTGGGGATGGATTGGATGTGGCTGCTGCTTGAGAGGTACTGGATCGGACAGTTTCATGTGACGTTTCTCCGATATACTGTTGAGTTTTGATAGTATTCTTCCTGTCCATTGTGGCGTCAGAGGAGCGTCTGCGGGTTGTATTGGAACTGCGACAGGTGTGTCTGATGGTTGGTGCACAGGTTGGACATTGTGCTCTTTGCTAATGATTGTTTGGAAAGCGCTGATCTCTGCTATGATTGTTCATGCTGGAATGATGACCACATGCTCTGATATACTGGTTACTACCACTGGCAGGTGACAAAGCCGGTGTTGTGGTAAGTCAATATGACAACTTTGAACCAACAGACCATAAGGAAGTGCAATAGAAGATGGATGCTCAATAATGGAAGCTTTGTCTTCTTGCAGGCGCCATGTAGCAAATTGGCCCTCGAGAACTGCTGTCGGGTTGGGTAAAATGGCCTCTGGCTGCTCAGAGCGCTATGTCAGAAAGGCTTTATGTTCGAGTTCTGAGCATGCCCGTGTTGCAGTATTTTCAGGACAGCTATTCAAATACAGCAGGCTGGTGAGCAACTGGATCCGATTCAAAATTATTTTGATATGCAATGCCAAGTGTGTTGGCGCCAATCAATACAAGGGAATGAGAATGGAAATTAGATTCAGTTCAATATAATCAAAATATGCCACAGCTTTTGCTCCTTCAACCTCCAACAGATTATGAAGGGGTCTGATTTCATGATCAGCCAAATCAGTGTTATAGGAGGATTGTGGCACAGTCGTCACTTGTGAACTTCTGTCAAGGAAGCAGTTGAAGATGGTTCCATTTATCTGCACTTGTCCTGTGCTCTTTGTACCAATGAGACTTCTGGGCAGCAAATGTGTGCAGAAGTTTCACTTGTGATTTTTGGCTTCCCAGGGTTGTTGTCTTTGATGTAATTGTTTTTTCTTTTGGTCAATGAGACTTGGCCTGGACTTATTCAAACAGAGGGATGAGACATGGCCGTCTTCACCACAGAAACAGTACCAGGGTTTTGGCTTGGCTGAGACTTGGGCTGTGTGTGGCTGCTTTGGCTTATTTGGTTTTGGCTTGGACTTTTCTCAACAGGAAAACAGACATTTTACTTTGGAGCTGTTGATTTCTTTTAGTCTTTCAATTTGTCACTTGTACTTGAGTTTGCACTGGGATTGGTGCAGGAGCAGGCACTTTCAGACTGAAGACTAACTTGTTTTGAGGAAACAGTATGTTTTTTCATCAAAGATTCTTTGACTATTTTGCGATCTGTTGTTCTCAATGACAACAACAACTCTGCAAACATCGGGGGATAGTCTTTCTTTTGTTCAAGTTGTAATTTTGTTATGACTGAATTATCCCAGCGTCCACAACAGAACTGTTTTTGAATAAGTGTTTGTCTTTATCTGATGCTTGAATACCCCCACACCGTGCTGAGTGTGAGATGTAATCGTTGGAGATGAGGGCTGTTCTCCAGAATTTTGGAGCATGTTTGGAAATTGAGCTCCTCCCTATCCTGCACTGCATGGTGGCTGATGCTGGAGGTTGTTGGTGCTGGGGGTGGTTGGTGCTGGAGGTGGTTGGTGCTGGGGGTTGTTGGTGCTGGAGGTGGTTGGTGCTGGAGGTGGTTGGTGCTGTCGGTGGTTGATGCTGGAGGTTGATGGTGCTGGAGGTGGTTCGTGCTGTAGGTGGTTGGTGCTGGGGGTTGTTGGTGCTGGAGGTGGTTGGTGCTGTAGGTGGTTGGTGCTGGAGGTGGTTGGTGCTGGAGGTGGCTGGTGCTGTAGGTGGTTGGTGCTGGGGGTTGTTGGTGCTGGAGGTGGTTGGTGCTGGGGGTTGTTGGTGCTGTAGGTGGTTGGTGCTGGAGGTGGTTGGTGCTGGAGGTGGTTGGTGCTGGGGGTTGTTGGTGCTGTAGGTGGTTGGTGCTGTAGGTGGTTGGTGCTGGGGGTTGTTGGTGCTGTAGGTGGTTGGTGCTGGGGGTTGTTGGTGCTGGAGGTGGTTGGTGCTGTAGGTGGTTGGTGCTGTAGGTGGTTGGTGCTGGGGGTTGTTGGTGCTGGGGGTTGTTGGTGCTGGGGGTTGTTGTTGCTGGGGGTTGTTGGTGCTGGGGGTTGTTGGTGCTGTAGGTGGTTGGTGCTGGGGGTTGTTGGTGCCGGGGGTTGTTGGTGCTGTAGGTGGTTGGTGCTGGGGGTTGTTGGTGCTGTAGGTGGTTGGTGCTGTAGGTGGTTGGTGCTGGGAGTTGTTGGTGCTGGAGGTGGTTGGTGCTGGGGGTTGTTGGTGCTGGAGGTTGTTGGTGCTGGGGGTTGTTGGTGCTGGAGGTGGTTGGTGCTGGGGGTTGTTGGTGCTGGGGGTTGTTGGTGCTGTAGGTGGTTGGTGCTGTAGGTGTTTGGTGCTGGGGGTTGTTTGTGCTGGGGGTTGTTGATGCTGTAGGTGGTTGGTGCTGTAGGTTGTTGGTGCTGGGGGTTGTTGGTGCTGTAGGTGGTTGGTGTTGTAGGTGGTTGGTGCTGTAGGTGGTTGGTGCTGGGGGTTGTTGGTGCTGTAGGTGGTTGGTGCTGGGGGTTGTTGGTGCTGTAGGTGGTTGGTGCTGGGGGTTGTTGGTGCTGGAGGTTGTTGGTGCTGGGGGTTGTTGGTGCTGGGGGTTGTTGGTGCTGTAGGTTGTTGGTGCTGGAGGTTGTTGGTGCTGGGGGTTGTTGGTGCTGGAGGTTGTTGGTGCTGGAGGTTGTTGGTGCTGGGGGTTGTTGGTGCTGGGGGTTGTTGGTGCTGTAGGTGGTTGGTGCTGTAGGTGGTTGGTGCTGGGGGTTGTTGGTGCTGGGGGTTGTTGGTGCTGTAGGTGGTTGGTGCTGGGGGTGGTTGGTGCTGGGGGTTGTTGGTGCTGGAGGTGGTTGGTGCTGGGGGTTGTTGGTGCTGGAGGTGGTTGGTGCTGGAGGTGGTTGGTGCTGGAGGTGGTTGGTGCTGGAGGTGGTTGGTGCTGTCGGTGGTTGGTGCTGTAGGTGGTTGGTGCTGGGGGTTGTTGGTGCTGGAGGTGGTTGGTGCTGGGGGTTGTTGGTGCTGGAGGTTGTTGGTGCTGGGGGTTGTTGGTGCTGGAGGTGGTTGGTGCTGGGGGTTGTTGGTGCTGGGGGTTGTTGGTGCTGGGGGTTGTTGGTGCTGTAGGTGGTTGGTGCTGTAGGTGGTTGGTGCTGGGGGTTGTTGGTGCTGGGGGTTGTTGGTGCTGTAGGTGGTTGGTGCTGGGGGTTGTTGGTGCTGGGGGTTGTTGGTGCTGTAGGTGGTTGGTGTTGTAGGTGGTTGGTGCTGGAGGTGGTTGGTGCTGGGGGTTGTTGGTGCTGTAGGTGGTTGGTGCTGGGGGTTGTTGGTGCTGGAGGTTGTTGGTGCTGGGGGTTGTTGGTGCTGGGGGTTGTTGGTGCTGTAGGTGGGTGGTGCTGGGGGTTGTTGGTGCTGTAGGTGGTTGGTGCTGGGGGTTGTTGGTGCTGTAGGTGGGTGGTGCTGGGGGTTGTTGGTGCTGGAGGTGGTTGGTGCTGGGGGTTGTTGGTGCTGTAGGTGGTTGGTGCTGTAGGTGGTTGGTGCTGGGGGTTGTTGGTGCTGTAGGTTGTTGGTGCTGTAGGTGGTTGGTGCTGGGGGTTGTTGTTGCTGGGGGTGGTTGGTGCTGGAGGTGGTTGGTGCTGGGGGTGGTTGGTGCTGGAGGTGGTTGGTGCTGGGGGTTGTTGGTGCTGTAGGTGGTTGGTGCTGGGGGTTGTTGGTGCTGGAGGTTGTTGGTGCTGGAGGTTGTTGGTGCTGGGGGTTGTTGGTGCTGTAGGTGGTTGGTGCTGGGGGTTGTTGGTGCTGTAGGTGGTTGGTGCTGGGGGTTGTTGGTGCTGTAGGTGGTTGGTGCTGGGGGTTGTTGGTGCTGGGGGTTGTTGGTGCTGGGGGTTGTTGGTGCTGTTGGTGGTTGGTGCTGTAGGTGGTTGGTGCTGGGGATTGTTGGTGCTGTAGGTGGTTGGTGCTGGGGGTTGTTGGTGCTGGGGGTTGTTGGTGCTGTAGGTGGTTGGTGCTGGGGGTTGTTGGTGCTGTAGGTGGTTGGTGCTGGAGGTGGTGTTTGGTCATGTGATGGAGCTTGAGGCTCTGTTGTCAACACGTTCTGCTCGTGGTCTCTGTCTGAGGAACAGCTGCAGAAGGAGGTGCTGAGGCCCATTATTACTGTTGAATTATTACAAGCATCATCATCATCATCATCGTCAGCATCATCGTCAGCATCATCGTCAGCATCATCGTCAGCATCATCGTCATCATCATCGTCAGCATCATTGTCAGCATTATCGTCAGCATCATCTTCAGCATCATCTTCAGCATCATCGTCAGCATCATCGTCAGCATTATCGTCAGCATTATCGTCAGCATCATCGTCAGCATTATCGTCAGCATTATCGTCAGCATCATCTTCAGCATCATCGTCAGCATCATCTTCAGCATCATCGTCAGCATCATCGTCAGCATCATTGTCAGCATTATCGTCAGCATTATCGTCAGCATTATCGTCAGCATCATCGTCAGCATTATCGTCAGCATTATCGTCAGCATTATCGTCAGCATTATCGTCAGCATTATCGTCAGCATTATCGTCAGCATTATCGTCAGCATCATCGTCAGCATTATCGTCAGCATCATCGTCAGCATTATCGTCAGCATCATCGTCAGCATTATCGTCAGCATCATCGTCAGCATTATCGTCAGCATTATCGTCAGCATTATCGTCAGCATCATCGTCAGCATTATCGTCAGCATCATCGTCAGCATTATCGTCAGCATTATCGTCAGCATTATCGTCAGCATTATCGTCAGCATCATCGTCAGCATTATCGTCAGCATCATCGTCAGCATTATCGTCAGCATTATCGTCAGCATTATCGTCAGCATTATCGTCAGCATTATCATCAGCATCATCGTCAGCATCATCGTCAGCATCATCGTCAGCATTATCGTCAGCATCATCGTCAGCATTATCGTCATCATCATCGTCAGCATTATCGTCAGCATCATCGTCAGCATTATCGTCAGCATCATCGTCAGCATCATCGTCAGCATTATCGTCAGCATTATCGTCAGCATCATCGTCAGCATTATCGTCAGCATTATCGTCAGCATCATCGTCAGCATTATCGTCAGCATTATCGTCAGCATCATCGTCAGCATTATCGTCAGCATCATCGTCAGCATCATCGTCAGCATTATCGTCAGCATTATCGTCAGCATCATCGTCAGCATTATCGTCAGCATTATCCTCAGCATTATCGTCAGCATTATCGTCATCATCATCGTCAGCATCATCGTCAGCATCATCATCAGCATTATCGTCAGCATCATCGTCAGCATCATCGTCAGCATTATCGTCAGCATTATCGTCAGCATCATCGTCAGCATTATCGTCAGCATTATCGTCAGCATTATCGTCAGCATTATCGTCAACACCATCGTCAGCATTATCGTCATCATCATCGTCAGCATTATCGTCAGCATCATCGTCAGCATCATCGTCAGCATCATCGTCAGCATCATCGTCAGCATTATCGTCAGCATTATCGTCAGCATCATCGTCAGCATTATCGTCAGCATTATCGTCAGCATCATCGTCAGCATTATCGTCAGCATTATCGTCAGCATTATCGTCAGCATTATCGTCAGCATCATCGTCAGCATTATCGTCAGCATTATCGTCAGCATTATCGTCAGCATTATCGTCAGCATTATCGTCAGCATTATCGTCAGCATTATCGTCATCATTATCGTTGTTTGCTCCAGCCTGAATATCTTCAAAGCGTTTGCCAGAGCATCAGAGATCTGCTATGCATTTGGAATCAGTGCTCTGGTCGGTTTCAGGGGATGGGCTGCTGCCGCTCACGGTGGCTCCATATTCACACGTGAGGGAGGTAACACAGAATGTGCAGTTGGCTCATAAAGAAATGTAACTATACGGCAACAGTGGGTCTATTAGAGGCTTTGCAGAATCATCTGCAAACTCATTAACATTCAATACACGTTCCCTTCACCAGCCTCACTCCTGAGTGACTCCTTGGTTTCCAGATATGGTCCCTGGGTGCAGGTCAGCTGCTCTAAGTGCTGGCCTCCATGAGCTTCATTTGGAGCTGAGCGCTGTGGTGTCGTCACACTCAGAACACTTCTTCAGACAGTGTGTGGTTCCAGGTTCTGGAGGAGCAGGTCCTGAGCTTTGTCCAGCAGCAGCTGCAGAGGCTCCACAGACTCCTGGCCTCAGATTACCCAGAATGCCCCGAGAGTGAGGAGGAGGAGAGCAGAGAGGTTCTGACCATCACCCTGGACTTCCTGAAGAGGATGGGCCACGAGCATCTGGCCCAGCGCCTGAGGAACAGTAAGAACCTCCAGATGCCCTCCCATCCTCCTGTATCCCTGTGTGTCAGATGCCCTCCCTGTGTGTCAGATGTCCTCCCTGTGTGTCAGATGCCCTCCCTGTGTGTCAGATGCCCTCCCTGTGTGTCAGATGCCCTCCCTGTGTGTCAGATGCCCTCCTGTATGAAATATTCCACGTTTCACATTCTATCCTTTGTGTTTTGCTTAAAGGACCTAAAGTTGGGTTCCGAGATAAACTGAAGTGTGATCTGCAGCAGAGGTTCAGCCGTGTGTTTGAGGGCGTGGCTAAACCAGGAGACTCCGCCCCCCTGGCCCAGATCTACACAGAGCTCTACATCACAGAGGGCGGAGCTTCAGAGGTCAACCAGGAACATGAGGTCAGACACTTGGAGATGGCGTCCAGGAGCTCGGCCGCTCCAGAGACCATCACATGTGAAGAGCTCTTTAAGCCCCGCCTACACTCACCAGAGCCAATCAGGTTTGTGCTGACGAAGGGCGTGGCCGGCGTGGGGAAAACAGTGCTGACTCAGAAGTTCAGTCTGGACTGGGCTGAAGGCCGGGCCCACCAGGACCTCCAGCTGCTGTTCCCGTTCACTTTCAGAGAGCTCAATGTGCTCAGAGACTCACAGTTCAGCCTGGTGCAGCTGCTGCACCACTTCTTCAGTCCATCCAAAGATCTCTGCAGCCTCCAACACCTCCAGGTGCTCTTCATCTTTGACGGTCTGGACGAGTGCAGACTTCCTCTGGACTTCAGCCGAACCCGGGTCCTGAGCGACCCCACAGAGTCGGCCTCAGTACACGTGCTGCTGGTGAACCTCATCAGGGGGAGGCTGCTTCCCTCCGCTCGCCTCTGGATAACCACACGACCCGCCGCGGCCAATCAGATCCCTGCTGAGTGCGTCTCCATGGTGACAGAGGTGCGAGGGTTCGCCGACCCGCAGAAGGAGCAGTACTTCAGGAAGAGGTTCAGAGACCAGGCCACAGCCGTCATCTCCCACATCAAGAGCATCCGCAGCCTCTACATCATGAGCCACATCCCGATCTTCTGCTGGATCCTCTCCAAAGTTCTACAGAAGCTTCTGCAACAAACAGAGGAGCCAGAGCTGCCCCGGACTCTCACACAGATGTACGTCCACTTCCTGGTGGTGCAGCTTAAACAGAAGAATGTCAAATATGACAGGAAACTGGAAGTAGATTCAGCCTGGTCTTCTGAAAACAGGGAGATGGTGAAGTCTCTGGGAAAACTGGCCTTTGAGCAGCTGCAGAAAGGAAACCTGATCTTCTACGAGAGTGACCTGAGCGAGTGTGGACTGGACGCTGCAGCGACCTCATTGTACTCTGGAGTGTTCACACAGGTCTTTAGAGAGGAGCCAGGCCTGTACCAGGACAAGGTCTACTGCTTCATCCATCTGAGTGTGCAGGAGTTTCTGGCTGCTCTTCACGTCCATCAGACCTTCTTCAGCTCAGGAGAGAACCTGCTGAAGACACCACACTCCTCTGAGAGTCCAGACCCTGAGGCCTTCTTCCGTTCTGCTGTGGACCAGGCCTTACAGAGTCCAAACGGACACCTGGACCTGTTCCTGCGCTTCCTCCTGGGGCTGTCTCTGCCGACCAATCAGAACCTGCTGCAGGGTCTGCTGACTCAGACAGGAAGTGACCAGACCAATCAGGAGACAGTAAAGTACATCAAACAGAAGCTGGATGAAGAGGGTCTGTCTGCAGAGAGAAGTCTGAACCTGCTCCACTGTCTGAACGAGCTGAATGACCACAGTCTGGTCCAGGAGATACAGAAGAACATGAAAGAAAGACGTCTTTCTGATAGAACCATGGCTCCTGCTCTGTGGTCGGCTCTGTCCTTCATCTTACTGTCCTCAGACTCAGACCTGGAGGAGTTTGACCTGAGGAAATACCAGGCCTCAGAGACAGCTCTCCTGGGTCTGCTGCCAGTGGTCAGAGCCTCCACCAAAGCCCTGTGAGTCCAGACTGTATTTAAACTGTTGTGTGCAGGTTCTCGTCTCTAATGTTCCTCTCTGTCCTCAGACTGTATTTAAACTCTTGTGTGGAGCTTCTCGTCTCTAATGTCCCTCTCTGTCCTCAGACTGTATTTAAACTCTTGTGTGGAGGTTCTCGTCTCTAATCTTCCTCTCTGTCCTCAGACTGTATTTAAACTCTTGTGTGGAGGTTCTCGTCTCTAATGTTCCTCTCTGTCCTCAGACTGTATTTAAACTCTTGTGTGGAGGTTCTCGTCTCTAATGTTCCTCTCTGTCCTCAGACTGTATTTAAACTCTTGTGTGGAGGTTCTCGTCTCTAATCTTCCTCTCTGTCCTCAGACTGTATTTAAACTCTTGTGTGGAGGTTCTCGTCTCTAATGTCCCTCTCTGTCCTCAGACTGTATTTAAACTCTTGTGTGGAGGTTCTCGTCTCTAATGTTCCTCTCTGTCCTCAGACTGTATTTAAACTCTTGTGTGGAGGTTCTCGTCTCTAATCTTCCTCTCTGTCCTCAGACTGTATTTAAACTCTTGTGTGGAGGTTCTCGTCTCTAATGTCCCTCTCTGTCCTCAGACTGTATTTAAACTCTTGTGTGGAGGTTCTTGTCTCTAATCTTCCTCTCTGTCCTCAGACTGTATTTAAACTCTTGTGTGGAGGTTCTCGTCTCTAATGTCCCTCTCTGTCCTCAGACTGTATTAAACTCTTGTGTGGAGGTTCTCGTCTCTAATGTCCCTCTCTGTCCTCAGACTGTATTTAAACTCTTGTGTGGAGGTTCTCGTCTCTAATGTTCCTCTCTGTCCTCAGGCTGTATTTAAACTCTTGTGTGGAGGTTCTTGTCTCTAATGTCCCTCTCTGTCCTCAGACTGTATTAAACTCTTGTGTGGAGGTTCTCGTCTCTAATGTTCCTCTCTGTCCTCAGACTGTATTTAAACTCTTGTGTGGAGGTTCTCGTCTCTAATGTTCCTCTCTGTCCTCAGACTGTATTTAAACTCTTGTGTGGAGGTTCTCGTCTCTAATGTTCCTCTCTGTCCACAGACTGTATTTAAACTCTTGTGTGGAGGTTCTCGTCTCTAATGTCCCTCTCTGTCCTCAGACTGTATTTAAACTCTTGTGTGGAGGTTCTCGTCTCTAATGTCCCTCTCTGTCCTCAGACTGTATTTAAACTCTTGTGTGGAGGTTCTCGTCTCTAATGTTCCTCTCTGTCCTCAGTCTTTGTGGCTGTGGCCTGTCTCCTCTCAGCTGTGCTCCTCTGGCCTCAGTCCTCAGCTCCTCCAGTCTCACACACTTGGATCTCAGTCACAATGACCTCCAGGACTCAGGAGTGGAGCTGCTGTGTTCTGGACTGAAGAGCGCCCCCTGCAGACTGGAGACGCTCAGGTGAGACGCTCCCATGATGCACTCTGCCCCTTGTGTCCACATGAGTGTAATGCTGTGTCTTTAGGCTGTCTGGATGTCTGGTCTCAGAGAGGGGCGGGGCTGCTCTGGCCTCAGCTCTGAGCTCCTCCTCCCACCTCAGAGAGTTCGACCTCAGCTACAACCATCCAGGAGCCTCAGCCAAGCTCCTGACCGATCTACAGGACCAGCGCCCCCTGCTGTCTGTCAGGTGAGACCGCCCCCCGTTGTCTGTCAGGTGAGACCGCCCCCTGTTGTCTGTCAGGTGAGACTGCACTGGTCTTTGGTCTGGTCCTGGTCTGGTCTGGTCCTGGTCTGGTCCTGGTCTGGTCCTGGTCTGGTCCTGGTCTGGTCCTGGTCTGGTCCTGGTCTGGTCTGAACTGGACTTGTGTGTTTCAGGTTGGATCCTGCTGGAGAGCGCTGGATGGTTCCAGGTCTGAGGAAGTGTGAGTCTGTTTGTTTCTTTCACACAGTAAAGTGCAGAGAACAGCTCAGATCGTTCCAAACCCTTTAAAGTCCACCAGGGGGACAAACTGCAGGCACCTTTTGAGTCCATGTGTGGAAGTAAAAATCCTCCAACAGTTTTCTCGTCTTCCCTGTGGCGGCAATCCAGCCCTTTGCTAAGGGCTGTCCGGTCCCTGTATGACCGGAGCAGGAGCTGTGTTCACATTTCCGGCAGTAAGTCAGACCTGTTCCCGGTGCATGTTGGACTCCAGGGCTGCCCTTTGTCACCGGTTCTGTTCATTGTATTTATGGACAGACCGCCCCTGCAGCACTGGGGCAGTTTGCAGCCGAGTGTGAAGCGGCTGGGATGAGGATCAGCTGTTCCAAATCCGAGGCCATGGTTCTCGACTGGAAAAAGGTGGATTGCCCTCTCCGGGTGGGTGGGGAGTCTCTGCCTCAAGTGGAGGAGTTCAAGTATCTCGGGGTCTTGTTCACAGTGAGGGGAGGATGGAGCGTGAGATTGACAGGTGGATCGGTGCAGCGTCGGCAGTGATGCGGTCGCTGTATCGGACCGTTGTGGTGAAGAGGAGCTGAGCTGAAAGGCGAAGCTCTCGATTTACCTCAGTCACGTTCCTCCCCTCACCTATGGTCATGAGCTCTGGGTAATGACCGAAAGGACGAGGTCGCAGATACAAGCGGCAGAAATGAGTTTCCTCCGCAGAGTGGCCGGGCGCTCCCTTAGAGATAGGGGGAGGAGCTCGGTCACACGGGAGGAGCTTGGAGTAGAGTCGCTGCTCCTCCACGTCGAGAGGAGCAGCTGAAGGGAGGGCATCTGGTCCGGATGCCTCCTGAACGCCTCTGTTCTGGGGATGTCCCACCGGTAGGAGGCCCCGGGGAAGACCCAGGACATGCTGGAGGGACTATGTCTCTCGGCCTGGGAACCTCGGGGTCCAGGAGGAGCTGGAGGAAGTGGCTGGGGAGAAGGAAGATTGGGAGCCCCTGCTTAGACTGAGGCCCCCGCGACCCGGCCCCGGATAAGCCGAAGAAGATGGATGGATGTGAAATATGGCGATGTGCGAAAGTTTCCTAATGGAAAAATGGCAAAAAATGACCAAGCAACTTCCCAGCTTCACTGAAGAATGTGAAATATGCCCCAGTGATTCTTAAGGTCACCCCGATGTAAAACATCTGGGCGATGAAAGTCCTATTTTGTGCATTGTTGGTGATGAAGCTCGTCACACGTAGAGCCTAAAGCTGCAATAACAGAGTTCTGAGGAAGTGCTGGGTCGGACTGAGTGAGAAGTGTGGCCTGAAGCACAATGTCGCCTGTCTTTACTTTTCCTCTCAAACATCTGCTGCTGACAGACTGTCAGATCAGTCATGGCTCATGAATCTAAATACCTTGATGACTCCCTCACCTTTAAACCACACATAGAAAACTTGTAAAGAAACTGAGACTTGGGTTTTTCTTCCGTAACAAACTGTGCTTTTCTTTTGCAGTAAAAAAGTGTCTTGTCACTGCAGCCTTTTTATCTGTGCTGGATTATGGAGACATTCTGTATATGATGCTGCTTCTTCATGTCTTCAAATGTTGAACACATGTATCCTGCTTCCCTGAGGTTTATTACCAACTGTAGATTTATGACACATCACTGTGACTTGTACTCAAGAGGACAGTGTCCTTCTCTGGCCACTAGAGGCAGGACATTGGTCCACTTTTATTCACAAATCTGTACTTGGATTGTGCCTCCTTACATTTGTACTTTGATCCCAAGGGAAAATGTCGGCTCTACCTCCATGTGATCAGATGATCGGCTGTTGCTCTGTTCCTTTTGCCTGCACAGAGCCTTTGTCCACTCTGCACCTTTTACCTGGAACTTGTTGCAGAAAAAGTGGAAATTGTCTGAACTTTTGTCCTTAAATGTTTTTCAAACCAAACTGAGCCTTACAGACTCTGCCTCTATAATGTGCAACTGATTTTCAGAACCTCCATCCATCCATCTTCTTCCGCTTGTCCGGGGCCGGGTCGCGGGGGCAGCAGTCTAAGCAGGGGCTCCCAAGCTTCCTTCTCCCCAGCCACTTCCTCCAGCTCCACCGGACGGACCCTGAGGCGTTCCCAGGCCGAGAGACATAGTCCCTCCAGCGTGTCCTGGGTCTTCCCCGGGGCCTCCTCCCTTTTTCAGAACCTGAGCAGTTTTAATGTTGTTTGTTTATTTGCACTTGTGTTGAAATGTGCCTCTTGGCCTGGACGCCTTGAAAAAGAGGTTTTTAATCTCAATGGGACCTTCCTGGTTAAATAAAGGTTAAATAAAAAAAAAAATCATATTTAACAAGTACGACCCACTAAATGTAGAAATATTTTAAACAAAACAAAAAGTTCTGAGAATAAAATGTTTGTGTTTCAGACTCCTGTGAGGTCTCTCTGGACCCGAACACAACTCACAGTGTGCTGATTCTGTCTGAGGACCATCGGACTGTGACACGAGTGAAGGAGAACCAGGAGTATCCAGATCATGAGGACAGGTTCACAAACTGGGAGCAGGTCCTGAGCTGCACTGGCCTGAGGGGGCGCTGTTACTGGGAGGTGGACTGGAGCAGGGAGGTTTCTGTAGGAGTGAGTTTCAAAAGGATCAGACGGAGCGGACGGGGACTGGAGAATGTGTTTGGATTCAATGATCACTCCTGGAGTCTGAGGATCTACGATGATGGAGAATACTGTGTCACCCACAACAACAACTCCACACAACTCCACAGCTGCTGCCGCTCAGAGGGACGGGGCTCTGGCAGAGAGGGCGACTTCTCCGGTAAAGGGGCCGTGTTCCTGGACTCTGAGGCTGGAGCTCTGTCCTTCTATGAGGTCTCCTCTGGTGGAGAACTGTTCCACCTCTGGACCTTCTCCTCCTGCTTCTCTGAGCCTCTGTTTCCAGGGTTTGGACTGAGGAAAGAAGGTTCCTCTGCGACTCTGGTGAAAGTGACAAAACAGTGAACTTGTCCCACATTCATTCACTCATCCAGTCTTAATCCGTGTGTCGCTCGTTCATTCGTTTTTCAATATAAAACCAAAAATAAGAAAACGAAAAAAGAACTCTTTTTTTTTTCATTATTTGTCTCCAAAACCAAAATAAAAAAACGGATAATGATTCATTTTTTCAGTTTTCGATTTTGTGTTTAAATGAAAAATGGAAAACACGGATAACGGCCGTTTCCCGTTTTGTCACACGTACGTTTGTCGCACACGTTTTGTCGCGGCGTTCGGGAGGAGGCGCATCTATACGAAAAATACGTCTGCTACACATCGATTATCAGGTTTAAGTGGCTTTTTAAAAAAATATTTCAAAGAATTCAGGTCGACTTTTGTGCAGAATTACAGAAATGTATCTGCTGATTCTGTTTCACGCTGACGATTCCGCGTTTTCCGTCCGTTTTCCTTCGTTTTCCGTCCGTTTTCCTTCGTTTTCCGCGATGGTGGAAAACCATCGGCCGCACTTCCAGCAGCACTCGCCTCATGCACTGACGACAGGAGCAGTTTGTCTTTTACGCCGGAGTTGGTGTTGAAAACAGAATCTTCTCATTTCCGAGGATGTTTTAATACCGAACTGTCGCAGCGCGTTTAAATCTCAGCGTTTTTCCGTCCTCAAAAAGCTGTTTAATCACATGATGACGACCCTCAGGTCCGGCGGCCGTCAGGTTTGTTCTGCACTCGTCTTATCCGTGTGTCTGTCTCTGAGTAAAGGTTCAGCTCCGGTTTACGTAACTCGCTCAAGGATCAAAATCGGACAAAACGGGAAACGTTATCCGTTGTTTCCGTTTTTCATTTAAACACAAAAACAAGAAAACGAAAAAAACGAATCGTCATCCATTTTTTCATTTTGGTTTTGGAGACAAATAATGGAAAAATATCTATTGAAAAACGAATGAAGGAACGACACGGATTCATCAGCACTGGAGTTCCCCAAGGTTCTGTCCTCGGCCCCTGGATGTTCCTCCTCTACCTCCTTCCCCTCGGTCACATTTTCCCTAAACACCACGTCCACTTCCTCCTCCTCTCTCCTCCTCTTCCCTCTGCTCCTCCTCCTCTTCTCTCCTCCTCTGTTCCCTCTGCTCCTCCTCCTCTTCTCTCCTTCTCTGTTCCCTCTCCTCCTCCTCCTCTCTCCTCCTCTGTTCCCTCTCTACTTCTCTCTCCTCCTCTGTTCCCTCTGCTCCTCCTCCTCTCTCCTCCTCTGTTCCCTCTGCTCCTCCTCTTCTCTCCTCCTCTGTTCCCTCTGCTCCTCCTCTTCTCTCCTCCTCTGTTCCCTCTGCTCCTCCTCCTCTCTCCTCCTCTGTTCCCTCTGCTCCTCCTCTTCTCTCCTCCTCTGTTCCCTCTGCTCCTCCTCCTCTTCTCTCCTCCTCTGTTCCCTCTGCTCCTCCTCCTCTCTCCTCCTCTGTTCCCTCTGCTCCTCCTCCTCTCTCCTCCTCTGTTCCCTCTGCTCCTCCTCTTCTCTCCTCCTCTGTTCCCTCTGCTCCTCCTCCTCTCTCCTCCTCTTCCCTCTGCTCCTCTTCTCTCCTCCTCTGTTCCCTCTGCTCCTCCTCCTCTTCCCTCTGCTCCTCCTCCTCTCTCCTCCTCTGTTCCCTCTGCTCCTCCTCTTCCCTCTGCTCCTCCTCCTTTCTCCTCCTCTTCCCTCTGCTCCTCCTCCTCTCTCCTCCTCTGTTCCCTCTGCTCCTCCTCCTCTCTCCTCCTCTGTTCCCTCTGCTCCTCCTGTTCCCTCTGCTCTTCTTCTCTCCTCCTCTGTTCCCTCTGCTCCTCCTCCTCTTCTCTCCTCCTCCTCTTCCCTGTGCTCCTCCTCCTCCTCTCTCCTCCTCTGTTCCCTCTGCTCCTCCTCCTGTTTGGACCTGAGACGGAACTTCAACTATTAAATGTTGAACAGAGCGGCTCCTCTGGCCCAGACCTGATCCTGCGCTGGACACGAGCGGCTACAAGACTTATTTTATTGAACTATTTTATTGAATGAAAAACCCTCTGACTTCCACTGATACTCGATGACATAATGAACCAGAACAGAATTTGAACTTGAAGGAAAGTGGACATTTTGTACTCGACAGGATGTTTTACTGTGAGTAATTCACCTGACACAACCCGCACCACTTTTGATTTGATTATTTTTATTACCAAGACAGTTTGAACTGTTCATGCTGTGAATATTGTGGCTTTGTTCAGTTCTGTATTTATTCAGTGGGACATGAAGAAACATTTCAGATCATGTAAATGTACCTGAGCCAACAGGGCTGTGGACTTCTACATCTGAGAAGAATAAAAACTGGCGAAAAGTTAAATCATCTTCTTATATTTCTCGAACACTGGTTTCTTAAACATTCTTTTACATGAAGCACAATTCCTGCATTGTTTGATTTCATCACTGAGTCCATAAAGTTGCTCCATAAATGGACACAGCTGCTTTAAGTGTCGCACGTGCATAAGGCTGAAATATTTACCTCTCACTTTGTCTTTCAACACTTTTTCTATATTATTCGGCACTGTGTTATTTTTGACTTTAAACATAATTTGAGCTATTTTAACCTGGACAAGGTCAAAGAGTTTGAGACGCTGCCCTTTAAGAAATAAAACATGAGTCTGATCACAATATCCTGCAGGATGAAGGAGTCGTGCGGCTCTTTGTGTAAAATATCTCGTCTTTGCAGTTTGTCCTGAGTGTTGCCCCAGACTGAGATACAGTATGTGGTCAAACCAGGGCACAGAGGGGGCAGCGTTTGCACTGAATACATATTTGTTTGTTGGTTTGTTTGGGTGGGACGATGCACATTCATGAACATACCATTTGTATGAAATCACACATATTGATGTAAATACGCCGGATTTAGCACAAGTGCTCATTTCCATCCGTAGTCCCATATATCCATCCATCTTCTCCCGCTTAACCCGGCTGGGTCACAGCACCTGACCCCCTGTGAACCCCTCTGCAGGTGGAGCCACAGGAGGTGGACAACATGGTCCTTGATGTTAGTTCAGGTGCTGCATGTTTTTTTAGGTATATCTGCATTTATATACTGTAACCCTCCAATGCTTTTCGCTGTTTTACCACAGACAGTTATTAAAGCAACTGTGCCACAATTACAGAGAAAATGAAAACCAAACCTTCTGCCCCCCACGCGCCCTCCGCCTCTCCCTGACCTAATGAAGGCAAAACAAAACCAGGCTCTTCCACAGGTACAAGCGTCAGAAAATCCCCACAAGGTAAGACACACTACAGTATCTGAACAGCCTCCAGACACACACGTGTGTGGTTGATCAGTTTTGAATGTAAAATTCATTTTTGCTGATATTAAATTTTCTTTAGGAAAACTGAAATTCTGTTTAGAATTTTGTGTGAGTCAATTTTCAATAGAGAAATGAGCCAAAGCGCCTGAAAAACACAGAGTTACTCGAAAGGCGAAGACAGACGTAAACCTGTGAAAACGCGGAGTGTGGCGCCCTCTGCTGGAGCTCAGAGTGACTCTGCTGGAGCTCAGAGTGACTCTGCTGGAGCTCAGAGTGACTGCACAGAGGAAGGAGCTCTGACGTAACTCCGAAACTGAAAGTAACTGAAAGAGTTTGGAGCCGTGTGCGTAGAGGACGTGGCGCAGTGAGTATTTCTCAAGATTTACATGGAAAACAGTGGATCGGGTGCAGCCTGCGCGTCCTTCCGATAAATAAACCTTCCCTTCAGCTCTGGGGAGTCCGGGTTAGTCGAGTTCAGTCAGACCAGCTCAAGGTAAAGTTCTAGTCCTGCTGTCGGGGCCTTAACATATTTGACTTTGGGATTCCTGGTTCAGTTCTATTCGATCAGTCAATATAAAAATAATACAAGTTTAGTCCTGGTTTAGTCCTGGTCTAATCCGGATCTACACTATGACAGCGGTAGAATACTTTTTAATAAACGATGTGTGTATTTCATGTGGTGGTGTAGCGGACAGGTGGGGCACTTATGGGCCGCGCGCCATTTCTACACGACAGAAACGTCAGGTTCTTGCCGCTTGTGTTCGAGAAACACTTGACACGCAAATGCGCGAACGAATGGAAGGACAGAGCACTGAGATGTTTCAGCAGTAGGGCCAGTGTCAACTCTGCTCTAAGTCAATAAGACCAACTAAGCTGATGAACTGGTGACTGACGTTTCCTGGGTCTGGAGTTTGTGTCTCTCTGTGGTGTTCATGGTGTTTCTGAGGAGTGTCAGGCTGTTTAATGTTTACATCAGTGGACTTATTGTTAATAATGAGCCTAAAACTCATAAAGAAAACGTGTCCGGCTCGGTGCAGGAAAACGCATTTCACGGTCCTTCCACTTGAGGCGGTAGAGCCACAGACTTTACACAGAACCAGAAAACAGAGCAAACAAATGAGCCACTGGCGTCACTATCAGTGTGTGTGTGTGGGACTATTTTAAAATCTTTTCTTTTCTTTTGACATCTCGTAAATCCTTCATATTTAAGGATTGAAAAGTAAAATTTGGCATGAAACAAAACTTAGCAGGGCGTCACTGCTCACAGAAACACATCTGTCCTGGAACTCCAGGCCCGGCCCTAACCATTCTGACACCCTAGGCAAGATTTCAGGTGGCGCCCCTTGGACTGCAAAAAAATAAATAAATCCTGCCAGAGTACAGATACTCACAAGAAATCAAACAGTTCATAGTGACGATGTTTTAGACCAGGTGTGGGCAAACTTTTTGGCTCGAGGGCCACAAAGGGTTCTAAAATTTGATGTTGGGGCCGGACCAGGAGCAGATGGATGGAGTGTTCTAGTCTGACTACATCAGCTCAGCAAATAAGACGAAAATAACTTGCAGGATCCAACGATTTACATGTGACATATTCAAACATCTCAGTTCAACATGTGCACCATATATCGGCCGATGATTTTCCACTTCAAAAATTAACATTTTTCGTTTCAGAAGTTTTGACTTCCGTTTGATTGTGACACATTTGATAATTCTGTTGACAGTGTTGGGAAGGTTACTGTAAACTGTATCCCTACAGATTACAGATTACAGACCCCAAAATGTAGTTTGTAATGTAATCCATTAAATTACTTCAATAAGTAACTGGATTACTTGATATTAGAGCTGGGCGGTATGACCAAAAATTGATATCACGGTATTTTTTTTTAAATTATCACGGTATCACGGTATTTAATGGTATTTTTGTCTTTGGCTAAGTGGAGTGTGATAGAGTTGGTAATATCATTCCAACGTTTGCTTTTCTTGTCACAGACGGTCCCTTTAGCAAACGCGCCCACCAGGGACGTCTGTGTAGTGTTTTGTGCTGCAGTGCCAACGTTACGCAGAGATTGGGGAGAAGATGCAGATTTTACTTTCATGCAATCTTCGTATTCCAGGATATGATTGTGGCGGAGGTGGTGAAGCAAGTTGCTCGTGTTGCCTCCTGCAGCTAAAACATTAGCTCGACAACACTTACAGATGATGCGTGTTTGATCCGGGTCAGATTTCTTAAAACCGAAGTATTTCCAAACAACAGACACGGCTCCCTTTTTCGGAATGAGTTCTGTGTCTGTGTCATTTTGTTCGTCCATGCTCACCGCTCAACTCGCTGTCCTTACCACCCTAGTCTCTGCCACTACCGCTCTCCTGCAGAGTCGGCTTGTTTGGTGTAACACTGAAAAACAGCCCCCGCTCAATCTACCGCTGTGCGACGTTCCGCCGCTCTGTGTTGCCGACATATGCGCGCACACACGGTACGGCGGTAAATAAAAAATTCATATCATAAAAATAAAAATTACCGCCCAGCCCTACTTGATATTGTCATGTTTTTTTTAAAAACTACATGAATGTAGCAACCACCTCCTGCAAATTCTGGTTTGGTTTTAGACCTGGTTTAGACCTGGTTTAGACCTTATTTAGACCTGGTTTAGATCTGGTTTTAGTCCTGGTTTAGACCTGGTTTTAGACCTTATTTAGACCTGGTTTAGATCTGGTTTTAGTCCTGGTTTAGACCTGGTTTTAATCCTGGTTTAGACCTGGTTTTAGTCCTGATTTAATGCTTGTTTACACATGGTGTAGACCTGCTTTAGACCTGGCTTAGTCCTGGTGTTAGTTCTGGTTTAGAGGTGCACAGGAGAATGCGAGGTCCACGCAGCGTATGCAACAAGACAGTCCACGCGCGGTGTCCACACCAAACAAGAGGAAATGTGGCACGTGCCGTGCGGGAGCAGGTGCAGTGTGAGGCACACTAGATATACACTTGGCCGCAGTGCTTTATGGGAAGGCTTTCGGACCATGAGTGAGGAAGTCATGTTCAAGATATAGTTCTACCCCCGGGCACTGTACACCCGGCCTATGTGGATAATTTGGTTTTATGTATCACTGTATCTAGAGTGCGCCATCTATTGGGAAACGCCAGAATTGCAGGGAAAATAAAATTAATAAGTTTTATTGCAGTTCATTCATGTTTGGCGGCCGGATTAAAAAGGTTAACGGGCCGTATGTGGACCCCGGGCCGTAGTTTGCCCACCCCTGTTTTAGACAGTGGAGGATTTTATCCCCCATCGCCGATTTTTGCGCTCGGCGCCCCCTAGTGGAGCGGCGGCGCCCTTAGCATTTGCCTATGTTGCCTAATGGGGGGGCCGGCCCTGTGGAACTCCCACTTTCTCTGTTTATGAAGAAACCTCAGAGTCGGACACTGATCTGACCGGGTTCAGATCGACACTCATCCATTTATCACTTTATCACAGTTTATATTATAGAGTAAATTTGATCCAAAAAGTCCTTCCAAAGTTTGGCCAAAATATGGTTATTTTTTTATCTGTAGAAAATAGAAAACCAAAAGAATCAGTCAAATTGAGATGCAACTTATTATTATTATTGAAGCCACGTTTTGTTTTTGCTTTTTAGTCAGAAATAAATGAGAGCTTCTAAATGGTCACACCGGCTCGTCAAAGCCTGATCCCGTCAGATCTCAGAAGCTCAGCAGGGCCTGGTTAGTACTTGGATGGGAGACACTGGGAATTCCAGGTGCCACAGTGGGGCCAGTGGCAAAAACTGCCGTAGTGTCTTTAGGCAAGACACTTCACCCACATTGCCTAGTATGAAAGTGGTGTGTGCGTGAATGGTGGTGGTGGTCGGAGGGGCCGATGGCGCAGATTGGAGCCTCGCTTCCGTCAGTCTGCCCCAGGGCAGCTGAGGCTACAATAGTAGTTTACACCACCGGGTCTGGAGTGAATGAATAATGCTGTAAAGCGTCTTTGAGGGTCCTGAAAAGTGCTGTATAAAACTGATGCATTATTATTATTATTATTATTATTAAATGGAGCCGTCTCCTTGACATGATCCTTTTCTCCTCTGCCTCCCTTATTTTTGTCATCTTTGTCCTGCTCCCTCTGCTCTGCTGAGCTTGAGCAGGGCCACGGGCAAAAGTCCTGCCTGCAGAAGCAAAGTCATATTTGTTTCCTCCTTAAGAACATGGATAAGTTCATTTGGAGCAGTTTTTTTTCTTGGTGAAGCACCTGCCTCTCAAAATGTCTGACTGTGTTCTGTTCAAATGGATTCTTCTTCTTCTTCTTCTTCTTCAGCATCTACATGAACATGGACCCACCTGGACCTGTCCCCGGGCCTGGACCCAGACCTGATCCCCTCTCTCCGTCTCTGGGAAGTATAGACTCCAAAGGCCTCCCTCCATCATTTGGAGAAGCTCCTCCTGAAGACCAGAGGTAAGACCTGCTAAATCCAGAGCTCTGTGCGTGTTCTCAGGCCAGCGCCCCCTGCTGCTCGTCCTTGTGTTGTGCTCTGTTATGGAGGCCTGGAGGCTCATGTGGAGAGCGGCGTGTCTCACTTTCTACACGTGTTTTCACAAGCACAGAGGCCAGGCGGCTGTTTTAGTCCAGTGGTTCTTCACCTTGTTGGAGGTTCTGAGCTCCTCTAGTTTCATCTGCACATTCACTGAACCTTCTGAACTGGAAAATAAAATATGTTTTTTTTCAAATCCAAACACAGGTTTATATATTTCACTGGTGCCACGTGTGAATCCAGATTCACATATTCGTCCAACACTTTGTTTTCCTGCTCCACACAGTTCGTCTGAAGGGAAAATATTAAAGAAATGACCCGACTCCATCACCACAGTCACAGATTATTGTACAAAACTTCTGCAGCCGATAAACGAGACACCAGCAAATATATGAGTCTGACTCTGAACCTGAGACTGACTCTGAACCTGAGACTGACTCTGAACCTGAGACTGACTCTGAACCTGAGACTGACTCTGAACCTGAGACTGACTCTGAACCTGAGACTGACTCACTGAACCTGAGACTGACTCTGAACCTGAGACTGACTCTGAACCTGAGACTGACTCTGAACCTGAGACTGACTCACTGAACCTGAGACTGACTCTGAACCTGAGACTGACTCTGAACCTGAGACTGACTCTGAACCTGAGACTGACTCTGAACCTGAGACTGACTCTGAACCTGAGACTGACTCTGAACCTGAGACTGACTCTGAACCTGAGACTGACTCACTGAACCTGAGACTGACTCTGAACCTGAGACTGACTCACTGAACCTGAGACTGACTCACTGAACCTGAGACTGACTCTGAACCTGAGACTGACTCTGAACCTGAGACTGACTCTGAACCTGAGACTGACTCACTGAACCTGAGACTGACTCTGAACCTGAGACTGACTCTGAACCTGAGACTGACTCTGAACCTGAGACTGACTCACTGAACCTGAGACTGACTCACTGAACCTGAGACTGACTCTGAACCTGAGACTGACTCTGAACCTGAGACTGACTCACTGAAACTGAGACTGACTCACTGAACCTGAGACTGACTCTGAACCTGAGACTGACTCTGAACCTGAGACTGACTCTGAACCTGAGTCTGACTCTGAACCTGAGACTGACTCATTGAACCTGAGACTGACTCACTGAACCTGAGACTGACTCACTGAACTTGAGACTGACTCACTGAACCTGAGACTGACTCTGAACCTGAGACTGACTCTGAACCTGAGACTGACTCTGAACCTGAGACTGACTCTGAACCTGAGTCTGACTCTGAACCTGAGACTGACTCTGAACCTGAGACTGACTCTGAACCTGAGACTGACTCTGAACCTGAGACTGACTCTGAACCTGAGACTGACTCACTGAACTTGAGACTGACTCACTGAACCTGAGACTGACTCTGAACCTGAGACTGACTCTGAACCTGAGACTGACTCTGAACCTGAGACTGACTCACTGAACTTGAGACTGACTCACTGAACCTGAGACTGACCCTGAACCTGAGACTCACTCACTGAACCTGAGACTGACTCTGAACCTGAGACTGACTCACTGAACCTGAGACTGACTCTGAACCTGAGACTGACTCTGAACCTGAGACTGACTCTGAACCTGAGACTGACCCTGAACCTGAGACTGACTCACTGAACCTGAGACTGACTCACTGAACCTGAGACTGACTCACTGAACCTGAGACTGACTCTGAACCTGAGACTGACTCACTGAACCTGAGACTGACTCAGAACCTGAGACTGACTCTGACACTGAGACTGACTCACTGAAACTGAGACTGACTCTGAACCGGACACTTACTCACTGAACCTGACACTGACTCACTTAACCTGAGACCGACTCTGAACCTGAGACCGACTCTGAACCTGAGACCGACTCTGAACCTCAGACTGACTCACTGAACCTGAGACTGACTCACTGAACCTGAGACTGACTCTGAACCTGAGACTGACTCACTGAACCTGAGACTGACTCTGAACCTGAGACTGACTCTGAACCTGAGACTGACTCACTGAACCTGAGACTGACTCACTGAACCTGACACTGACTCTGAACCTGAGAGAGACTCACTGAACCTGAGACTGACTCACTGAATCTGAGACTGACTCACCGAACCTGAGACTGACTCACTGAACCTGAGACTGACTCTGAACCTGAGACTGACTCACTGAACCTGAGACTGACTCTGAACCTGAGACTGACTCTGAACCTGAGACTGACTCTCTTAACCTGAGACTGATTCTGAACCTGAGACTGACTCTGAACTTGAGACTGACTCACTGAACCTGAGACTGACTCTGAACCTGAGACTGACTCTGAACCTGAGACTGACTCTGAACCTGAGACTGACTCTGAACCTGAGACTGACTCTGAACCTGAGACTGACTCACTGAACTTGAGACTGACTCACTGAACCTGAGACTGACCCTGAACCTGAGACTCACTCACTGAACCTGAGACTGACTCTGAACCTGAGACTGACTCACTAAACCTGAGACTGACTCTGAACCTGAGACTGACTCACTAAACCTGAGACTGACTCTGAACCTGAGACTGACTCTGAACCTGAGACTGACTCACTGAACCTGAGACTGACTCATTTGACCTGAGACTGACTCTGAACCTGAGACTGACTCACTTAAGCTGAGACTGACTCACAGAACCTGAGACTGACTCACTGAAGCTGAGACTGACTCACTGAACCTGAGACTGACTCACTGAACCTGAGACTGACTCTGAACCTGAGACTGACTCACTGAACCTGAGACTGACTCTGAACCTGAGACTGACTCACTGAACCTGAGACTGACTCTCTGAACCTGAGACTGATTCTGAACCTGAGACTGACTCTGAACCTGAGACTGACTCACTGAACCTGAGACTGACTCACTGAACCTGAGACTGACTCTGAACCTGAGACTGACTCACTGAACCTGAGACTGACTCACTGAACCTGAGACTGACTCACTGAACCTGAGACTGACTCTGAACCTGAGACTGACTCACTGAACCTGAGACTGACTCTGAACCTGAGACTGACTCACTGAACCTGAGACTGACTCACTGAACCTGAGACTGACTCTGAACCCCTGGGGCTCCATCCAACCAGGTTAAGAACCACTGATTTAGAGGCTCAAACGACTCAAACAGAGCTGAACAAACCCAGGAGGAATCTGCAGGAACATGTGAGGGGATTTGTAGAGTGTGAGCGCTGCTCTGATGCAGGCTGTGCCACAGGAGCGTTATTCTACTGCACGTGTCTGAATAGAGCTCTAAGTATCTCCTCATGAACGTGTCCTGTCTGCAGAAGCAAAATCATATTTACAAAGCAGAAAAACTGAGCCTCTCAAAAAGTAGAAAAAGTCAAAAGCCTTTAAAAAATCACACCAACACGTTTCATCAGGGCAAAGTCGAGACGGCGTCAGTGTTTACACATGGTGTAGACCTGCTTTAGACCTGGCTTAGTCCTGGTGTTAGTTCTGGTTTAGAGGTGCACAGGAGAATGCGAGGTCCACACAGCGTATGCAACAAGACACAGTCCACGCGCGGTGTCCACACCGAACAAGAGGAAATGTGGCGCCGTGCGGGAGCAGGTGCAGTGTGCAGCACACTAGATATGTACTTGGCCGCAGTGCTTTATGGGAAGGTTTTCGGACCATGAGTGAGGAAGTCGTGTTCAAGATATAGTTCTACCCCCGGGCAGTGAACACCTGGCCCATGTGGATAATTTGGTTCTATGTATCACTGTATCTAGAGTGCGCCATCTATTGGGAAATGCCAGAATTGCAGGGAAAATAAAACGAATAAGTTTTATTGCAGTTCATTCATGTTTGGCGGCCGGATTAAAAAGGTTAACGGGCTGTATGTGGCCCCCGGGCCGTAGTTTGCCCACCCCTGTTTTAGACAGTGGAGGATTTTATCCCCCATCGCCAATTTTTGCGCTCGGCGCCCCCTAGTGGAGCGGCGCCCTTAGCATTTGCCTATGTTGCCTAATGGGGGGGCCGGCCCTGTGGAACTCCCACTTCAGAGTCGGACACTGATCTGACCGGGTTCAGATCGACACTCATCCATTTATCACTTTATCACAGTTTATATTATAGAGTAAATTTGATCCAAAAAGTCCTTCCAAAGTTTGGCCAAAATATGGTTATTTTTTTATCTGTAGAAAATAGAAAACCAAAAGAATCAGTCAAATTGAGATGCAACTTATTATTATTATTGAAGCCACATTTTGTTTTTGCTTTTTAGTCAGAAATAAATGAGAGCTTCTAAATGGCCACACCGGCTCGTCAAAGCCTGATCCCGTCAGATCTCAGAAGCTCAGCAGGGCCTGGTTAGTACTTGGATGGGAAACACTGGGAATTCCAGGTGCCACAGTGGGGCCAGTGGCAAAAACTGTCGTAGTGTCTTTAGGCAAGACACTTCACCCACATTGCCTAGTATGAAAGTGGTGTGTGCGTGAATGGTGGAGGTGGTCGGAGGGGCCGATGGTGCAGATTGGAGCCTCGCTTCCGTCAGTCTGCCCCAGGGCAGCTGAGGCTACAATAGTAGTTTACCACCACTGGGTCTGGAGTGAATGAATAATGCTCTGTAAAGAGTCTTTGAGTGTCCTGAAAAGTGCTGTATAAAACTGATGCATTATTATTATTATTATTATTATTAAATGGAGCCGTCTCCTTGACATGATCCTTTTCTCCTCTGCCTCCCTTATTTTTGTCATCTTTGTCCTGCTCCCTCTGCTCTGCTGAGCTTGAGCAGGGCCACGTGCAAAAGTCCTGCCTGCAGAAGCAAAGTCATATTTGTTTCCTCCTTAAGAACATGGATAAGTTCATTTGGAGCATTTTTTTTTTCTTGGTGAAGCACCTGCCTCTCAAAATGTCTGACTGTGTTCTGTTCAAATGGATTTTTCTTCTTCTTCTTCTTCTTCTTCTTCTTCTTCTGATTCCAGCATCTACATGAACATGGACCCACCTGGACCTGTCCCCAGGTCTGAACCCAGACCTGATCCCCGCTCTCCTTCTCCGGATAGTGACAACTCCATAGACGAACCTCCATCATTTGGAGAAGCTCCTCCTGAAGACCAGAGGTAAGACCTGCTAAATCCAGAGCTCTGTGCGTGTTCTCAGGCCAGCGCCCCCTGCTGCTCGTCCTTGTGTTGTGCTCTGTTATGGAGGCCTGGAGGCTCATGTGGAGAGCGGCGTGTCTCACTTTCTACACGTGTTTTCACAAGCACAGAGGCCAGGCGGCTGTTTTAGTCCAGTGGTTCTTCACCTTGTTGGAGGTTCTGAGCTCCTCTAGTTTCATCTGCACATTCACTGAACCTTCTGAACTGGAAAATAAAATATGTTTTTTTTCAAATCCAAACACAGGTTTATATATTTCACTGGTGCCACGTGTGAATCCAGATTCACATATTCGTCCAACACTTTGTTTTCCTGCTCCACACAGTTCGTCTGAAGGGAAAATATTAAAGAAATGACCCGACTCCATCACCACAGTCACAGATTATTGTACAAAACTTCTGCAGCCGATAAACGAGACACCAGCAAATATATGAGTCTGACCCTGAACCTGAGACTGACTCTGAACCTGAGACTGACTCTGAACCTGAGACTGACTCTGAACCTGAGACTGACTCTGAACCTGAGACTGACTCACTGAACCTGAGACTGACTCTGAACCTGAGACTGACTCTGAACCTGAGACTGACTCTGAACCTGAGACTGACTCACTGAACCTGAGACTGACTCTGAACCTGAGACTGACTCTGAACCTGAGACTGACTCTGAACCTGAGACTGTCTCTGAACCTGAGACTGACTCTGAACCTGAGACTGACTCTGAACCTGAGACTGACCCTGAACCTGAGACTGACTCACTGAACCTGAGACTGACTCTGAACCTGAGACTGACTCTGAACCTGAGACTGACTCACTGAACCTGAGACTGACTCTGAACCTGAGACTGACTCTGAACCTGAGACTGACTCTGAACCTGAGACTGACTCACTGAACCTGAGACTGACTCTGAACCTGAGACTGACTCTGAACCTGAGACTGACTCTGAACCTGAGACTGACTCTGAACCTGAGACTGACTCTGAACCTGAGACTGACTCTGAACCTGAGACTGACTCTGAACCTGAGACTGACCCTGAAACTGAGACTGACTCTGAACCTGAGACTGACTCTGAACCTGAGACTGACTCTGAACCTGAGACTGACTCTGAACCTGAGTCTGACTCTGAACCTGAGACTGACTCTGAACCTGAGACTGACTCACTGAACTTGAGACTGACTCACTGAACCTGAGACTGACTCTGAACCTGAGACTGACTCTGAACCTGAGACTGACTCTGAACCTGAGACTGACTCTGAACCTGAGTCTGACTCTGAACCTGAGACTGACTCTGAACCTGAGACTGACTCTGAACCTGAGACTGACTCTGAACCTGAGACTGACTCTGAACCTGAGACTGACTCACTGAACTTGAGACTGACTCACTGAACCTGAGACTGACTCTGAACCTGAGACTGACTCTGAACCTGAGACTGACTCTGAACCTGAGACTGACTCACTGAACTTGAGACTGACTCACTGAACCTGAGACTGACCCTGAACCTGAGACTCACTCACTGAACCTGAGACTGACTCTGAACCTGAGACTGACTCACTAAACCTGAGACTGACTCTGAACCTGAGACTGTCTCTGAACCTGAGACTGACTCACTGAACCTGAGACTGACTCTGAACCTGAGACTGACTCTGAACCTGAGACTGACTCTGAACCTGAGACTGACCCTGAACCTGAGACTGACTCACTGAACCTGAGACTGACTCACTGAACCTGAGACTGACTCACTGAACCTGAGACTGACTCTGAACCTGAGACTGACTCTGAACCTGAGACTGACTCTGAACCTGAGACTGACTCTGAACCTGAGACTGACTCTGAACCTGAGACTGACTCACTGAAACTGAGACTGACTCTGAACCTGACACTGACTCACTGAACCTGACACTGACTCACTGAACCTGAGACCGACTCTGAACCTGAGACCGACTCTGAACCTGAGACCGACTCTGAACCTGAGACTGACTCTGAACCTGAGACTGACTCACTGAACCTGAGACTGACTCTGAACCTGAGACTGACTCACTGAACCTGAGACTGACTCTGAACCTGAGACTGACTCTGAACCTGAGACTGACTCACTGAACCTGAGACTGACTCACTGAACCTGAAACTGACTCTGAACCTGAGATTGACTCACTGAACCTGAGACTGACTCACTGAATCTGAGACTGACTCACCGAACCTGAGACTGACTCACTGAACCTGAGACTGACTCTGAACCTGAGACTGACTCACTGAACCTGAGACTGACTCTGAACCTGAGACTGACTCTGAACCTGAGACTGACTCTCTTAACCTGAGACTGATTCTGAACCTGAGACTGACTCTGAACTTGAGACTGACTCACTGAACCTGAGACTGACTCTGAACCTGAGACTGACTCTGAACCTGAGACTGACTCTGAACCTGAGACTGACTCTGAACCTGAGACTGACTCTGAACCTGAGACTGACTCACTGAACTTGAGACTGACTCACTGAACCTGAGACTGACCCTGAACCTGAGACTCACTCACTGAACCTGAGACTGACTCTGAACCTGAGACTGACTCACTAAACCTGAGACTGACTCTGAACCTGAGACTGTCTCTGAACCTGAGACTGACTCACTGAACCTGAGACTGACTCTGAACCTGAGACTGACTCTGAACCTGAGACTGACTCTGAACCTGAGACTGACCCTGAACCTGAGACTGACTCACTGAACCTGAGACTGACTCACTGAACCTGAGACTGACTCACTGAACCTGAGACTGACTCTGAACCTGAGACTGACTCTGAACCTGAGACTGACTCTGAACCTGAGACTGACTCACTGAAACTGAGACTGACTCTGAACCTGACACTGACTCACTGAACCTGACACTGACTCACTGAACCTGAGACCGACTCTGAACCTGAGACCGACTCTGAACCTGAGACTGACTCTGAACCTGAGACTGACTCACTGAACCTGAGACTGACTCTGAACCTGAGACTGACTCTGAACCTGAGACTGACTCACTGAACCTGAGACTGACTCACTGAACCTGAAACTGACTCTGAACCTGAGATTGACTCACTGAACCTGAGACTGACTCACTGAATCTGAGACTGACTCACCGAACCTGAGACTGACTCACTGAACCTGAGACTGACTCTGAACCTGAGACTGACTCACTGAACCTGAGACTGACTCTGAACCTGAGACTGACTCTGAACCTGAGACTGACTCTCTTAACCTGAGACTGATTCTGAACCTGAGACTGACTCTGAACTTGAGACTGACTCACTGAACCTGAGACTGACTCTGAACCTGAGACTGACTCTGAACCTGAGACTGACTCTGAACCTGAGACTGACTCTGAACCTGAGACTGACTCACTGAACTTGAGACTGACTCACTGAACCTGAGACTGACCCTGAACCTGAGACTCACTCACTGAACCTGAGACTGACTCTGAACCTGAGACTGACTCACTAAACCTGAGACTGACTCTGAACCTGAGACTGACTCTGAACCTGAGACTGACTCACTGAACCTGAGACTGACTCATTTGACCTGAGACTGACTCTGAACCTGAGACTGACTCACTTAAGCTGAGACTGACTCACAGAACCTGAGACTGACTCACTGAAGCTGAGACTGACTCACTGAACCTGAGACTGACTCACTGAACCTGAGACTGACTCTGAACCTGAGACTGACTCACTGAACCTGAGACTGACTCTGAACCTGAGACTGACTCACTGAACCTGAGACTGACTCTCTGAACCTGAGACTGATTCTGAACCTGAGACTGACTCTGAACCTGAGACTGACTCACTGAACCTGAGACTGACTCACTGAACCTGAGACTGACTCTGAACCTGAGACTGACTCACTGAACCTGAGACTGACTCACTGAACCTGAGACTGACTCTGAACCTGAGACTGACTCACTGAACCTGAGACTGACTCTGAACCTGAGACTGACTCACTGAACCTGAGACTGACTCACTGAACCTGAGACTGACTCTGAACCCCTGGGGCTCCATCCAACCAGGTTAAGAACCACTGATTTAGAGGCTCAAACGACTCAAACAGAGCTGAACAAACCCAGGAGGAATCTGCAGGAACATGTGAGGGGATTTGTAGAGTGTGAGCGCTGCTCTGATGCAGGCTGTGCCACAGGAGCGTTATTCTACTGCACGTGTCTGAATAGAGCTCTAAGTATCTCCTCATGAACGTGTCCTGTCTGCAGAAGCAAAATCATATTTACAAAGCAGAAAAACTGAGCCTCTCAAAAAGTAGAAAAAGTCAAAAGCCTTTAAAAAATCACACCAACACGTTTCATCAGGGCAAAGTCGAGACGGCGTCAGTGCAGATTTAAAGTTAATAGGTGTAGGTCACGGCGGCACGGTGGCTGAGTGGCAACACTCATGCCTCACAGCAAGAAGGTTGCGGGTTCGATCCCCGGGTCGCCCGGGCCTTTCTGTGTGGAGTTTGCATGTTCTCCCCGTGTCTGGATGGGTTTCCTCCGGGCTCCGGTTTCCCCCATCAACCCAAAACATGCACTGTAGGTGTAAAAGTTGTGTGAGTGAGTGTTGGTGGTGGTCGGAGGGACCGTTGGCGCCGCTTGGCTTGGCAGCCGCGCCTCCGTCAGTCTGCCCCAGGGCAACTGTGGCTATAACAGTAGCACCACCACCGGGTCTGGAGTGAATGAAGAATTCTCTGTAAAATGCTGTGTAAAGCACTTTGGGGACATGTGTCTGTGTAAAGCGCGATATAAATAAACCTTACCTTAGTCCACAGTCCCCTGGTGCATGATGGGACATGTAGGCAGAACAAGCTCTGTCAGATCAGATATTACACAAGATACAAGAGATAAAGAGCACAATTCCCAACGACCAAAACATAGAGAAATACATAGTATAAAAATATCCAGCATATACAAAAATACACAAGTGCTACAGATACACGTGTCATTTGAATGATGTATTAGGGGGATAATCTTAAAGAATTTCTTGGAGACACAGATGTAAAATAGGAAACTTATGGTTTTTAAATTAAAACTAACAGAATGGACATTGAGAAATAACATTTTTCTCTATAAACAACAAAAGGCACAGCAATGGGAGAAGCTTAGCACCCAGCTACACAAACCTGTGCAGGGGCTTTTGGGAGGAACTATGTGTTTTCAAATCTTAACACATTTCAGGATCAAATATTGTGGTGGGGTCACTGATGATGTTCTGTTATTGTGGCCTGGGTCTGAACAAGAACTGTGACAGCTTCACTCATATTTGAATAATACAAATGTCAATATCAAACTCAGCCTCGACTATTCCTGATCAGACACACATTTCCTTCATTCAAATATTTATAAAGGTCTTGATGGGGATTTACACAGAACAATTTTCAGAAATTTAACTGATCGAAATACAGTTTTAAAAGCTGACAGCTCTCATCCCCCATGGTTACTGCAGAATATCACGTACGGTCAGGTCCAAAGACTCCGGCGGATCTGTGACGCTGAGTCTGATTCTGAAGACATGAGCCGTAGATTTAAACACTTATTAACTTTAAATCTGCACTGACGCCGTCTCGACTTTGCCCTGATGAAACGTGTTGGTGTGATTTTTTAAAAGGCTTTTGACTTTTTCTACTTTTTGAGAGCCTCAGTTTTTCTGCTTTGTATCTGAGACTGGTCCCTACTCTGAAGAGCACCAGAAGGACAAGTTTGCACAACCTCTCTACACATCCAAAAGTTTTGCAAAGTCGTATTTGTTTCCTCCTTAAGAACATGGATAAGTTCATTTGGAGCATTTTTTTTTTCTTGGTGAAGCACCTGCCTCTCAAAATGTCTGACCGTGTTTTGTTCAAATGGACTCTTCTTCTTCTTCTTCTTCTTCTTCTTCTTCTTCTTCTTCTGCTTCTGCTTCTGCTTCTGCTTCTTCTTCTTCTTCTTCTGCTGCATCTACATGGACCGACCTGGACCCGGGCCTGGACCCAAACCTGATCCCCGCTCTCCGTCTCTGAAAAGTGACCGCTCCAAAGGCCAACCTCCTGTATTTGGAGAAGCTCCTCCTGAAGACCAGAGGTAAGACCTGCTAAATCCAGAGACTCACCGAACCTGAGACTGACTCTGAACCTGAGACTGACTCACTGAACCTGAGACTGACTCTGAACCTGAGACTGACTCTGAACCTGAGACTGACTCTGAACCTGAGACTGACTCACTTAAGCTGAGACTGACTCACTGAACCTGAGACTGACTCTGAACCTGAGACTGACTCTGAACCTGAGACTGACTCACTGAACCTGAGATTGACTCACCGAACCTGAGACTGACTCACTGAACCTGAGACTGACTCACTGAACCTGAGAGTGACTCACTGAACCTTAGACTGACTCTGAACCTGAGACTGACTCTGAACCTGAGACTGACTCACTGAACCTGAGATTGACTCACCGAACCTGAGACTGACTCACCAAACCTGAGACTGACTCACCGAACTGGAGACTGACTCACTGAACCTGAGACTGACTCACTGAACCTGAGACTGACTCACTGAACCTGAGACTGACTCTGAACCTGAGACTGACTCTGAACCTGAGACTGAGACTGACTCACTGAACCTGAGACTGACTCTCTGAACCTGAGACTGACTCTGAACCTGAGACTGACTCTGAACCTGAGACTGACTCTGAACCTGAGACTGACTCTGAACCTGAGACTGACTCTGAACCTGAGACTGACTCTGAATCTCAGTTTTTCTGCTTTGTATCTGAGACTGGTCCCTACTCTGAAGAGCACCAGAAGGACAAGTTTGCACAACCTACACATCCAAAAGTTTTGCAAAGTCATATTTGTTTACTCCTTAAGAACATGGATAAGTTCATTTGGAGCATTTTTTTTTTCTTGGTGAAGCACCTGCCTCTCAAAATGCCTGACCGTGTTTTGTTCAAATGGACTCTTCTTCTTCTTCTTCTTCTTCATCTTCTTCTTTTTCTTCTTCTTCTTCTTCTTCTTCTTCTGCTGCATCTACATGGACCGACCTGGACCCGGGCCTGGACCCAAACCTGATCCCCGCTCTCCGTCTCTGAAAAGTGTCCACTCCAAAGGCCAACCTCCTGTATTTGGAGAAGCTCCTCCTGAAGACCAGAGGTAAGACCTGCTAAATCCAGAGACTCACCGAACCTGAGACTGACTCTGAACCTGAGACTGACTCACTGAACCTGAGACTGACTCACTCAACCTGAGACTGACTCTGAACCTGAGACCGACTCACTGAACCTGAGACTGACTCTGAACCTGAGACTGACTCTGAACCTGAGACCGACTCACTGAACCTGAGACTGACTCTGAACCTGAGACTGACTCTGAACCTGAGACTGACTCTGAACCTGAGACTGACTCACTGAACCTGAGACTGACTCTGAACCTGAGACTGACTCACTTAAGCTGAGACTGACTCACTGAACCTGAGACTGACACTGAACCTGAGACTGACACTTAACCTGAGACTGACTCTGAACCTGAGACTGACTCTGAACCTGAGACTGACTCTAAACCTGAGACTGACTCTGAACCTGAGACTGACTCACTTAAGCTGAGACTGACTCACTGAACCTGAGACTGACTCTGAACCTGAGACTGACTCTGAACCTGAGACTGACTCACTGAACCTGAGACTGACTCACTGAACCTGAGAGTGACTCACTGAACCTTAGACTGACTCTGAACCTGAGACTGACTCTGAACCTGAGACTGACTCACTGAACCTGAGATTGACTCACCGAACCTGAGACTGACTCACTGAACCTGAGACTGACTCTGAACCTGAGACTGACTCACTGAACCTGAGACTGACTCTCTGAACCTGAGACTGATTCTGAACCTGAGACTGACTCTGAACCTGAGACTGACTCTGAACCTGAGACTGACTCTAAACCTGAGACTGACTCTGAACCTGAGACTGACTCACCGAACCTGAGACTGACTCACCGAACCTGAGACTGACTCACCTTACCTGAGACTGACTCACCGAACCTGAGACTGACTCACCGAAGTTGAGACTGACTCTGAACCTGAGACTGACTCACTGAACCTGAGAGTGACTCTGAACCTGAGACTGACTCTGAAAATGAGACTGACTCACTGAACCTGAGACTGACTCACCAAACCTGAGACTGACTCACCGAACTGGAGACTGACTCACTGAACCTGAGACTGACTCACTGAACCTGAGACTGACTCACTGAACCTGAGACTGACTCACTCAACCTGAGACTGACTCTGAACCTGAGACTGACTCTGAACCTGAGACTGACTCATTGAACCTGAGACTGACTCACTGAACCTGAGAGTGACTCACTGAACCTTAGACTGACTCTGAAAATGAGACTGACTCACTGAACCTGAGATTGACTCACCGAACCTGAGACTGACTCACTGAACCTGAGACTGACTCTGAACCTGAGACTGACTCACCAAACCTGAGACTGACTCACCGAACTGGAGACTGACTCACTGAACCTGAGACTGACTCACTGAACCTGAGACTGACTCACTGAACCTGAGACTGACTCACTCAACCTGAGACTGACTCTGAACCTGAGACTGACTCTGAACCTGAGACTGACTCATTGAACCTGAGACTGACTCACTGAACCTGAGAGTGACTCACTGAACCTTAGACTGACTCTGAAAATGAGACTGACTCACTGAACCTGAGATTGACTCACCGAACCTGAGACTGACTCACTGAACCTGAGACTGACTCTGAACCTGAGACTGACTCTGAACCTGAGACTGACTCACTGAACCTGAGACTGACTCACTGAACCTGAGACTGACTCTGAACCTGAGACTGACTCCCTTAAGCTGAGACTGACTCACTGAACCTGAGACTGACTCACTGAACCTGAGACTGACTCACTGAACCTGATACCGACTCTGAACCTGAGACTCACTGAACCTGAGACTGACTCTCTGAACCTGAGACTGACTCACTGAACCTTAGACTGACTCTGAAAATGAGACTGACTCACTGAACCTGAGATTGACTCACCGAACCTGAGACTGACTCACTGAACCTGAGACTGACTCTGAACCTGAGACTGACTCTGAACCTGAGACTGACTCACTGAACCTGAGACTGACTCACTGAACCTGAGACTGACTCTGAACCTGAGACTGACTCTGAACCTGAGACTGACTCACTGAACCTGAGACTGACTCTGAACCTGAGACTGACTCTGAACCTGAGACTGACTCATTGAACCTGAGACTGACTCACTGAACCTGAGAGTGACTCACTGAACCTTAGACTGACTCTGAAAATGAGACTGACTCACTGAACCTGAGATTGACTCACCGAACCTGAGACTGACTCACTGAACCTGAGACTGACTCTGAACCTGAGACTGACTCTGAACCTGAGACTGACTCACTGAACCTGAGACTGACTCACTGAACCTGAGACTGACTCTGAACCTGAGACTGACTCCCTTAAGCTGAGACTGACTCACTGAACCTGAGACTGACTCACTGAACCTGAGACTGACTCACTGAACCTGATACCGACTCTGAACCTGAGACTCACTGAACCTGAGACTGACTCTCTGAACCTGAGACTGACTCTCTGAAACTGAGACTGACTCACTGAACCTGAGACTGACTCTGAACCTGAGACTGACTCCCTGAACCTGAGACTGACTCACTGAACCTGAGACTGACTCACTGAACCTGAGACTGACTCACCGAACCTGAGACTGACTCTAAACCTGAGACTGACTCCCTGAACCTGAGACTGACTCACTGAACCTGAGACTGAGTCACTGAACCTGAGACTGACTCCCTGAACCTGAGACTGACTCCCTGAACCTGAGACTGACTCACTGAACCTGAGACTGAGTCACTGAACCTGAGACTGACTCCCTGAACCTGACACTGACTCACTGAACCTTACACTGACTCACTGAGCCTGAGACTGACTCACTGAGTCTGAGACTGACTCACTGAACCTGAGACTGACTCTGAACCTGAGACTGACTCTGAACCTGAGACTGACTCCCTGAACCTGAGACTGACTCCCTGAACCTGAGACTGAGTCACTGAACCTGAGACTGACTCCCTGAACCTGAGACTGACTCACTGAACCTGAGACTGACTCACTGAGCCTGAGACTGACTCACTGAACCTGAGACTGACTCTGAACCTGAGACTGACTCACCGAACCTGAGACTGACTCACTGAACCTGAGACTGACTCACTGAGCCTGAGACTGACTCTGAACCTGAGACTGACTCTGAACCTGAGACTGACTCACTGAACCTGAGACTGACTCACTGAACCTGAGACTGACTCTGAACCTGAGACTGACTCACTGAACCTGAGACTGACTCACTGAACCTGAGACTGACTCTGAACCTGAGACTGACTCTGAACCTGAGACTGACCCTGAACCTACGACTGACTCACTGAACCTGAGACTGACTCACCGAACCTGAGACTGACTCACCGAACCTGAGACTGACTCACCGAACCTGAGACTGACTCACCGAACCTGAGACTGACTCACCGAACCTGAGACTGACTCACCGAACCTGACACTGATTCACCGAACCTGAGACTGATTCACCGAACCTGAGACTGACTCTGAACCTGAGACTGACTCCCTGAACCTGAGACTGACTCCCTGAACCTGAGACTGAGTCACTGAACCTGAGACTGACTCCCTGAACCTGAGACTGACTCACTGAACCTGAGACTGACTCACTGAGCCTGAGACTGACTCACTGAGCCTGAGACTGACTCTGAACCTGAGACTGACTCACTGAACCTGAGACTGACTCACTGAACCCGAGACTGACTCTGAACCTGAGACTGACTCTGAACCTGAGACTGACTCACTGAACCTGAGACTGACTCTGAACCTGAGACTGACTCTGAACCTGAGACTGACTCTGAACCTGAGACTGACCCTGAACCTACGACTGACTCACTGAACCTGAGACTGACTCACCGAACCTGAGACTGACTCACCGAACCTGAGACTGACTCACCGAACCTGAGACTGACTCACCGAACCTGAGACTGACTCACCGAACCTGAGACTGATTCACCGAACCTGAGACTGACTCACCGAACCTGAGACTGACTCACTGAACCTGAGACTGACTCACTGAACCCGAGACTGACTCTGAACCTGAGACTGACTCTGAACCTGAGACTGACTCACTGAACCCGAGACTGACTCTGAACCTGAGACTGACTCTGAACCTGAGACTGACTCACTGAACCTGAGACTGACCCTGAACCTGAGACTGACTCTGAACCTGAGACTGACTCACTGAACCCGAGACTGACTCTGAACCTGAGACTGACTCTGAACCTGAGACTGACTCACTGAACCCGAGACTGACTCTGAACCTGAGACTGACTCTGAACCTGAGACTGACTCACCGAACCTGAGACTGACTCACCGAACCTGAGACTGATTCACCGAACCTGAGACTGACTCACCGAACCTGAGACTGACTCACTGAACCTGAGACTGACTCACTGAACCCGAGACTGACTCTGAACCTGAGACTGACTCTGAACCTGAGACTGACTCTGAACCTGAGACTGACTCACTGACTCCCTGTTTTAGAGGTTCAAACAGCTTAAACAGAGCTGAACAAACCCAGGAGGAATCTGCAGGAATCTGACATGTGAGACTGAGTCCTGCACAGGTGCATTTTTGGAGTCCCGCACCCGCCCGTAAACCCATGATTATATCAAAGTTAAATCTGCACCCGCCCGTAAACCCATGATTATATCAAAGTGAAATCTGCACCCGCCCGTAAACCCATGATTATATCAAAGTGAAATCTGCACCCGCCCGTAAACCCATGATTATATCAAAGTGAAATCTGCACCTGCGCAGACCTGTGAACATTCCCCCGTTACCTGCCCGGACCTGTGAGAAATCACACACAAACAGAAGCGTTCAAACTGACGCACTTATTTTTTTCGATGCGTCTCAACGAACAACAGCGAACAAACAGCAGCAGGAGGAACCGCTAAACCTTAAACTGGTAACACACGATAAACTCCATTCTTTTCTTTTCTTTCCACTTTTCGTAGTGGCTGAATCACTGGGAGGTTAAACTTGTGGCCAAACATTTTGCTCCACCTGAGCCCTAAACAGCACAAGAACAACGGGAAAAAAAAGACGAAAAAAGCAACCGATGTTTAGCACAAAATAAAAGCCTCAATTTGATCTGCCCGAGGAACAGTGTCGTCCTCAGTCCAGGGTTCAGCTGCTTCTGTTCTTCACAAATCCAGAGGAGGAAACGTCTCCCTGCAGGACTGAGATCACACCACCCGACCCCCCGTGTGTGATCACTACCCGCCCACAGACCCGCCCGGAACACTCCAGAACGTTAAAACCCGCTCATTTCACCAACTGTTTGCGGGGTCCCCGCTGCAGGACTCTGATACGAGTTGATTTCTCGAGAGAGTTTAGCAGAGCAGAGGGACACGTGTGCAGCAGGAGACGACAACAGCAGCACTAAGTTTCAACACAAGTGTCTGAAGATAAATCACATTGTTCGTGTTGGGCCCGACCAATATGGATTTTGTTTGCGGCCGATATGATACCGATAAAATGGAAGCTGGAGCTGCCGATATAATCACCGATATACCGTATTTTCCGGACCATGAGCTTTTTTCCCAGGCTTTGAACCATGCGGCTTTTAGTGCGGAGCAGCTAAATTTAGATTTTTTCTTCCACGGCTAGGGGGCGCTCTAACCGGAATTTCAAAAACAGGACAGGCGGAGAAGAATAAGCTACTTTTTATTTAGCAGATATAACACGCGCAACAAATTACTAACTGGTAATTATTTTAAATTCCTCGCCCCTTCATCATGAAAAGCACGAAGGAGTTTGTATGATGCAAGTTTTAAGTTGAAGGCATCGATCTGACTCCAGGAAGGAAACCGCTGTAGAGCCCTGCACCCACGGGACCCACGGGACCAACACAAAACAGTGCAGGACCATGGATGTAATAAGAGCATCTGAAAGAACGTTCTGAAAGCTTATTGCGGGCGCAGGCGGTAGACTGAAGACTCCGGGAGCAGGATTGTGTCCCGCAGACCTCCACCTGCTGCTGCTGTGAGCTCGGCGTCAGTGGAGATGATTCAAGTGACTTGTGGTTTCACTGCACAGGAGAAATGAAGGTCAATTACCGTTTTTTTTTCTGTTTTTGACCTGTTTTAATCAGCACAGTTTCTGCCGTGTTAAAAGTCACTGTTCAGAAAGAATCTGTTCAGGTACATAAATGTACATTTACAGTACAAAATCGTTCTGTAGATGCAGTAAATATCTCATTTTCCAACAGATATCAGCGGCTTATAGCCCGGTTGCGGCTTGTACAACTTTTTTCTTAAGTTTTTTAAAAATAGCGTGAGTGCGGCTTATATACCGGTGCCTCTATAGTCCGGAAAATACGGTAATCACATAAAAATTCACTGTAAATCTTCAGTTGTTTGGCTCTATTGGGTTTTTATTTGGGTTTGTTTAGGCGGCATTTCCTGTTCTTCTGCCTCTTTACGTCATATTTAAAGTCAGTCGGCCTAATGGTGTTTTTGTACGATATTCTAACCTGTAAAGAAAATACTGTTACTAAACTACCGCTGTTAGCCTTTAGCAGTAAATGCGTGTGCGCCGCAGTAATTAATGATCTAAATTAATGATCTAAATACTGATAATTCACACCTCTATTCACAGCTCATTTCCATATCAGTGCGTGTCCAGTAACATATATACGGCCACTATAGTTGTTGTGGATTTTTAAATCTGAGAAGAATAAAAACTGAAGAGAAGTTGTCTTCAATCAAAGAGTCTGGATTTATTAAAGCAATTGTGCTTAAAAGTGAAAAAGAAATCTTCTGTCCCTCACGCAAGGTCCGTCTCTCCCTAATCTGAATGAACAGCAAAACCAACACAGGCTCTTCTACAGTCGACAAACGTCATAACATCAACATGAGGCAAAACATACTACAGTATCTAAACGGTTCTCAAACGGAGACGATTTATCTGGGTTAAACTGGGGCATCGATTAGATGAACTCAAGTGGACCAATAATTCTAAATGATGAGAATGAATAAAACAACAGCCTGTTGTTTTAACCCTGATAGAAAAGGACTGAACATAATGTCCAGTGTTAAGAAGCCCAGACACAGCAGATCCACCACTGGGACCATGAACACAGAGAGACTTTAGCACTTTGTGAGTTACTAGTTGGCGGCACGGTGGCTGAGTGGCAACACTCAGGCCTCACAGCAAGAAGGTTGCGGGTTCGATCCTCGCGTCGCCCGGGCCTTTCTGTGTGGAGTTTGCATGTTCTCCCCGTGTCTGGATGGGTTTCCTCCAGGTGCTCCGGTTTCCCCCATCAACCTAAAACATGCAGCACCTGAACTAACATCAAGGACCATGATGTCCACCCTCCTGTGGCTCCACCCGCAGAGGGGTTCATAGGGGGTCAGGTGCTATGAGGATTGGGCTGCAAACTGCCTCCGTGACCCAGCTGGATTAAGCGGGAGAAGATGGATGGATGGAGTTACTAGTTATCTAAACCCAAACAATACATTCTTTAGCTTGACAAAGTAAGCAATTTCCATAACAATAGTCACTTTACAGTCACTAACAGAAGAGAAAACAGCCTGTTTATGTGTGCGAGCTACAGCAGCTAATCGCTAACCAACTATAAAAGGTGCTGCTAAACTGATCCTCCATCCGAGGATCTGAGGATCTAAATTCACCCAAAGGCAGCTGGTCCCTCCTCAGACCTGTGCCGCACTGCAAAAGCTCAAGTATCTAGTGATGCCCTCAGAATGCTGCTGGAAAAGGAGCTGCAGGGCCCGTCTCCTGTTCAGGTTTTCATGACAAACCTGATGAATAAATCCACTCTGTGAACTCTGTGGTGATGCTGCTGAGTCCCAGGTTTAGTGCTGTGCAGCTCCACTGAGCTGGGTTCTAAACCCTGTGTTACTCTTGTCTCCCGTGTTCTTGTGTTCTTTTATGGACCACGAGTCTGGAATAAATGAATGACGCTTTTATTGTTTGACAGGGAGCCAGGCCCAAAGGAGCAGCTGGACGCCATATTCCAGGTGAGGACCCCACGGGCGCAACATGTGTGGGGCTATGGGGTCTGCTCAGGTGCTCGATGATTAACACTCTTCTCTTATTGTTCTGTTCCAGGTTGTGGAGGAGCAGGTCCTGAGCTTTGTCCAGCAGCAGCTGCAGAGGCACCTCAGGCTCCTGGCCTCAGATTACCCAGAATGCCCCGAGAGTGAGGAGGAGGAGAGCAGAGAGGTTCTGAACATCACCCTGGACTTCCTGAAGAGGATGGGCCACGAGGATCTGGCCCAGCGCCTGCTCAGCAGTAAGAACCTCCAGATGCCCTCCCATCCTCCTGCATCCCTGTGTGTCAGATGCCCTCCCTGTGTGTCAGATGCCCTCCCTGTGTGTCAGATGCCCTCCCTGTGTGTCAGATGTCCTCCCTGTGTGTCAGATGCCCTCCCACATGAAATATTCCACATGTTTCATGTTCTAACTCTCGTGTCTTTTTTAAAGGGAGTAAAGTTGGGTTCCAAGATAAACTGAAGTGTGATCTGCAGCAGAGGTTCAGCCGTGTGTTTGAGGGCGTGGCTAAACCAGGAGACTCCGCCCCCCTGGCCCAGATCTACACAGAGCTCTACATCACAGAGGGCGGAGCCTCAGAGGTCAACCAGGAACATGAGGTCAGACACTTGGAGATGGCGTCCAGGAGCCCGGCCGCTCCAGAGACCATCACATGTGAAGAGCTCTTTAAGCCCCGCCCACACTCATCAAAGCCAATCAGGTTTGTGCTGACGAAGGGCGTGGCCGGCGTGGGGAAAACAGTGCTGACTCAGAAGTTCAGTCTGGACTGGGCTGAAGGCCGGGCCCACCAGGACCTCCAGCTGCTGTTCCCGTTCACTTTCAGAGAGCTCAATGTGCTCAGAGACTCACAGTTCAGCCTGGTGCAGCTGCTGCACCACTTCTTCAGTCCATCCAAAGATCTCTGCAGCTTCCAACAGCTCCAGGTGCTCTTCATCTTTGACGGTCTGGACGAGTGCAGACTTCCTCTGGACTTCAGCCAAACCCGGGTCCTGAGCGACCCCACAGAGTCGGCCTCAGTGCACGTGCTGCTGGTGAACCTCATCAGGGGGAGGCTGCTTCCCTCCGCTCGCCTCTGGATAACCACACGACCCGCCGCGGCCAATCAGATCCCTGCTGAGTGCGTCTCCATGGTGACAGAGGTGCGAGGGTTCGCCGACCCGCAGAAGGAGCAGTACTTCAGGAAGAGGTTCACAGACCAGGCCACAGCCGTCATCTCCCACATCAAGAGCATCCGCAGCCTCTACATCATGAGCCACATCCCGATCTTCTGCTGGATCCTCTCCAAAGTTCTACAGATGCTTCTGGAACAAACAGAACCAGAGCTGCCCCGGACTCTCACACAGATGTACGTCCACTTCCTGGTGGTGCAGGCCAAAGTCCAGATCATCAAGTATCACCAGGGATCAGGGGAGGACCCTCACTGGACTCCAGAGATCAGGGAGATGGTGAAGTCTCTGGGAAAACTGGCCTTTGAGCAGCTGCAGAAAGGAAACCTGATCTTCTACGAGAGTGACCTGAGCGAGTGTGGACTGGATGCTGCAGCGGCCTCAGTGCGCTCCGGAGTGTTCACACAAGTCTTAAGAGAGGAGACAGGCCTGCACCAGAACAAGGTCTACTGCTTCATCCATCTGAGTGTGCAGGAGTTTCTGGCGGCTCTTCACGTCCATCAGACCTTCTTCAGCTCTGGAGAGAACCTGCTGAAGACACCACACTCCTCTGAGAGTCCTGAGTCTGAGGCCTTCTTCCGTTCTGCTGTGGACCAGGCCTTACAGAGTCCAAACGGACACCTGGACCTGTTCCTGCGCTTCCTCCTGGGACTGTCTCTGCCGACCAATCAGAAGCTGCTGCAGGGTCTCCTGACTCACACAGGAAGTGACCAGACCAATCAGAAGACAGTAAAGTACATCAAACAGAAGCTGGATGAAGAGGGTCTGTCTGCAGAGAGACGTCTGAACCTGCTCCACTGTCTGAACGAGCTGAACGATGGCAGTCTGGTCCAGGAGATACAGAAGAACATGAGAAGATACCTCTCTGATAGAACCATGTCTCCTGCTCAGTGGTCAGCTCTGTCCTTCATCTTACTGTCCTCAGACTCAGACCTGGAGGAGTTTGACCTGAGGAAATACCAGGCCTCAGAGACAGCTCTCCTGGGTCTGCTGCCGGTGGTCAGAGCCTCCACCAAAGCCCTGTGAGTCCAGACTGTATTTAAACTCTTGTGTGGAGGTTCTCGCCTCTAATGTTCCTCTCTGTCCTCAGACTGTATTTAAACTCTTGTGTGGAGGTTCTCGTCTCTAATGTTCCTCTCTGTCCTCAGACTGTATTTAAACTCTTGTGTGGAGGTTCTCGTCTCTAATGTTCCTCTCTGTCCACAGACTGTATTTAAACTCTTGTGTGGAGGTTCTCGTCTCTAATGTTCCTCTCTGTCCTCAGACTGTATTTAAACTCTTGTGTGGAGGTTCTCGTCTCTAATGTCCCTCTCTGTCCTCAGACTGTATTTAAACTCTTGTGTGGAGGTTCTCGTCTCTAATGTTCCTCTCTGTCCTCAGACTGTATTTAAACTCTTGTGTGGAGGTTCTCGTCTCTAATGTTCCTCTCTGTCCTCAGACTGTATTTAAACTCTTGTGTGGAGGTTCTCGTCTCTAATGTTCCTCTCTGTCCTCAGACTGTATTTAAACTCTTGTGTGGAGGTTCTCGTCTCTAATGTCCCTCTCTGTCCTCAGACTGTATTTAAACTCTTGTGTGGAGGTTCTCGTCTCTAATGTTCCTCTCTGTCCTCAGACTGTATTTAAACTCTTGTGTGGAGGTTCTCGTCTCTAATGTTCCTCTCTGTCCACAGACTGTATTTAAACTCTTGTGTGGAGGTTCTCGTCTCTAATGTTCCTCTCTGTCCTCAGACTGTATTTAAACTCTTGTGTGGAGGTTCTCGTCTCTAATGTCCCTCTCTGTCCTCAGTCTTTGTGGCTGTGGCCTGTCTCCTCTCAGCTGTGCTCCTCTGGCCTCAGTCCTCAGCTCCTCCAGTCTCTCACATCTGGATCTCAGTCACAATGACCTCCAGGACTCAGGAGTGGAGCGGCTGTGTTCTGGACTGAAGAGCGCCCCCTGCAGACTGGAGACTCTCAGGTGAGACGCTCCCATGATGCACTCTGCCCCTTGTGTCCACATGAGTGTAATGCTGTGTCTTTAGGCTGTCTGGATGTCTGGTCTCAGAGAGGGGCGGGGCTGCTCTGGCCTCAGCTCTGAGCTCCTCCTCCCACCTCAGAGAGTTCGACCTCAGCTACAACCATCCAGGAGCCTCCGCCGAGCTCCTGACCGCTCTACAGGACCAGCGCCCCCTGCTGTCTGTCAGGTGAGACCGCCCCCTGCTGTCTGTCAGGTGAGACCGCCCCCTGCTGTCTGTCAGGTGAGACCGCCCCCTGCTGTCTGCCCACTAGTGTTGTAGCACTAATCAAGACCTGTCCAAGGCCATGGCAAGATTAAGACTTTCAAAAGGTCAAGACTGAGACCACAGCCCATTGAGACCTGTCTGTGAATTTCTACATTTATTTGTATTTTCTCCGCAAACACTCAATTTTTTCAGACCCTCACCCAAAATTTGAGAGCCCCTTTTTTATGCCAACCTCCTGTGGCACTTTACAGAAAACTGCTTGAAAATGAAGAAAGTGTTTTTCCTCTTCCTAACTGGACTTACATTCTCTAAATGGATCTGCAGTGATTATACCAGCCTCTGCACACTGACCGGCCTCTGCACACTGACCAGCCTCTGCACACTGAACAGCCTCTGCACATTGACCGGCCTCTGCACATTGACCAGCCTCTGCACACTGACCAGCCTCTGCACACTGACCGGCCTCTGCACATTGACCGGCCTCTGCACATTGACCGGCCTCTGCACACTGACCGGCCTCTGCACATTGACCGGCCTCTGCACATTGACCGGCCTCTGCACATTGACCGGCCTCTGCACACTGACCGGCCTCTGCACACTGACCGGCCTCTGCACATTGACCGGCCTCTGCACACTGACCAGCCTCTGCACATTGACCAGCCTCTGCACATTGACCGGCCTCTGCACACTGACCGGCCTCTGCACACTGACCGGCCTCTGCACATTGACCGGCCTCTGCACATTGACCGGCCTCTGCACATTGACCAGCCTCTGCACATTGACCGGCCTCTGCACATTGACCGGCCTCTGCACACTGACCAGCCTCTGCACACTGACCAGCCTCTGCACATTGACCGGCCTCTGCACATTGACCGGCCTCTGCACACTGACCAGCCTCTGCACACTTACTTTACTTACTTTACTTTAATCTTTATTTGAGGGACAATGCACAGAAACATTAAATCGAAAGACAGAGATGCACTGTACCAGATTATAGCTGAATAGCTAGTTTCCATCTGTCGTCCCTTTTTACATAAATAAACAGGGCACATTCCCCTTTAAGTCTCTAAATTTCTCTAAAACTTCCCCAACATTCAAACCTCAGTGACACTGACCGCCTCTGCACACTGACCAGCCTCTGCACATTACAGCCACTGCACATTCACTGCCTTTCACACTGACCAGCCTCTGCACATTGATCCAGCCTCAGATTACTTAATATTTACACACGTTTAAATTCCACTGCACATTGGTCACAGACCACAGGAATTCCATAGGAACAGGAGAAAAGACCAACTGACACTGGTCCAAGATGGACATAAATACACAGTGTCAGTGCTGACAGGTTTGACCGTCCCATAACCACTTTTTAAGTTCCCGAGTAAAAGTGGCAAAGTTTGTTTGATTTTTTATTTCAGGAGGGATATTATTCCAGTCTTTAATTGCTTTATTTGAGAAAACTGTCTGTGCAAATGTTGTTTTGCGTTTTGGTACAATACACTGTGCTCTGGAGGAGGAGCGTGTCGTTCTCTTTGTCACTGACCAGCCTCTGCACATTGACCGGCCTCTGCACACTGACCAGCCTCTGCACATTGACCAGCCTCTGCACATTGACCAGCCTCTGCACATTGACCAGCCTCTGCACATTGACCGGCCTCTGCACATTGGCCGGTGAATTTTTGGAATACAGAAGAAGTCTTGTTCTTGGTACAGCCGATATGGACAAGGCCTGGACAGAGACCAACAGTCTTTTGTCGTCTTCTTTGGAGAGTATTTATACAGAACTAGAGACCTGCAGACAAATCAAAGCAGAGTGACTTCTGCTGGAAGACAACAAAGGGCTTCCTGTGGGGTGAGGAGTGTCTGCTGAGCCTTTACACATGTTAGGGTTATAGGGTTATAGGGTTATAGGGTTATAGGGTTATAGGGTTATAGGGTTATAGGGTCAGGTGAGTCCACCCCCCGTCAGGTGAAACTGCAATTGTGTTGGCCCTGGTCTGGTCCTGGTCTAGTCCTGGTCTGGTCCTGGTCTCTGGTCCTGGTCTGGTCTCTGGTCCTGGTCTGGTCTCTGGTCTCTGGTCTCTGGTCTAGTCCTGGTCCTGGTCCTGGTCTCTGATCCTGGTCCTGGTCTGGTCCTGGTCTCTGGTCCTGGTCTGGTCTGGTCCTGGTCTGGTCCTGGTCTGGTCCTGGTCTGGTCCTGGTCTGGTCTCTGGTCCTGGTCCTGGTCCTGGTCTGGTCTGGTCCTGGTCTGGTCCTGGTCTGGTCCTGGTCTGGTCTCTGGTCCTGGTCTGGTCTCTGGTCCTGGTCTCTGGTCTCTGGTCCTGGTCTGGTCTGGTCCTGGTCTGGTCCTGGTCTGGTCCTGGTCTGGTCTGAACTGGACTTGTGTGTTTCAGGTTGGATCCTGCTGGACAGCGCTGGATGGTTCCAGGTCTGGGGAAGTGTGAGTGTTTGTTTCCTTCACACAGTAAAGTGCAGAGAACAGCTCAGGTCAGATTCACTCTGAACGGGTCAAACGTCGCCCACTTTTCCATTTTGGTGAAGTTTACTATTTCACTGGGACATGAGCCGCAGATTTGCCGTCTGGAGGTGATTCCAGAGCTCCGGATTAGTGGGCTGGTGTCATTAAGCAGTTGCCGATACGATACTTCGGCTGCGATACGATTCTTTTGTCAATATGGTGCGCTTCCAATTCAATATGATACGATTTGGTCCAATACAGTTCAAATGATTCAAGAAGTGTCTGTGATACTAAAAGTCTTTATTAAACACAATTCGAGCTCTTTCACAAAATATTTGAGTAAATTATACCAAAAAAATATATTGATACAGCAGTGAACAGTATCAGTCCTGTATAATCAAATTAAACAATACGATATATCGATATTTCAGTATTTTTGCACACGCCTAATTAAGGACCTGTGAAACTGTGAGAAGCACCGGCTTCACCGTCACCATAACAGAACTAAGGAATTGTTGAACAAACCAAGGAGTTTTGGTGAGATAATGGCTCCTGTGAGGGAAGGTACCGCCTTCCTCGCCTCTGATTGGCTACAACTGCTCATCTGGCCACGAAAACGTCATCTCCATTACACACACACTATACACACACACATATACACACACACACTATACACACACACATATACACACACACACTATACACACACACACACACACACACACACATATACACACATATACACACATATACACACATACACACACACACACACACATATACACACTATACACACATATATACACACACTATACACACACACACACACACGCACATATATACACATATACACACATATACACACATATATACACACATATATACACACATATACACACACATATATACACACATATACACACACATATATACACATATATACACACATATACACACACACACATACACACACATATATACACATATACACACACATATATACACATATATACACACATATACACACACATATACACACATATATACACATATATACACACATATATACACACATATATACACACATATATACACATATATACACACATATACACAATACAATTTATTACAAGGTCATTCATACATTACACACATACACACACATATACACATATAAGCACACACATGGTATACATACACATACACACATATATGCACACACATATGGCAATAACACATATATACACATATATACACACACACTATACACACATATATACACACACTATACACACATATACACACATATATACACACACATACACACATATACACACATATACACACATATACACACATATACACACATATACACACATATATACACATATATACACACACACTATACACACACATATACACACACATATATACACACACATATATACACACATATACACACATATACACACACACACACACACTTTTAAAGTGCTTTTGTCCAAATTACTGAAGATAATTTGACTCCAAACAACAACTTAACTTTTTCCCAAATTGAAATAATTACATTTTTGTTCATCCATCTTCGGTTTTGCCCGTCTGGGTCACGGGGGCAGCTGCCCAATCCTCAGAGCCCCTGACCCCCATGAGCCCCTCTGTGAGCCACAGGAAGGTGGACGTCATGGCCCTTGATGTTAGTTCATAGTTAATTTTTGTTGTCAACAGAGTTTTTATTCAGTTGGACCTTAATCTGTGATCAGTGCTCTTGACCTCATGGGCACTAGGAAGGTCCAGCCTCATTTTCCTTTACTTTTCCTCTCAAACCTCTGCTGCTCAGAGACTGTGTTATGTCGTATTTATGACAGGCTCAACCCACTAAGTGCATAAATAATTAAAACAAAATACAAAAGAATGAGATGAAGTGTTTGTGTTTCAGATTCCTGTGAGTTTTTTCTGGACCCAAACTCAGCTCACAGAGAGCTGCTTCTGTCTGAGGACCATCAGGCTGTGAGGCGTGTGAAGGAGAAACAGGAGTATCCAGATCATGAGGACAGGTTCACAGAACACCCTCAGGTCCTGAGCCACACTGGCCTGACGGGGCGCTGTTACTGGGAGGTGGACTGGAGCGGGAGGGTTGATATCGCAGTGAGTTACAAAGGGAGCAAATGGAGCGCAACGAGTCGGCAAAGGGCTTTTGGGGACACTGATCAGTCCTGGAGTCTGTGGATCTCTGATTTCGGAGAGTACTTTGTCTGGCACAACAGCCAATCAACACGACTGCACCGCTCCTGTCGCACAAAGAAAGGGGGCATTACCTCGGGCAGAATGGGTGTGTTCCTGGACTTTGAGGGTGGAGCTCTGTCCTTCTATGAGGTCTCCTCTGGTGGAGAACTGTCCCACCTCTGGACCTTCTCCTCCTGCTTCTCTGAGCCTCTGTTTCCAGGGTATAAACTACTGGATGAAGATTCCACTGTGACTCTGGTGAAAGAGATGTCACAGTGAAACAGTATTAACAGTATATAAATGAGGACAGAACAATAACCCACCCCACAGGCTGCGCTAAGCAAACGCCGCACCCCCACGCTGACCCTAATAACCCCAACCCCAACCATAACCTTAAACCTAACCCTAGTCCCAACCCTCAGCCTAACCGTAACCCTAACCTAAGTTTTGCACATGTGTGATATACGCAGTGTTTTTCTCAGCCTCTGTCTTTCAGTGTTTAAAATTATATTATGTTCAAAATTTTAAATGATCCGTTGAGACATTTCTATGTGACACAGTTTTAGTGTCCAGAAGGCTGGAGCGCATAGTGCATGTAAGACAGCAGCAGGACAGTAGATTGGGGAATGGGCCATAGAGCGAATATAGAAGTGGACTAAGGAGTGTTCGTCTCCACAGCGTCGCTCACATGAGGCTCCTGTTGTCACGGTTACAGGAGCGAATCTGGAGCCAGGTCCATATTTGGAAATCCTCCCGCTAGTATCATAGCAACACAAGAGCCAATCATGAGTGAGGAGGTTAAATGTGGCGCCTCCTCCTGGCAGAGCTGATGCATCATATATACGGACTATGGATGTGATACTCTGCACCTGCAGGACACTGGATTTACCTGATTCTGCACAAGAAGAAGAAACTTTGAGCTTTAAAGAGTTTAAGTCACTGATTTATGTTGTTTGTTCTGTTCCGCATTTAACAACAACAGAGTCACAATTTAACCAAATTCTCTTTACTTTCTGCTCGTTAAATTCTGCTCGTTCAGATTCTAGTCACATTAGATATTGTGACTGTTTGAGATATTTTGTCATTTTATTTCAGAAATCGTCACTCGGGGGAAAGCGGGAAGGGAACTTACTTAGCAACGAAACGAGCTGTCAATCAAACCTGTTGCTAACGCTAGGGGGAGGGGCCTCGGGGAATGAAGGCGTCTGATTGGTCCGTTATTTCTGTTCAGATCTTGATTCAGGAACAAAACAGAGAAATGAAAAGTTCAGGATCCTGTGTGGCGGCTTCAGACGAACAGTTTAAGTCCAGAATGACGAGGCTCAGAGCAGCAGGTACAGACAGAGGGACGAGAAGATCCTAATGTGAAGGAGCCCCAAGAGCCTCCTGGAGCACTTCCTGTTTGGCACGCGGGTTAGCGGCTAACGGGTTAGCTTAGTCCACTCATATATACGGTCTATGGAATGGGCGGCTGCAGGACTCTGGTCCGCACCATCTCGTCGAGGTCGACCGCTGACCTCCCATTGACTTCCATTCCTTTTAGCAGCAGTAAATATGGCCCAGGCCTCAGGTCACTGAGACACTGCTGTTGTTGCCGGGGGCGACCGTGGGGGTAAACTGCAGGTCGTCCTCTCACATTCGCCTGTGCGCTCGTCGTTGCCTGTTCATATGTGTTGTGTTAGTGTTGTGATGTCAGTACACTTGGATTCAGCATGTATAATGTATGTATGTGGATTTTTTTTAAATAATCATCTGTGTCATACGGAGTTGAAATGTGCCGGCGGAAACACTAATGTGCCATACGGAGTTGAAATGTGCCGGCGGAAACACTAATGTGCCATACGGAGTTGAAATGTGCCGGCGGAAACACTAATGTGCCATACGGAGTTGAAATGTGCCGGCGGAAACACTAATGTGCCATACGGAGTTGAAATGTGCCGGCGGAAACACTAATGTGCCATACGGAGTTGAAATGTGCCGGCGGAAACACTAATGTGCCATACGGAGTTGAAATGTGCCGGCGGAAACACTAATAAACACACTACAAACCAGAGCCTCTGCCGTCTTCTTTTATCTCTGCATGAATTCACATCGTCTGTCACACCATTCTCCTACAAAAGAACCAGAGGATGAACTCTTTTAGAGCCTCCTTTATTTACATAGCAGTAGTAGCAGTAGTAGTAGTAGTAGTAGTAGTAGTAATAATAGTAGTAGTAGTAGTAGTAGTAATAGTAGTAGTAGTAGTAGCAGTAATAGTAGTAATAGTAGCAGTAATAGTAGTAGTAGTAGTAGTAATAGTAGTAGTAGTAGTAGCAGTAATAGTAGTAATAGTAGCAGTAATAGTAGTAGTAGTAGTAGCAGTAATAGTGGTAAGCAGTAATGCAGTAGTGCCGTAATAATGGTAGTAGTTGGTAGTAGTAATAGTAGTAGTTGTTGTAACAGTGGCAATAATGGTAGTTAGTGGCAGTAATAGTGGTAGTGCAGTGAGTGTTGGTAGTTGGTAGTAGTAGTAGTAGTAGTAGTAGTAGTAGTAGTAGTAGTAGTAGTAGTAGTAGTAGTAATAGTAGTAGTAGTAGTAGTAGTAGTAGTAGTAGTAGTAGTAATAGTAGTAGTAGTAGTAGTAGTAGTAATAGTAGCAGTAATAATAGTAGTCATAGTAGCAGTAATAGTAGTAGTAGTAGTAGTAGTAGTAGTAGTAGTAGTAGTAGTAGTAGTAGTAATAGTAGTAGTACAGTAGCCCATATGTATTGTACAAATCTGATTGTTCTGAGCTTTTAGCCATGTTATGATGCTGTTACCTCATCAAAAACATCTTTGAGTCTTTATTATTCGTTTGTCTACATCTCCAAAGCTCAAAATGCTCTGTTCCACCTGGTGATGTCATGAAGCTGTAGTTTTCAAGTTAACAGCTCCTTTTACCTTTTGTTTAGTAGAAATCAGTGATTCCAGGGCTGAACTAGTCCATCCAAATCAGACCTGGGCATTGCACGGCTCCCGGGTTGACTCTGACCAGCTCGTTTAAGCTCATTTGGAATCACAAAATAAACATTTCATAATTTTACCTCATGCCTGGATTAAAGCTGCACGGCTTTAATTTTAGAGGTGTTTTAATGACGCTTTTGTAAGGCACGTTTTCATTGCTTAGTCAGAACATAAACTCGTACCAGTCAGAACATCGGTTTACTGGTTTTTATAAAGAAATACTACGGCTGTACCGATATCCAAGTGTCACGATACTGTACTGTTATGTCTCTAATAAAATGTGACCAGTTCAGCTGAAGCATGAGATGAGATTTGGGGGAAAGTGGTGGAAAATTCAGAACTAAATTTAAACTTGTTTGACCTGAGAAAAGTCCAGGAGCTTCGATATCTGACCTCTAGTGGACGATTATTATTATTACACTTTGTCTGTAAAAGTGCCATTTAGCGCCCCCTCTCTTCCTCTCGCAAAGACCTTAAAGATCAGTGAATTTGACTGTAGTCATATTAGTAAAATAAGAAGATGCTAAAATCACACAGTGGCACATTAGCACATAGATTAAGACAATCGACACAAATCACAATTACACAACAAGACACGGATTAGTGATTTCGTGGGATTTAGTGGGAAATCACTGATCTGTGTTTTAACTAATCACTAATCCACCGCTAGCGACGGAATTTAGCTTCAAACGTGCCGAATTTCCCCTTTAAATGAAGAACATTTGACTTTATTTGAGTGGGAGGGACAGAGGGGAAATGGGTGGGCAAAGTCATTTCTGTTCACTTTACTCAGACAAGTGATTTCCAATTGATATTTCGATCTAACAAACACACAGCGACAAGGAACTGTTTCATTTGAAAAATATTTGGACTTTTAAATGGTGCCAGCTTCCTTCTCAGCAGCTGTCATACTTTTGGTTTTGCTCGTTTGTTGGACACAGTTCAAGAATTCCTCTTTCTCACGCGACATGTTTTTAAAAAGAGGATAATTCTTCTGAAAATCAACCTTGAAGAGTTTTTAGATTTTTGTATCTCTGCTCACTTATCTCTACTTATTTAAAAATCTCAGGCTCCAGGTCACACATGTCGGGTTCGTTTCACATTTTTCAGCAGCAGAAATGTGATAATAAAATACAAATATAAAACAGTTTGTATGATTTAAACGACACATCTGAAATAAAAGCAGAATATGTTTTAATGACAACACGAGATACAAAAACAGGGATTTTTAATTTGATTCATTCGAAAATAAAACCATTTCTTTCATGTCTGGCTAACTCGGCTGGTTTAGCTGGACAGAGGGATTTGAATGTGAGCACCAAAAGAAATCCACATGACCTTCAGGAAATGTTAAATCTTGAGGAAAAGTAAAGCGTGTCACTCCTTTGAGGTGGAGCCTACAGAGTTATATAAGCAGCCTCAGCAGTGCCTCGGTCATTTAGCTTCAGACCAGTTCCTCTTGCTGCAGAAATGAACAGGACCTGCATCATTGCGATTGACTTTGGCACCGCGTACAGCGGCTACGCCTACAGCTTAACTCTGAACAATCAACACAAAGAGTGTGTGAAACGGTGGGAGCGAAAGTCAGGGGCAGACACTTCCAAAACCCCCACGTGCATCCTGTTCGATGAAAACAAAGAGTTTGTGGACTTTGGATACAGAGCTAGAGACAGATATTATGAAATGTGCAGAGAGACACGAAACTACTACTACTTTAAAGACTTTAAGATGGAGCTCTACAAACAGGTAAGGAATACTCCTCTGTAATGGACAGTCTAGAGCAAATGTAAAATGTGTCTGTCACATCTAATCCACAGACAATCACAAAGGATCTGGAGATCAAAGATGTGAACAAGAGGCGGATAAGTGCTCTGAAGGTGTTCTCTGCAGCTCTCAAGTTCCTGAAGGACGATGCTCTGGAATTTCTGGACAAAGAAACACAGAACTTGGCCAAGGATCTGTTAAACTTCACCTGGGTCCTGACTGTGCCGGCCATATGGGACAATCCAGCACGACAGTTCATGAGAGAAGCTGCAGTTCAGGTCAATAGAGTTTCACTGTAAAGTGTTTTAGATGCAGGCCAACGATTCAAATACTGAGCATAAGTTCATAGACTCTTGATGAATTGTAGATTTTGGTTCATGTTACCAGGCCGGGTTAGTGACTGCAGCAGCCAACGACAATCTGGTGCTTGCCCTGGAGCCGGAAGCGGCTTCGATTCGGTGTAAACAGCTCTTCTCTGAAGACTTCATGATGGGCGAAGCTCCTGTAGAAGTCAGTTTGAGCCCTGGAACTCAGTACATCGTCGTTGACTGTGGAGGTGAGTGACAGTCATGAACGCACTGCTGTTAATAATACTGTGAATCTTGGACAAACTATTTTGAGATTTCAAACTGTTGAGTCTATTTTTCTATCATGTCTTGTGTATTTGTCCCACAACTAAATGCTAAATAGCGCGATTACTGAAAGAGCAAATATGATGGTGTGTGTGGGTTGGGTTTAGGGTTTAGGGTGTGTGTTTGTGACCCTGAACTTTTGTCTCTTGTTTCAGGAGGAACCATCGACATAACAGTTCACGAGGTCCTTGAAGGAGGAACCCTCAAAGAGCTGCACAAAGCCTCCGGAAACGACAAAGGAGGACGAAGAGTGGACAGAAAGTTTGTGCAGTGCATGAGAGAGTTCTTCTGTGACGGTCTGTGGGAGGAGTACGAGCGAGAACACCCCCAAGAGGCTCAACAGTTCATGGAAGATTTAATATGTTTCAGACAGGCTGACCACTCCAAGGCGCAGAAGTTAGACTTTTTTGAAAAGTTCAAAGATTTGGTAGAACGAAAGAAAACCAGAAATGATGTGACTAAGCAAATGGATGGCATGACTTTCCAATGGATTAAACTCTCTAGGGAGTCTTACAGTGCCAAACTGGAAATCTCTGAGTGTAGAATGGAGTCCTTCTTCCACGAGACTCTGCTCCACATCACTGAGATTCTGTATGAAATCCTGGAGAAACATCCTGACATCAAATACATTCTGTTAGTAGGAGGACTCTCATCGAGCCATATTCTGCGCAGACACGTTCGCAGACAGTTCGGTGATCAGGCCAAAGTGCTGTGTCCTAAAAACCCACAGGAGGTCATCCTGAAAGGAGCTGTGATGTTCGGAAGAGACCAGTCAGTCATCAGGACGAGGAAGTGTGCGTTCACTTATGGGGTTCGTGTTGAGAGTGTATTTGATCCGTCTTTACATAAGCCAGAAAAGATGCACAGAAACAAAGAGGGCATTTGGTGTTCTGATATTTTCTTTAAACTGATTGGGATTAATGAAGATGTGGGATGGAACAGTACAGGAGAGTACACATTTTGTCCCAGTTTAAGTGATCAGACGCAGATGGACTTGTCATTTTATCGAACAGAAAGGGCAAATGTGATGTACGTGGATGACTGGGCAGTAGGTCCAATAGCAAAGTGTGTTGTTCATATGCCAGACACCACAAAAGGATCTAATCGTCAAGTAAAACTGGAAGTCTTTTTTGGCTCCACTGAAATAAAAGCAAAAGCCACTGACATTGAGTCCAAGTCCACAGTGTCGGTCAGAATTGACTTCATAAGTGAAAACAGTGGGTCCACGGGTTCGCTGAGAGCCCTGGTCCAGACGAAAGCATAAATGACTAACACAATCATAAAGGGACATTAGTATCTCTAAAATACCTACAATTTATCATTAAGATATCAGAATCGTCTTCATGTCGGGAAAAACAGGTGTCATTTCTGCTATTTCAGTTGTTTGAGTTTTTGCAGCTCTCCTCAGCCTCGGTATTAGACAAAACCAATCATGGCCTTTTATTTGAGCCAAGGCTTCAAAATAAATGTTTGTTTGTATGAATGTGCATTTTGATTTATGTCTTTATGTGATCTCTGTAAATAAACAGCTTCTTGAAGGTTGTGTGACCACTTTTAGACCCTCGCCCAGGGAACAATAATGCATCAGTAATAATGCATCAGTTTTATACAGCGCTTTTCTGGACACTCAAAGACACTTTACAGCATTATTCATTCACTCCAGACCCGGTGGTGTAAACTACTATTGTAGCCACAGCTGCCCTGGGGCAGACTGACGGAAGCGAGGCTCCAATCTGCGCCATCGGCCACTCCGACCACCACCAACACTCACGCACACACCACTTTCATACTAGGCAGTGTGGGTGAAGTGTCTTGCCTAAGGACATAACGACAGTTTTTGCAACTGGCCCCACTGTGGCACCTGGAATTCCCAGTGTCTCCATCCAAGTACTAACCAGGCCCGGCCCTGCTTAAAACAACAACTGCCTCAAAGAATGTGATAAATGTCACAATTAAATGACAGTTATAGAGTTATATAAGTGTGTGTGTGTGTGTGTGTGTATGTGCATGTGTGTGTGTGTGTGTGTGTGTGTGTGTATATGTGTGTGTGTGTGTGTGTGTGTGTGTATATGTGTGTGTGTGTGTGTGTGTGTGTGTGTGTGTGTGTGTGTGTGTGTGTGTGTGTGTGTGTGTGTGTGTGTGTGTGTGTGTGTGTGTGTGTGTGTGTGTGTGTGTGTGTGTGCATGTGTATATGTGTGTGTATGTGCATGTGTGTGTGTGTGTGTGTGTGTGTGTGTGTGCATGTGTGTGTGTGTGTGTGTGTGTGTGTGTGTGTGTGTGTGAGTGTGTGTGTGTGTGTGTGTGTGTATATGTGTGTGTGTGTGTGTGTGTGTGTATGTGTGTGTGTGTGTGTGCGTGTGTGTGTGTGTGCGTGTGTGTGTGTGTGTGTATATGTGTGTGTGTGTGCATGTGTATATGTGTGTGTGAGTGTGTGTATATGTGTGTGTATGTGCATGTGTGTGTGTGTATATGTGTATGTGCATGTGTGTGTGTGTGTGTGTGTGTGAGTGTGTGTGTGTGAGTGTGTGTGTGTGTCAGTGCTTTTATTGAAGCGACACTTGACGGGAGCAGGAGAAATGCAGCTCTGCCACATTTCACATCCACGTTGTTCTTTTAGAAATACCGACTTTGACGTGAGGAGCTGCATGTGTATAACACTCGTTCTGCATGTGTATAACACTCGTTCTGCATGTGTATAACACTCGTTCTGCATGTGTATAACACTCGTTCTGCATGTGTATAACACTCGTTCTGCATGTGTATAACACTCGTTCTGCATGTGTATAACACTCGTTCTGTGTGTGCGGAGGCTTTAGAAATGAGGCCCCAGATGGACTGTCCGGTTTTTAACCCTGTAATGCCAAATGCATCAAATGTGATATAAGCATTTCTGAAACCTACTGCATCACCTTATGGTAAAAAACTTCACTCAAAACCCTTTTGTATCCAATCTGATACTTGTCTTCTGCCCCCTGGTGGATCCCTTTATCACTACAACAATTCTAACACAGGACAAGAATCACTTTCCCCGGGAAGAACCAGCGCACAGAGGACGGACCTGCTCAGAACAGGCTTCAGTCCTCTACAGCCCTCGAGCACCGGAGCGACCCGCCCGGATCTATATTCCACTGCACATTCTCGCTTTGCCCACACGGAACCAGCGCAGAGGACAGACCCGCTCAGACCCACTGCACTGGTCCTGCTCGGCCCGTCTGGAACCAGCACATGGACAATGGTGTCTGGCCTGTCTGACCAACGTGGAGGACGGCACAAAACCAAGGACCGGAGCCACAATCCAGGTCCAAGGAACAGAGGTGGAGCTTAATCTAAGGCCCCGACGTGTGGATCTCAGCATCAGGTGTCAGGATGAGGTTTTGGGGAAGGGGGAGGCTCGGCTGACGTTACCTCCTCTAAGGGGAGGCTCACAGTCACCCAAGTTGAACCCCCTGGTTTAGATAAACAGAGGCTGAATTGATAACAGTGATGATAAGATTAGCACAGAAGAAGGTCAATAGTATTTGAATTGATTAAATACAATCAATTCAAATACTGTACTGTACTTTTGATCTTGTCAGCAGGAGTGGACTGTTCAGCATCCTGAAGAAGGTCGGCTGCCCTCCAAGACTGCTCGCCATCATTAAGTCCTTCCACGAGGACATGCAAAGCACAGTGTGCTTTAACGGAACAGTGTCTGAGCCATTCCCGATCAGCAGTGGAGTTAAGCAGGGCTGTGTGCTTGCCCCAACACTTTTCGGGATCTTCTTCTCTGCACTCCTGTCCTATGCCTTCCGTGACAATGATGATGGTGTGCACCTACACACAAGGTCTGACGGGCGCCTATTCAACCTTGCCAGACTTAGGGCGAAGACCAAGGTCCGAAGTGTCACCATCAGGGAGGCCCTCTTTGCTGACGATGCAGCCCTAGCCGCTCACACCGAACCAGCCCTGCAGCGACTGGTGGACCGCCTGGCCCATGCTTGCAGCGAATTTGGCCTCACCATCAGCCTCAAGAAGACGGAGGTAATGGCCCAGGGTACTGACTCCCCTCCATCTGTCCACATAGGAGACTACACCCTGAACCTCGTCAGCCAGTTCCAGTACCTCGGCTCAACTATCTCCTCCAACCTTTCCTTTGAGCCAGAGATTAACTCTAGGATCGCCAAGGCGGCAGGAGTGATGTCCAAGCTTCAGAAGAGGGTGTGATCCAACAGCAACCTGACCGACAACACCAAAATGCAGGTATACAGGGCCTGCGTCCTCAGCACCCTGCTCTACTCGAGCGAGGCCTGGACAACTTATGCTGCCCAGGAGAGGAGGCTCAACAGCTTTCACCTTCGCTGCCTCCGACGTATCCTCGGTATCCGGTGGCAAGACCAGATCCCCAACACAGAGGTACTTGAGCGAGCAGGACTGCCATCCATCTTCGCCCTTTTAACCCAGCGACGCCTGCGGTGGCTTGGTCACGTGCGTCGCATGGATGACGGCCGCATCCCGAAAGACCTGCTGTATGGCCAGCTGGCAGATGGAACCAGGTCTCGCGGTCGCCCCTTCCTCCGCTTCAAGGACTCATGCAAGCGCGACATGAGACACGCGGGCATTGCTGTTGATACTTGGGAGCAACTCTCTGAGGACCGTGGGGCCTGGAAGTCAGCTGTCCGTGGCGGGGTTGGGCAGGCCGAGGCTGAACGCAGCACAGTGCTGAAGCAGAAGAGAACTATGCGCAAGGCAAGGTCTAGTGACCCAGCAGCCTCAGCCCACATCTGCCCAGTCTGCCCAAAGGACTGCCACTCTCGCATCGGCCTGCACAGCCACAGCAGGAGGTGCATCACCAACAGTGACCCAATCTAAATGTGCAGCCATCATCTTTCGAGATGGAGTGAGGCCAGACTGTAATGTTTTCATGTAATGCCCAGTGTATCATTTACGATATAAATGAAAAAAACATATATGCAAATAATTTTTTATTTTTTTTTCAAATTTTGTTAAAGGGCCAAATAAAAGTTCTAGATGCAAGAAATCATTATTTCTGGGGTCAGGCATTACAGTAAAAGATCTGTTGGTGTTGAGGTGCTTTTGTCTTTGTTCTGCCTGTGTACGTTTCCTGGTGTGATCAGGGTCAGGCACAAACTGGTTTGTCTGGTCGCATATTTCTTCTAAACACACAGGCAACAATCTCACTTCAGATTCGGCATCGATTGCGCCTGCAGTCAAAATGGATGGAAGGTACGGTTTTTCCATTCAGCCGTTCATATCCTATTGAAATTGTGGTTTATTTTTATATGATTTAGGCCGTGTGTGTGTGACGTGTATTACTTTTATTTTGGAAAGTGTTCAGCTGTATTTGAGTTGATAACTTGTGTTTGTGTCCAGCCCGGTCCAGACGGCAGTGGAGCGCACAGGCTGTGGATGCTGGCCCCGGTGGTTCTGTGGGGGTCCGTCCATCAGGTCAGGACCCTGAGTTTACCCCTTTAACAAAATGTTAAAGGATTATTCTGTGATTATTAAAGCACACACTGCTTTTCCAAGACACTGGCTCCTGCTACTTTGGTAACATATATTGTGTTTGTAATTTGTAAGATGAATTTTCAGGTTTGAAGTCTGTGAGTGTGTTTGACTGAGCTAAGGCGCGTCTTTGTCATGAGAAAAACCTTTAGTTAAATCAAGCACATGACTTTTTATTTAATGTCATTTTTATTTATAGGATCGAGGAGGACGTGGAAAAGTGTGAAAACGAACCACTGAGGTAAATAAAACTATGAAGTGTGACCAGATTATGAAATAAAACTAAAAATGAACAAAGTAAATGATTAAATCCTCACAAATATTACTACAGATTGTGGGAAATATTCATTGTTCTTAACCTTAACAGGGTTCACCCGCTATTCCGACATCCCCCCATTCCGACATCCCCCATTCCCACATCCCCCCATTCCGACATCCCCCCATTCCGACACCCCCCCCCATTCTGACATCCCCCCATTCCGACATCCCCCCATTCCCACATCCCCCCATTCCGACATCCCCCCATTCCCACATCCCCCCATTCCCACATCCCCCCATTTCGACATCCCCGCATTCCGACATCCCTCCATTCCGACATCCCTCCATTCTGACATCCCCCCATTCCGACACCCCCCCATTCTGACACCCCCCCCATTCTGACACCCCCCCATTCTGACATCCCTCCATTCCGACATCCCTCCATTCTGACATCCCCCCATTCCGACACCCCCCCCATTCTGACATCCCCCCATTCTGACATCCCCATTCCGACATCCCCCATTCTGACATCCCCATTCCGACATCCCCCATTCTGACATCCCCATTCCCACATCCCCTATTCCGACATCCCCCATTCCGACATCCCCCCATTCAGACATCCCCCCATTCCCCCATCCCCCCATTCTGACATCCCCCCATTCCCACATCCCCCCATTCCCACATCCCCTCATTCCGACATCCCCCCATTCCAACATCCCCCCATTCCCACATCCCCCATTCCCACATCCCCCCACTCCGACATCCCCCCATTCTGACATCCCCCCATTCCGACATCCCCCCACTCCGACATCCCCCCATTCCGACACCTTTTATGTGACCATTCCGACATCCCCCCATTCTGACATCCCCCATTCCCACATCCCCCATTCTGACATCCCCCATTCCGACATCCACCCATTCTGACACTGCCATTCCGACATCCCCCATTCCGACATCCCCCATTCCGACATCCCCTCATTCCCAAATCCCCATTCCGACATCCCCCAGTCCGACATCCCCCCATTCCGACATCCCCTCAGTCCCACATCCCCCCACTCCGACATCCCCCCATTCTGACATCCCCCCATTCCGACACCTTTTATGTGACCATTCCAACAATTTACTCATGAGGTAGCGGCGAGAGGAGGTGTGTTGAGCACGGCACGGTTTTAATCCTGGTTTAGACCTGTTTTTACTCCTAGTTTAGACCTGGTTTTAGTCCTGGTTTAGACCTTGTTTAGTTCTGCTTTAGACCTGGTTTTAAACCAGGACTAAAACCAGGTCTAAACTAGGAGTAAAAACAGGTCTAAACCAGGACTAAAACAAGGACTAAACCAGGTCTAAAAGTAAACCAGGAGTAAAGTCAGGACTCAAACCAGGTCTAAACCGGGACTAAACCAGGACGAAACCAGATCTAAACCAAATCTAAAACAGGATTAAACAAGGTCTATAACAGGACTAAACCAGGTCTATAACAGGACTAAACCAGGTCTATAACAGGACTAAACCAGGTCTATAACAGGACTAAACCAGGTCTAAACCAGGACTACAACAGGATTTAACCAGGATTAAAGCAGGCCGTGCTTCCAGTCCGTGAAAATCCGATGTGGTAAAATCATTCCAAGGACATTAGTTTCATCTAAATAATAATATGTTTTTCTTCTCAACAGATCAGCCAGTCTCCAAAAAGAGCAGCAGGACGACTTTAAGGAAAGGTACAGTTTGCAGAGCTCATTTAAACCTTATTTAATGGCGTACGATTTCGGCCTTTGGCACCGGACTCTTCCACACTGTAGAGATTTTCAAGACGGGGTAATTGATATAAAAGAAGACAATTAAGATTTCTAAGTTAAAGCAGGACTCACGTGGCCTTTCTGAGACTTTGGCTTTGACTAGAAGCAGGGTTTTGGGTCACTACTCTACAAATGTGGAGAAATACCACCGATCCAGATAATAAATGATCTAAGTTACTTAACTAATGAATTAATTAAACAGTGTTCTCCTCTAGACTGGTGTTCAAAGATTTAGGAGTGGACTAAAGTGTTGAGTCTGAACTGAACAATTAAGCCAGTTTGTGAAGTGTGCACATACGAGCAGGAGGGTGGAGAACCTCCGTGAAGTCGCCTCATCAAACTCAAACCTACAGAAACTCTGTCAGTCGTTTGTGCTGCAGAAAGTTCAGTTTGTGTGATTCTGGTTCTTCAGATATTCACAGTTTTATTTTGGTCGATGACGTCGTCCAGAACCTCAGAATGTGAAACAGCCTCAAAACAGGAAGAAAATGACAGAAAACGTTTGTATTTGGTTTGTGCTGTTTTGTGCTGTGACAGTTTCATTTGTGTGAGTTTATTTCTAAAATTCTTCATTATTATTTCTGTGGTAATTACAGGACGTCATTTCTGCTCAGCTGACGGAGACAAACTCCACAAAACTAGAGAAGAGAAACGACCTGAGGCTGAGGAAAAGTCTGTTTCAGTCTTTAGTCTTTTGCTTTTGAATCAAAAGCACTATAGACTGAAACAGACTTTTCCTCAGCCTCAGGTCATTTCTCTTCTCTAGTTTTGTGGAGTTTGTCTCCGTCAGCTGAGCAGAAATGACGTCCTGTAATTACCACAGAAATAATAATGAAGAATTTTAGAAATAAACTCACACAAATGAAACTGTCACAGCACAAAACAGCACAAACCAAATACAAACGTTTGACATCATTTTCTTCCTGTTTTGAGGCTGTTTCACATTCTGAGGTTCTGGACGACGTCATCGACCAAAATAAAACTGCGAATATCTGAAGAACCAGAATTAAAACTAAATTTTTGCAGCACAAACGACTGACAGAGTTTCTGTAGGTTTGAGTTTGATGGGACTTCACGCAGGAGAGTGGAGATGTTCATCACGGTGTGGGCCAGAGGTCTTTGTGAAGAGAAGTTACAGATTGTCTCTGCACACGAGTCTCTATCGATGTTAAATTCAGTGACAGATGAAGGGAAGCGGGGGAAGGCCTCTCACTTTAAGGACACTATAACCTTCTGCTGCTTTCCTCAGCTCTGTCCTGGAAGAGACAGAAGAACAACTGAGACGGAGCACAGAGAGGCTGGAAGAGCTGAGCCAAGAGAATCTTCAGCTGCGGTAAAAGTGCATTTGTATTATAACTGTATAATTGTATTATAGTGACCCCTGGTTTATGGCGGGGGTCACGGTCCAAAAAGAACCCGTGACAGGCAAAATCTGTGAAGTATCAGCTTTATTTTTTACAATTATTCTACAATCCAATCCTGAACTATAGAATGAAACCAAAGATCAAAACCTGTTTTCAGGTCCAAACATTTGTTTAAGATATAAAATATAAAAGTTTTCTTACAAATAGTTTTTAAAAACAGTGTAAAATAATCATTTTAATAATGAATAGGAGGTTGGACATTGTGCCTCAGGCGTATTTCTCAGTCCCTCTGACTGAGCCTCTTCACTTCACTCCTGTAGCGTCTTTTTCTACTGAAGCTGTGGTGCAGGAGTCTTTTTCTACTGAAGCTGTGGTGCAGCGTCTTTTTCTACTGAAGCTGTGGTGCAGGAGTCTTTTTCTACTGAAGCTGTGGTGCAGCGTCTTTTTCTACTGAAGCTGTGGTACGCTACTGAAGCTGTGGTGCAGATCGCCTTTTCTACTAGCTGTGGTGCAGACGTCTTTTTCTACTGAAGCTGTGGTGCAGCGCGAAGCTGTGGTGCAGCGTCTTTTTCTACTGAAGCTGTGGTGCAGCGTCTTTTTCTACTGAAGCTGTGGTGCAGCGTCTTTTTCTACTGAAGCTGTGGTGCAGCGTCTTTTTCTACTGAAGCTGTGGTGCAGGCGTCTTTTTCTACTGAAGCTGTGGTGCAGGAGTCTTTTTCTACTGAAGCTGTGGTGCAGCGTCTTTTTCTACTGAAGCTGTGGTGCAGGAGTCTTTTTCTACTGAAGCTGTGGTGCAGCGTCTTTTTCTACTGAAGCTGTGGTGCAGCGTCTTTTTCTACTGAAGCTGTGGTGCAGCGTCTTTTTCTACTGAAGCTGTGGTGCAGACGTCTTTTTCTACTGAAGCTGTGGTGCAGCGTCTTTTTCTACTGAAGCTGTGGTGCAGCGTCTTTTTCTACTGAAGCTGTGGTGCAGCGTCTTTTTACTGAAGCTGTGGTGCAGCGTCTTTTTCTACTGAAGCTGTGGTGCAGCGTCTTTTTCTACTGAAGCTGTGGTGCAGCCGTCTTTTTCTACTGAAGCTGTGGTGCAGCGTCTTTTTACTGAAGCTGTGGTGCAGCGTCTTTTTACTGAAGCTGTGGTGCAGCGTCTTTTTCTACTGAAGCTGTGGTGCAGGCGTCTTTTTCTACTGAAGCTGTGGTGCAGCGTCTTTTTCTACTGAAGCTGTGGTGCAGCGTCTTTTTCTACTGAAGCTGTGGTGCAGGCGTCTTTTTCTACTGAAGCTGTGGTGCAGCGTCTGTTTCTACTGAAGCTGTGGTGCAGCGTCTTTTTCTACTGAAGCTGTGGTGCAGACGTCTTTTTCTACTGAAGCTGTGGTGCAGCGTCTTTTTCTACTGAAGCTGTGGTGCAGACGTCTTTTTCTACTGAAGCTGTGGTGCAGCGTCTTTTTCTACTGAAGCTGTGGTGCAGCGTCTTTTTCTACTGAAGCTGTGGTGCAGCGTCTTTTTCTACTGAAGCTGTGGTGCAGTGTCTTTTTCTACTGAAGCTGTGGTGCAGCGTCTTTTTCTACTGAAGCTGTGGTGCAGCGTCTTTTTCTACTGAAGCTGTGGTGCAGACGTCTTTTTCTACTGAAGCTGTGGTGCAGCGTCTTTTTCTACTGAAGCTGTGGTGCAGCGTCTTTTTCTACTGAAGCTGTGGTGCAGCGTCTTTTTTCTACTGAAGCTGTGGTGCAGACGTCTTTTTCTACTGAAGCTGTGGTGCAGCGTCTTTTTCTACTGAAGCTGTGGTGCAGCGTCTTTTTCTACTGAAGCTGTGGTGCAGCGTCTTTTTCTACTGAAGCTGTGGTGCAGCGTCTTTTTCTACTGAAGCTGTGGTGCAGCGTCTTTTTCTACTGAAGCTGTGGTGCAGACGTCTTTTTCTACTGAAGCTGTGGTGCAGCGTCTTTTTCTACTGAAGCTGTGGTGCAGCGTCTTTTTCTACTGAAGCTGTGGTGCAGCGTCTTTTTCTACTGAAGCTGTGGTGCAGCGTCTTTTTACTGAAGCTGTGGTGCAGCGTCTTTTTCTACTGAAGCTGTGGTGCAGACGTCTTTTTCTACTGAAGCTGTGGTGCAGACGTCTTTTTCTACTGAAGCTGTGGTGCAGCGTCTTTTCTACTGAAGCTGTGGTGCAGGCGTCTTTTCTACTGAAGCTGTGGTGCAGCGTCTTTTCTGCTGAAGCTGTGGTGCAGGCGTCTTTTTCTACTGAAGCTGTGGTGCAGCGTCTTTTCTACTGAAGCTGTGGTGCAGCGTCTTTTCTACTGAAGCTGTGGTGCAGCTCTTTTTCTACTGAAGCTGTGGTGCAGACGCCTTTTCTACCTGAAGCTGTGGTGCAGACGCCTTTTTCTACTGAAGCTGTGGTGCAGGCGTCTTTTCTACTGAAGCTGTGGTGCAGGCGTCTTTTCTACTGAAGCTGTGGTGCAGGCGTCTTTTCTACTGAAGCTGTGGTGCAGAGCAGGTCTTTTTTCTACTGAAGCTGTGGTGCAGGCGTCTTTTTCTACTGAAGCTGTGGTGCAGAGCGTCTTTTCTACTGAAGCTGTGGTGCAGCGTCTTTTCTACTGAAGCTGTGGTGCAGACGTCTTTTCTACTGTAGCTGTGGTGCAGTGTCTTTTTCTACTGAAGCTGTGGTGCAGCGTCTTTTTCTACTGAAGCTGTGGTGCAGGCCGTCTTTTTCTACTGAAGCTGTGGTGCAGCCGCGTCTTTCTACTGAAGCTGTGGTGCGGACGTCTTTTTCTACTGAAGCTGTGGTGCAGTGTCTTTTTCTACTGAAGCTGTGGTGCAGTGTCTTTTTCTACTGAAGCTGTGGTGCAGACGTCTTTTCTACTGAAGCTGTGGTGCAGCGTCTTTTCTACTGAAGCTGTGGTGCAGGTCTTTCTACTGAAGCTGTGGTGCAGCGTCTTTTTCTACTGAAGCTGTGGTGCAGTGTCTTTCTACTGAAGCTGTGGTGCAGTGTCTTTTCTACTGAAGCCTGTGGTGCAGCGTCTTTTTCTACTGAAGCTGTGGTGCAGCTTTTTCTACTGAAGCTGTGGTGTCTTTTTCTACTGAAGCTGTGGTGCAGCGTCTTTTCTACTAGCTGTCGTCTTTTCTACTAAGCTGAAGCTGTGGTGCAGAGCGTCTTTTTCTACTGAAGCTGTGGTGCCTTTTCTACTGAAGCTGTGGTGCGCGTCTTTTTCTACTGAAGCTGTGGTGCAGCGTCTTTTCTACTGAAGCTGTGGTGCAGCGTCTTTTTCTACTGAAGCTGTGGTGCAGCGTCTTTTCTACTGAAGCTGTGGTGCAGCGTCTTTTTCTACTGAAGCTGTGGTGCAGCGTCTTTTCTACTGAAGCTGTGGTGCAGCCGTCTTTTCTACTGAAGCTGTGGTGCAGCCGCCTTTTCTACTGAAGCTGTGGTGCAGCGTCTTTTCTACTGAAGCTGTGGTGCAGCGTCTTTTTCTACTGAAGCTGTGGTGCAGCCGTCTTTTTCTACTGAAGCTGTGGTGCAGCGCCTTTTCTACTGAAGCTGTGGTGCAGCGTCTTTTTCTACTGAAGCTGTGGTGCAGCGTCTTTTCTACTGAAGCTGTGGTGCAGATCGTCTTTTTCTACTGAAGCTGTGGTGCAGCCGCCTTTTCTACTGAAGCTGTGGTGCAGCGTCTTTTTATACTGAAGCTTTGGTGCAGCCGCCTTTTTCTACTGAAGCTGTGGTGCAGACGTCTTTTCTACTGAAGCTGTGGTGCAGCCGCCTTTTCTACTGAAGCTGTGGTGCAGCGTCTTTTCTACTGAAGCTGTGGTGCAGCGTCTTTTCTACTGAAGCTGTGGTGCAGCGTCTTTTTCTACTGAAGCTGTGGTGCAGCGTCTTTTTCTACTGAAGCTGTGGTGCAGCGTCTTTTTCTACTGAAGCTGTGGTGCAGCGTCTTTTTCTACTGAAGCTGTGGTGCAGACGTCTTTTTCTACTGAAGCTGTGGTGCAGGCGTCTTTTTCTACTGAAGCTGTGGTGCAGCGTCTTTTTCTACTGAAGCTGTGGTGCAGCGTCTTTTTCTACTGAAGCTGTGGTGCAGCGTCTTTTTCTACTGAAGCTGTGGTGCAGCGTCTTTTTCCCAGAACAAACCTCAGATTCATTTATTCTGTAAAGGCGCCTACAGCCGCAGAGCTTCTACCTTCAGCAGGTCCAGAAGTTTCTCTTTTTCTCTTTTTCATCTTCTTCGGCCTTTTGCCTTTGTCGTGCAGAACGTTTCCTCCACATGGTGGTTTTGTCCTGGAGAGAATTTGCAAAGGTAAATGTGTCGGGCTGAACAGAGACGAGGCCCAGAAACTGTGGACACTGGTCTGAGTGAAAGACCAACGTGACTTTTTACACTTCTAGACGACCTCAGCCTCAGGATTCAGAACACAAGGCACTGGGGGAAAAAAAATCAGCGAAACAGCGAAGCCATGCCAGGTGAACCGTGTTATAGCGACGGTTCACTGTGCAGCGTTTGTCAGCGGCATTGGTGCAGTTTTCTGATCAGAACTGAATGTTTTAAGGCTTTAAACGCATTCCTCAAAACAGTTCATACAAACACTAAAACCCATGGTATTAAACGGAAGACTCTTTATTTCGTTTCACAAGATGAAGTCTGTGGTGAACATGTCCCTCAGACCTCTGTGCAGTGTTTATGGAATCACCTGCAAAATGCTTCACTGCGTCTTCAGATCCTGCACCAGAAATAATAATAAGAGATCTAATAGTGCGACTGATGCTGAGCTCTACTGAACTTCCAGCTCCAGTGTCTCTTTTTGGTCGGGAGTTGTCTTGTTTGCCTTTGTCTCTTTGTTTGTGTGCCCGCTGACAAAAATATTGACCTTTTTCCTGATATTCTGATCATTTGTGATGGACTAGTGTGTGTTAAAGACAGAACAGGATGGGGGGGTTTGTGAGCGTGTGCAGTAAAGACAGACTGTATCTCTCAGAGCTCCGGCACTTTTGTTAGAATTTCATCACTAAAAAGCAAAGTTAAAGGGCTAAGAGAGAAGCCAAATATTTAAGAGTTCAACCTTTTTAACTTTTCTATTTTGGCTGTTTGTTTCTTTTTATTACAGCGCCGCCCTGGAACAGAAGGACAAAGATCTGAGGCAGACCAGAAAGAGGTATATTCACTGAGTCTTTGGAACAGGGGTGAATACTGATACTGCTGCTTCTGTCGGCTCAGGCTCTGGAAATGTAATGTAATGGTTATTGATGGTGGATGTCTGATAATGATTTGATTCACCGCCTGAACTTTACTTTAAATTCTGCAGATTAGCATTGGCATTGTTAGCATCATTAGCTAAAACTACACATGGCAGCCTGGGTGAAAAAAGAGAAAAGACCGTGTTTGATTTTCAGGATTCGTGACCTGGAACACGCCCACGAGGAACAACAGCAGTAAAGCACTTTTCTGAGACCCCGTTGTCTTCAGTAGAAACTCAAACTGTGCTTTTCCCCCAGATCTGCTCAGCACAGAGAGGAGGCTGTGACTGAGAGCTGAGGCAGAAGTCAGGAACTCAGTGCATTCATGCGGAAATCCTGCTCAAGTTTTGAATAAATAATAACATACAGAAATGTAACACAAGATACTTTGTCTTTTATCTCAGGTGCAATGAACTGAGCCTTGAGACCCAAAACCTGAGGTAACTATTGTTTATGTATTTATTTATTTAATAGGGACGGGGCAGATTAATGAACATCACGTCGCAGTGTAAATCTGCCAGATTAGAGCAAAAATCCTCATTTCCATCTGTCGTCCCTCGGCAGGCGACGCCACAGATTTAACGGCAAAATAATAATTTACAATAATGACAGTTCTACTCTAAAAGTGTCACAGGTCTGGTTTTCCTTCAGCCGCTGTTTCAAATGATCTGAAAGTGTCGGTGTTGGAGTGTCTCTTGTAGATAATGAGAGAATGTTCCAGAACTTAGAGCCTCAGACCGAGTCACACTTTGTCCTAAAGTCGTGCGTCTGTGGAGCTCACAGTTTCCCCCGGCCTGGACCTGGTTCCCACCGACTCTTTGCTTTAATAAAATCCTGTAACGGAGCGGAGCGAACGAGGCAAGTCCCTGCACAACTTTGTACACAAAACATCCAGATTTAAAATGAGCAAAATGATTCAAATTTAGCAGGTTGTACTTGTCTAAAAATAGTGCAGTGAACTGAGAATGGTTTCTTTTCCAGTATTTTTACAGCTTTTTAAAAAAGTGATTCAGCTGCTTTGAGTGTTGTGCAGCTCATGTGGTTCTACAGTCCTCTGTACGAGACAGAATCATGGAGTAAAAACATTCGTGCCACAGACAGAGTCATGAAGGATCTGACCTCGAAAATTCACTACGTTAAAAAGAACAGTTTTTGTGAGGCGCTTAATGTGTTTCCTAAATGTCAATGTTGGGTCCAGCGTCAGTCCCGGGGATTTAAACTCTTTGATGAAGCTGAGTTCCAGCCCGTCCAGAAAGATACTGGACCGCTGTAAGTCAGTTGTTTTTTTACTGAACATCAGGCAGACAGTTTTCTTGATATTGAGTTTCATGACTTCTTGACCCACTTTTTGGACACGGGTCATGGCTGAAGTTCACTTTTCTGAAGCTTCTTGTACAGTTTTGGCCTGTGTGAAGATGACTAGAGCTGGACATTCACATTTGGACACATTTCAGGAAGGTCATTGACATATACTAAATAAAATAGGTCCTAAAATGCTGCCTTGGGGGACTCCTGTTGTGTTGTTCAGCACTGGGGGTGTCTTATGTTCATGGGGCGTGTCTAGTCCAGCGTTTGAGTGGTCACTCCATGAGCGTCAGACGCCACAGTTGAAATATTGGAACTTTCTGTGAAACTTTCCAGGCGTCAACGAGTTTTAAGCGTCCAACTAGAGGCATTTGGTGGATTTCTGACGGCGCCGTCTGAGCTTTAGAGTGTTTTCACCACAGACTGAATAAAGAAGTGGACTAAGTGAGTGTGACGTCAGCCATAGCGTTCGGCGGCGCTTAAATGAAGGGGTGAATTTGGAGTCAGGCTCTATATTAGAATTACGACTTTTTAACAGAGAAAATACCGGGAAAAAAATACCAAGATCATGTAGAGTTAATATGAACATTTAACACCAAAATCACGAGGTTCCCTGCAGCAGTTACAGAAAGAGGAGCCACAATATTCCAGTGTAAGTCAAAGGGAGCCAGGGTCAGTAGGAACCGAAAGTGCCGCCATGTTCACTTCCTGTTCAGCTCTGTCCAGTTATAGAACCAGACTCTGGTGTTCACGCATGTGCTCAGCGGCACTAGGCTGAGGACAGTTTCCTTCACTTTTGGGTTAGTCCTATATATATATATATATGCAAAATGCATTTCTCACCTTCCTCGGTGGTTGGTCTCTCACTCTCATCAGCTCGGGTTCTACCAGAGGCCTGGGAGCTTGAGAGTTCTGCACAGTATCTTTGCTGTTCCCAGTACTGCACTTTTCTGGACTCAGATGTCTGTTGTCCTTCCTGGGATCTGCTGCAACCACTCCTCTAGTTTGGGGGGCACGGCCCCGAGTGTCCGATCACCACAGGCACCACCGATGCTTTCACCTTCAGGCCTCTCCAGCTCTTCTTTGAGCCCCTGGTATTTCTCTAGTTTCTCATGTTCCTTTTTCCTGACATTGCCATCGCTCGGTATTACAATGTCCACCACCACGGCTTTGTTCTCTCGCTTATCCAGAACCACGATGTCTGGTTGGTTCATCACTGTTCTGTCCGTCTGTATTAGGAAGTCCCACAGGATCTTGGCTCATTCTCCACAACCTTTGGAGGTGTTTCCCACCTTGATCCTGGGGTCTCCAGCCCGTACTCTGCACAGATGTTTCTGTACACTCTGCCGCTACTTGGTTATGTCGCTCCATGTTTCCCTGCAGCATCTTACACCCTGTAAAGCACCTTTCAACTCCTATGCTCTCTTCCCCACAGATCTGCCCTGGATCAGAGAGACAGACTCCAACAGAGGTACAGAGTAAAGAACTGCACCGTGGCACATAGCCTCCGCTTGTAAAACTCTCCTTCACTGCAAAAAAGGCCCATCAAAAATAAGAAAAAATACCAGTTTTGAGGTAAAAATGCCTATTTTAAGTAAAATTTTCTGCCAGTGCAGTAAGAAATTTTCACTTACCAACTTTTCTTAAAACAAGACGAAATCTGAATCTTGTTCTAAGCAGAAAACACGAGTTTCAAGTATTTATGGACAGATTTTTCCCCTTATTGTTTTGAGGAGGAAGTTAAAGAGGCTTAACCTGGACTGAGTTCATATAAAAAGTGCTGAGAATAAGTTGTAATATCGAGATAAGATAAATCAGGAGGAATATCTGGAAACAAGTAAAAAAAAGTCTCATCTTACACTCCAAAAAAGGATTTTCTAAACCAGGACTAAACCAGGACTAAACCAGGTCTAAACCAGGACTAAACCAGGACTAAACCAGGACTAAACCAGGTCTAAACCAGGACTAAACCAGCTCTAAACCAGCTCTAAACCAGGACCATAGGAGAAGGTCGAACGCAGACTGAGCAAGAGATGAAAAGCTCTGACTCTCCTCATGCAATAAAGTTCAGCTTCTCTGTCAGTATAAATAAACTCAAGTAGAAACGCTTTAAAACCTTCAGATCATCATTTATTTAACCTCGAGGCCGTGTTCAGCTGGAAGAGTTTAAACTGTAAGATGAGACTGGTGAGATTCCCAAAACAAACCTGTAAAGTGTCTTCACGTTCTACATTCACATTCTAGAGTTTGTTGACGTCAAACTTTTAAAACTGAAGAAAAGAATCACTATAATATGAGACATTTGACTGTGGAAACACAGTATCTGTTCGTCTCGGTGCATCGCAGATAAAGGATCATCTCTGCGGCACTTTTGGTTTCATGTGGATCGATCCAAAAATGACAGATATTAACCATGAACCAGCTCAGATATTTTGGGAATAAACTTTGATTTTTCCTGAGTTTCAGGTTAAGTGAACTGAGCCAGAAGAACCAAGAGCTGAGGTAACTAAGGAACTAACTGTGAAACATGCATAATTATTTTACATTTTATTGAGTTTAAACTGTAAAACTGACACTGGCTTCATGTTCAAAACCACAGAACTGAATATGAAGCAGATTTTCATGTTTTAATTTCTGACAAACTGCTGCGTGCACTGATAGTTCAGATGAATTTGTCTTTCTGCATCAGTCGCCTTTAACCAGAATGAAACATAAAACACTTATTTATTTGTTCCAGGTCGACTCTAGAACAGACGGACAAAGCGTTCAGAGAGAGCGTGAAGAGGTGAGTCTTTTAAACACACACTTTACACAGTCCTGCACCTGAATGTTTCACTGTTTTTACCTTCGGACTTTCTGATTTTGTTGCTTTTTTGTAAAGTGTTTAAGTTTAGAAGTTCAGCTCAGGTTTAAGGCTGCATCACAGGAACATTTGCTTGAGCTGCTCGGTCAGACCATAACAGTGAAACGTCCCCAGGCAAAAGCATCAGGGGCAGAGGAGAAACGGACACAGAGACGCAACTGTAAAAATAACTGTTCCTCACTTAAAGCTGTAAACTGCAGCGTCTCATCCACATTGGAGAATTTGTCCTCCGTAAATAATGAGCCCAGTCCACAGACCCGCTCTGTGAATCCAGTTTTCTTGGTTCTTTAAAAGTAAAAGTCCGGATAGTTCCTCCCGTGTGTCTGTTTCCATCCACACAGCGCACGGATCAGCCACAGTGACTCTACTTCCTGTGGACTTTATCTCCTCTTCAGTCTGATCTGTGAACACTTCAGAGTCTCAGAGCGACTGGTTTTACTGTAGACAGGAAACAGCTGAGGCCATCACAGCCTCACAGCTTTAGATCCTGCTGCATCTAAGAGCAAAGATTTAAAGTCATGTTTAAAAATCATTCAATCCTAAAGAATCCTGTAGTGTGAGAGGCCTGATTTACTAAAGTGTTGCAGAAATGTGTTCATCCCTTCAGTCCTTATAAATCCAGTGAAAGGAAAAGGGATTAAAAGGGAAGCCATGTTTCACCTTTGGGAACTTTATTTATCGCTGCTTGTACTTTTTTAACGGTGGCTCAATAAACGCAGCAGCACAGTTTTAACATTTGGCCACAAACGCGAGTGTGTAAATATGTCATTACAGAACTTAAGCTTTGCAGTGGATCAGACTCGAGAGTCTGAGGCTTTGTGAAATCCTTGATCTGAGAGTCAGTGTTATAAGATCCTTTCTCCAACTCTTGTTCAGGTCCAGCTGCCAGCGCTGTGAGCACCAAGCCCAGGAACACAGGCAGCAGTCAGTATTTTCACTTCAGACCAACTCCACTTTGATTTGGTCTAAATCTCCTTTGTTTGTGTAACAGAATGTCTGAGATGGAGCAGTTTTACAAAGACAAGCTGACTGAGGCCAGGTAAAGAACACAAGTCAATCCAAGAAGCTCCATTCCTCTGTGGCTGAGCTGTGTGTGATCCACAGGTCTGCTCTGAAGGAGAAGGACGAGGAGTTCAGGTCCTTCAAAGACAGGTGCAGACACCTGCCCCAATGGAACTTTAGTTCAGCACAAAGTGTTGTGAGCTCAGACTCCAGTAGCTTTGTGCCTGTTGTGTTTTCAGAGTGGCAGAGAACATGGTGCTCTCCTTAAAAACAGACAACACAGAGAACATGAACAGTCCAGTGAATCAGAGCCGCCTCACAGAGATGTACCAGCAGCTCCGAGTGTGCACGTGGCCAAGTATAAAGTTCACATCTCCACCCCACAAGGCCAGGACACTGGTCCGGGTAAGTCTGCTCCACTCTCACATGTAGAGTTAGAGGAGGTTTTTACCAGAGGAAATGTGGATCCACAGGAGATGTTTGCAGCAGCAGCTGAGCACATGAAGAGGCCCTTAGAGACGCTAGAGAAAGTGTGTGCAGTAAAGGGCCCTTCTCCAAAGGTAGGACTGACCCAGATGAGTGAGTGAGGAGGATGAGCTCTGCAGCTCTGCTCTGTTTCAGGTGGAGAAGTTCAGACAGACGGCTCTGGAGAATCTCCAGCTGGCTCTGTACCACAGCAGCAAAGAGGACGTGTTCCAGGTATCTCCATGAATCACTGTCCTTCTGTCCCTCTGAGCAGCCCAGACACAGACTCTGGACTTATGGATCCAGTCCACAGGGTTTTACCTGCAGCAGCATTTCCACTGTGTGTCTCAGTGTTCTTTGTGTCTCAGTCAAAGGTCTCAGTGCAGTAACAGGAGGACTGGTCAGGAGGGTCAGCAGCTCTGTGCACTTTGAGGACAGTTTATACAGTTAGTCCAGTGTTTGTGTCTTTATCTTTGGAAAAACTATATTTCAATTTCTTTTACAATACAATTAGAGAATCAATCAAACTTTATTTATAGAGCGTTTTTCCTACAAAAAATGCAACACAAAGCGAATGACCAAAAGCAAAGATAAACACTGAATAGTTCTTCACTCATCTGCACTCAAAACACAGAACATCACGACTGAATCAGACTGATCCAAGTGTCACAACAGTGAAACAACCCGAAACATCAAACTTTAGTTAAATCCAGATGAGAGAAAAACACAGACATCTCCCCTGGCCACAGATGCACAAAGCTCTTCCCTCTGCACGTTTTTCACAAACTAAACAGTTTGACGTATTGATGCTAAAATAGACTGAAGTACGAATGTCAGCGTTACCATCGAAGTTTTGATTCATTCAGCGTTTCACCTTTGACTTCTGCACAAACTGCACTGCTGCTCTGCACCCGTCGGCCTCTCATCAGCGGGCACATGCCGAGATAATCTCCTGAGAATATCGAGAGAATCTCCTGAGAATATCCTGAGAATATCCTGAGAATATCCTGAGAATATCCTGAGAATATCCTGAGAATATCGTCAGAATCCATCTCTTGTGGCGCTCAGATTCCTCTACGGTTTTAAAGTTCAGATCTGGGTTCAAACAGATGCAGGTCGGGTTTAGGTTCAGAGTGACTGTGGTTAACGTCTTTCTCCAGGAAATGAGTGGAAAGTGAAATGTCCTGAAGAAGTTTGGAAAACCAACATGAGTGTGTGTGTTACAGTGTGTGTGTTACAGAGTGTGTGTTACAGTGTGTGTTACAGAGTGTGTGTTACAGAGTGTGTGTGTTACAGAGTGTGTTACAGAGTGTGTGTTACAGTGTGTGTTACAGAGTGTGTGTTACAGAGTGTGTGTTACAGTGTGTGTGTTACAGAGTGTGTTACAGAGTGTGTGTTATAGAGTGTGTGTTACAGTGTGTGTTACAGAGTGTGTGTTACAGAGTGTGTGTGTTACAGAGTGTGTTACAGAGTGTGTGTTACAGAGTGTGTGTTACAGAGTGTGTGTGTTACAGAGTGTGTTACAGAGTGTGTGTTACAGAGTGTGTGTTACAGAGTGTGTGTTACAGTGTGTGTGTTACAGAGTGTGTTACAGAGTGTGTGTTACAGAGTGTGTTACAGAGTGTGTGTTACAGTGTGTGTTACAGAGAGTGTGTGTTACAGAGTGTGTTACAGAGTGTGTGTTACAGAGTGTGTGTTACAGTGTGTGTTACAGAGTGTGTGTTACAGAGTGTGTTACAGAGTGTGTTACAGAGTGTGTGTTACAGAGTGTGTGTTACAGTGTGTGTTACAGAGTGTGTGTTACAGAGTGTGTTACAGAGTGTGTGTTACAGAGTGTGTGTTACAGTGTGTGTTACAGAGTGTGTGTTACAGAGTGTGTTACAGAGTGTGTTACAGAGTGTGTTACAGAGTGTGTGTTACAGTGTGTGTTACAGAGTGTGTGTTACAGTGTGTGTGTTACAGAGTGTGTGTTACAGTGTGTGTTACAGAGTGTGTTACAGAGTGTGTTACAGAGTGTGTGTTACAGAGTGTGTGTTACAGAGTGTGTGTTACAGAGTGTGTTACAGTGTGTGTGTTACAGTGTGTGTTACAGTGTGTGTGTTACAGAGTGTGTTACAGTGTGTGTGTTACAGTGTGTGTTACAGTGTGTGTTACAGTGTGTGTGTTACAGTGTGTGTTACAGTGTGTGTTACAGAGTGTGTTACAGAGTGTGTGTTACAGAGTGTGTGTTACAGTGTGTGTTACAGAGTGTGTGTTACAGAGTGTGTGTTACAGAGTGTGTGTTACAGAGTGTGTTACAGTGTGTGTTACAGAGTGTGTGTTACAGAGTGTGTGTTACAGAGTGTGTGTTACAGTGTGTGTGTTACAGAGTGTGTGTTACAGTGTGTGTTACAGAGTGTGTTACAGAGTGTGTGTTACAGAGTGTGTTACAGAGTGTGTGTTACAGTGTGTGTTACAGAGTGTGTGTTACAGAGTGTGTGTTACAGTGTGTGTTACAGAGTGTGTGTTACAGTGTGTGTTACAGAGTGTGTTACAGAGTGTGTGTTACAGAGTGTGTTACAGTGTGTGTTACAGAGTGTGTGTTACAGTGTGTGTTACAGAGTGTGTGTTACAGTGTGTGTTACAGTGTGTGTTACAGAGTGTGTGTTACAGTGTGTGTTACAGAGTGTGTTACAGAGTGTGTGTTACAGAGTGTGTTACAGAGTGTGTGTTACAGAGTGTGTGTTACAGAGTGTGTGTTACAGAGTGTGTGTTACAGAGTGTGTGTTACAGAGTGTGTGTTACAGAGTGTGTGTTACAGAGTGTGTTACAGAGTGTGTGTTACAGAGTGTGTGTTACAGAGTGTGTGTTGCAGGCAGTGTTCCCGCTCTTCCCTGGAGGAGCTGCAGAGTGGGATCTGGCCTCTGAGTGCTTCTGGTTGGCCTGTCTGATGGAACTGCACTGTCCTCCTCTTCATCCTCACTGGGGCAGGGCTGATGAAGACCACAGAACTGTCTTTCCCTTGGACATCACAGCAGACAGACGCCCTGAAGACTAATCCTCTACATCAGGCCCCGATGGGCTTAATCCAGGGCAGTAATGAAGAACTTTTCCCACCTTTGTGACAGCCCACTCCAGTTTTTATTCACAGTAGCTTTAACCCCTCAAGACCTGCGGGCAATTTTAGTACAATTCTGCTCGCCTGATTTTGTTCTTAATGTTGCTTTTAAAACTGCCCCTTTTACCCCTAATGAAGTGTTCTACCTCCTTTTGTTCAATCCAACCTGTTATTTCACAATCTGCTGCTGTAGTTGTGTCATGAGGCTGTGAGAAAAGCTACAGGACCAGAAATAGAGATGAAAAAAAAAAAACAGAAAATAAAATTCACACTCTTTTATACAAAACCCACAGCAAACATGTAGAAACAACTTTTTGGACATAAAAATGCTTAATTTAGGGCCTGAGCTACAAAAATGCAAAATCTCAAGTCTGTAAGTAAATTAAAAATCTCCTTATTGCCCTAAAAACAAAAAAGTGCAGTGGCTCCATGACTTTCCTGGTCCAGTCCTGGAAACAGCTCCTGTCAGGACCACGGCCAGAGCCACAGCACTTCTGCATTTCCAGGGTGGAAATTACATTTGGATTTGTTCATTTGGACTGAAATAAACCTTTAAATAAAAATAGAAAGAGATGCACAATTACACACACCAAGATGTGTCATTTTCCATGTGTGTGAGAATTAACTCCACTTAGAGCGACTTTTTCACCCGTTATAAACACACACAGTCAGAGGAGTCGACCATCTTGACTCACTTCACTCTTTGGCAAAGTTTGGCTCGATCAAAATGGACGGAGCGCATGAGTTTGGGGAAAACAAAGTTCCTATTGGACACTCGTTTTGCTCCCGTCATCACACAGCGTGAGTGTGACGTAGGATAAAGCCGCAGAAATGTACGGAAACCTCTATGTCTGCACTTTCAGAGGGGAAAAGGACGTTTCTGTCTTTTACACTTAGAAAGTTCTGCGGTTATAGAAACATATTCCTCGGTATCGTGTACGATGTCGTAGGTCTTCAGGGTTAAAGCCTGCAGAGCTGTATCGCCCAGATGCCTGAGATTGAGTCCTGGATGTTGATAGGTGTAGGTTCAGTTATTCTCCAGGTTTTGTATAATTCACCACCAGCATATACAGCATATACATCAGATACAGCATATACAGCATATACAGCATATACAGCATATACAACATGCTGTCATGGAAAAAGGAAAAAAGATACAGGGGCAAGAATGATGGTGAGAAGGAAGCTAAAGCCTTCTCAAAGACCAGGGGTGGAGGTTCTGGTGCTGAGGAATATTCCGCTGTCCAGCAAAATGAAGAAAAGAGGTATTTCATAAGTTAAAGTATCTTCCTTGTTGTTAGAACTCGATGAGCTCAAACTTTGAGTGAAGGTCTTGGAAAAAAAAAAGAAAAGAACGACTCAGCAAAGTCCCCGAAACTCGGATTTCATGGGGCCTATGGGAGCCCGACCCGGAAAAAAATGATAGAAAAATCTGAATCTCTGCACAAAAACCTGTCAAGGCTCCACAAAAACGATATTACGGCCGCGCCATAAAGTCAACAGGAAGACGCTCAACCCGGGAATGACAGAAGCAGCAAACACTGTTCAGGACAAAACACACAAACCCCATGTGCAATTAAAGATGATCATTTAAGCTTTAATATGACTGTGAGTCTGGTCACTGAGAATTTTCAACAAATTGCTTTTTTTTTTTAACTCAAAAAATACTTTTGCGTTTGGGAAAAGTTGATTGTGCAGATTTGTGAGCCGATTATAAGGATATGAAAATTTAAAAAAAATCTGTCTAACCCAATGGCTCTTTAGCCTCTTGGCATTTTCTTTTACACATTTTCATAGAAGACAAACGGTTTGTCGTGGACTCATGAAAGAACATTTTGGGGACAGTGAGAGGAGAATAATGACTGCTCGGCTGACAGGGCGTCCACAGCGTTCATAAAGGTCGGGTTTTGTTGGGATTCTTCTGTATTTTTACAATATGAACTTGATTTTTTTTTTCTTTTTAATCACCAAACTCCAGTGAGCTCAGGCCACTGAAAACAAAAGGCCCTCGTGGTTTCATCGTCCAGATTTGATTATAGTTCTGTGATCTTGGCCTTTTTTTTACTGTTTAAATCTCGCTGTATTTTTAGAGGGTTCACAGGACTGGACCACGCCAACAAGTTTAGGCTTAAAATGTTTTTATTAAAGCCAATAAAATATCCAGCACACATCTGTCTGACATTCATTTCCATTTCTATTCATTTATTTGTTCCAGACATGAAAATACTCGTTTGTCAGTGAAAACATGAACATTATGATTCATCTGCTTTGTTAAACTCTCTCATGACGGAAAAGGAGCAGACGGGAGAAAACACTTCTTATATCTGTCGGCCCCATTTACACTGATTAATACAAATTAAACAAATGCTTAATTCTCCCATTGGCCCTGTTCCTTTTTCAATGTCAAAATGTAGCACAAACTCACAGCAGACCTTCAGTCACATCAGGTCGGTTCGTTCTGATCTGTTTTGATTTATACATTTCTTTAAATTGCTAAATATTCTGACAGTGTTTTAATTCGTTTTCTTGCGAGTTCCACAATTTCACACCTACGACAGATAAACACTTTTGTTTTAAGGTTGTTCGTGCAAACTGGTGTTTATTAAAGTCAGATTTCCTCCTGTGATTTTCATCGTCTGAGGTAAAAATAAATCATTTGTGTAAGTCCTGTGGTGAGGCTCTTTTAGCTTTAAACAGAACTGATCATGTCTGTGATTCAGTGAGGTTTGTACGGTTCACTGATCCTGACTTTATAAACATTTGTGTGATCTCTGAATTTAGCTTTGGGAATGATTCTAATGGCTCTTTTCTGTAGTAAGAATAATGTCAGTATGTTGCTCTCATACGTATTTCCCCACACTTCAGTACAATATGTAAAATAGGGAAGTATCAGTGAACATCACATCCGCACAGTTTGCTCTGGTAAAGTGTATTTGGGTTTGTTCAAAATAAAAAGACTCTTGGCAGCTTTGATTTGAACATAAAATACACGTGATTTCCATGTTAAATTGTCGTCTAACATCACCCCTAAAAACACCTTTTCCATGTTTACGTCGTCAAGAGAGTCACGTCTTTCTTCTATTACCAAAAACCATCAACTTTGTTTTTGTTCGATTTAAAGATCATTTATTTTAAGGTTGACCATTTCTTCTTCTGCACTTCCTGCTAAACTTATTACATTTTTGGTTTAGTCCTGGTTTAGTCCTGGTTTAGTCCTGGTTAGACCTGGTTTAGTCCTGGTTTAGTCCTGGTTTAGTCCTAGTTTAGTCCTGGTTTAGTCCTGGTTTAGTCCTAGTTTAGTCCTAGTTAGACCTGGTTTAGTCCTGGTTAGACCTGGTTTAGACCTGGTTTAGTCCTGGTTAGACCTGGTTTAGTCCTGGTTAGACCTGGTTTAGTCCTGGTTTAGTCCTGGTTTAGTCCTAGTTTAGTCCTGGTTTAGTCCTGGTTTAGTCCTAGTTAGACCTGGTTTAGTCCTGGTTAGACCTGGTTTAGACCTGGTTTAGTCCTGGTTAGACCTGGTTTAGTCCTGGTTAGACCTGGTTTAGTCCTGGTTTAGTCCTGGTTTAGTCCTAGTTTAGTCCTGGTTTAGTCCTAGTTTAGTCCTGGTTTAGTCCTAGTTTAGTCCTGGTTTAGTTCTGGTTCAGTCCTGGCACTAATGATCTGTATCTGTATTTGTGTTTAAAGCTTCTGTCCAATGTCCTGGGGAAAGACAGTTCTGTGGTCTTCATCAGCCCTGCCCCAGTGAGGATGAAGAGGAGGACAGTGCAGTTCCATCAGACAGGCCAACCAGAAGCACTCAGAGGCCAGATCCCACTCTGCAGCTCCTCCAGGGAAGAGCGGGAACACCGCCTGCAACACACACACTGTAACACACACTCTGTAACACACACTGTAACACACACTGTAACACACACTGTAACACACACTCTGTAAGACACACTCTGTAACACACACTCTGTAACACACTCTGTAACACACACTCTGTAACACACACTCTGTAACACACACTCTCTGTAACACACACTGTAACACACACACTGTAACACACACTCTGTAACACACTCTGTAACACACACTCTGTAACACACACTCTGTAACACACACTGTAACACACACTGTAACACACACTCTGTAAGACACACTCTGTAACACACACTCTGTAACACACTCTGTAACACACACTCTGTAACACACACTCTGTAACACACACTCTCTGTAACACACACTGTAACACACACTCTGTAACACACTCTGTAACACACTCTGTAACACACACTGTAACACACACTCTGTAACACACTCTGTAACACACTCTGTAACACACACTGTAACACACTCTGTAACACACACTGTAACACACTCTGTAACACACACTGTAACACACTCTGTAACACACACACTGTAACACACACTGTAACACACACTCTGTAACACACTCTGTAACACACTCTGTAACACACACTGTAACACACACTCTGTAACACACTCTGTAACACACTCTGTAACACACTCTGTAACACACTCTGTAACACACACTGTAACACACACTCTGTAACACACTCTGTAACACACACTGTAACACACTCTGTAACACACACTCTGTAACACACACTGTAACACACTCTGTAACACACTCTGTAACACACACTGTAACACACTCTGTAACACACACTGTAACACACACTGTAACACACACTGTAACACACACTGTAACACACACTGTAACACACTCTGTAACACACACTCTGTAACACACACTCTGTAACACACTCTGTAACACACACTGTAACACACACTGTAACACACACTGTAACACACACTGTAACACACACTGTAACACACACTGTAACACACACTGTAACACACACTGTAACACACACTGTAACACACACTGTAACACACACTGTAACACACACTGTAACACACACTGTAACACACACTGTAACACACACTGTAACACACTCTGTAACACACACTGTAACACACTCTGTAACACACACTGTAACACACTCTGTAACACACACTCTGTAACACACTCTGTAACACACTCTGTAACACACACTGTAACACACTCTGTAACACACACTGTAACACACTCTGTAACACACTCTGTAACACACACTGTAACACACACTGTAACACACACTGTAACACACACTCTGTAACACACACTCTGTAACACACACTGTAACACACACACTCATGTTGGTTTTCCAAACTTCTTCAGGACATTTCACTTTCCACTCATTTCCTGGAGAAAGACGTTAACCTCAGTCACTCTGAACCTAAACCCGACCTTCATCTGTTTGAACCCAGATCTGAACTTTAAAACCCTAGAGGAATCTGAGCGCCACAAGAAATGGATTTTGACGATATTCTCAGGATATTCTGAGGATATTCTCAGGATATTCTCAGGATATTCTCAGGATATTCTCAGGATATTCTCAGGTTATTCTCAGGATATTCTCAGGATATTCTCACAATATTCTCAGGATATTCTCAGGAGATTCTCAGGATATTCTCAGGATATTCTCAGGAGATTCTCAGGATATTCTCACAATATTCTCAGGATATTCTCAGGATATTCTCAGGATATTCTCAGGAGATTCTCAGGATATTCTCTCGATATTCTCTCGATATTCTCAGGAGATTATCTCTCGGCATGTGCCCGCTGATGAGAGCCCGGCGGGTGCAGAGCAGCAGTGCAGTTTGTGCAGAAGTCAAAGGTGAAACGCTGAATGAATCAAAACTTCGATGGTAACGCTGACATTCGTACTTCAGTCTATTTTAGCATCAATGCGTCAAACTGTTTAGTTTGTGAAAAACGTGCAGAGGGAAGAGCTTTGTGCATCTGTGGCCAGGGGAGATGTCTGTGTTTTTCTCTCATCTGGATTTAACTAAAGTTTGATGTTTCGGGTTGTTTCACTGTTGTGACACTTGGATCAGTCTGATTCAGTCATGATGTTCCGTGTTTTGAGTGCAGATGAGTGAAGAACTATTCAGTGTTTATCTTTGCTTTTGGTCATTCGCTTTGTGTTGCATTTTTTGTAGGAAAAACGCTCTATAAATAAAGTTTGATTGATTCTCTAATTGTCATGTATTGTGAAAGAAATTGAAATGTAGTTTTTCCAAAGATAAAGACACAAACACTGGACTAAGTGTATAAACTGTCCTCAAAGTGCACAGAGCTGCTGACCCTCCTGACCAGTCCTCCTGTTACTGCACTGAGACCTTTGACTGAGACACAAAGAACACTGAGACACACAGTGGAAATGCTGCTGCAGGTAAAACCCTGTGGACTGGATCCATAAGTCCAGAGTCTGTGTCTGGGCTGCTCAGAGGGACAGAAGGACAGTGATTCATGGAGATACCTGGAACACGTCCTCTTTGCTGCTGTGGTACAGAGCCAGCTGGAGATTCTCCAGAGCCGTCTGTCTGAACTTCTCCACCTGAAACAGAGCAGAGCTGCAGAGCTCATCCTCCTCACTCACTCATCTGGGTCAGTCCTACCTTTGGAGAAGGGCCCTTTACTGCACACACTTTCTCTAGCGTCTCTAAGGGCCTCTTCATGTGCTCAGCTGCTGCTGCAAACATCTCCTGTGGATCCACATTTCCTCTGGTAAAAACCTCCTCTAACTCTACATGTGAGAGTGGAGCAGACTTACCCGGACCAGTGTCCTGGCCTTGTGGGGTGGAGATGTGAACTTTATATTTGGCCACGTGCACACTCGGAGCTGCTGGTACATCTCTGTGAGGCGGCTCTGATTCACTGGACTGTTCATGTTCTCTGTGTTGTCTGTTTTTAAGGAGAGCACCATGTTCTCTGCCACTCTGAAAACACAACAGGCACAAAGCTACTGGAGTCTGAGCTCACAACACTTTGTGCTGAACTAAAGTTCCATTGGGGCAGGTGTCTGCACCTGTCTTTGAAGGACCTGAACTCCTCGTCCTTCTCCTTCAGAGCAGACCTGTGGATCACACACAGCTCAGCCACAGAGGAATGGAGCTTCTTGGATTGACTTGTGTTCTTTACCTGGCCTCAGTCAGCTTGTCTTTGTAAAACTGCTCCATCTCAAACATTCTGTTACACAAACAAAGGAGATTTAGACCAAATCAAAGTGGAGTTGGTCTAAAGTGAAAATACTGACTGCTGCCTGTGTTCCTGGGCTTGGTGCTCACAGCGCTGGCAGCTGGACCTGAACAAGAGTTGGAGAAAGGATCTTATAACACTGACTGTCAGATCAAGGATTTCACAAAGCCTCAGACTCTCGAGTCTGATCCACTGCAAAGCTTAAGTTCTGTAATGACATATTTACACACTCGCGTTTGTGGCCAATGTTAAAACTGTGCTGCTGCGTTTATTGAGCCACCGTTAAAAAAGTACAAGCAGCGATAAATAAAGTTCCCAAAGGTGAAACATGGCTTCCCTTTTAATCCCTTTTCCTTTCCCTGGATTTATAAGGACTGAAGGGATGAACACATTTCTGCAACACTTTAGTAAATCAGGCCTCTCACACTACAGGATTCTTTAGGATTGAATGATTTTTAAACATGACTTTAAATCTTTGCTCTGGCAGATGCAGCAGGATCTGTGTGACAGGATCTAAAGCTGTGAGGCTGTGACGGCCTCAGCTGTTTCCTGTCTGCAGTAAAACCAGTCGCTCTGAGACTCTGAAGTGTTCACAGATCAGACTCTGCATTTCCTCTTTAGACACAAGTCAAACTGTGGGATTATTGTGTGTGAAATGTGGAGCAACACTTCAGATCCAGGATTTTTAAAGCAGAAAAGAGGAGATAAAGTCCACAGGAAGTAGAGTCACTGTGGCTGATCCGTGCGCTGTGTGGATGGAAACAGACACACGGGAGGAACTATCCGGACTTTTACTTTTAAAGAACCAAGAAAACTGGATTCACAGAGCAGCTCTGTGGACTGGGCTCATTATTTACGGAGGACAAATTCTCCAATGTGGATGAGACGCTGCAGTTTACAGCTTTAAGTGAGGAACAGTTATTTTTGCAGTTGCGTCTCTGTGTCCGTTTCTCCTCTGCCCCTGATGCTTTTGCCTGGGGACGTTTCACTGTTATGGTCTGACCGAGCAGCTCAAGCAAATGTTCCTGTGATGCAGCCTTAAACCTGAGCTGAACTTCTAAACTTAAACACTTTACAAAGAAAGCAACAAAATCAGAAAGTCCGAAGGTAAAAACAGTGAAACATTCAGGTGCAGGACTGTGTAAAGTGTGTGTTTAAAAGACTCACCTCTTCACGCTCTCTCTGAACGCTTTGTCCGTCTGTTCTAGAGTCGACCTGGAACAAATAAATACATGGATTTTATGTATGTCGTGCTGCTGCAGATCACGTCTGTAGAGAAATGGGAGAAATAAACGTCCTGAATTCACGTGGAGCCACACGTTCCTGTACCTCAGCTGTTGGTTCTCAAGGCTCAGTCTGTGAACAGGTTTAGAGGGAAAGTTGAGTAGAAAGTTTTGCGATGTTGAAAGTAATACATTATTAAAATATTTCTACCAGAAGAGTTTACCTCATGTGCTGCTGAAAGCCTTGGACGATGACACACAGCCTGTAATTCACACACATTATGAAGTCACTTTGTTTGAAATACACCGATGGTCCCAGTAAAGAGCTCTTTTTAATGATGCCCTGATTCATCTTTACTGTGGCTTCTGCAGTCTTGAGCCTTAGTAAATGTCACTTTGGCCACTGATGCCACCGACATCACCAACGCCACCGACATCACCAACGCCACCGTCAAACTCACATGATTCACATGAATTACAATTAAAACTGTATAATAATAAAAGACAAATCAAATGAAAGACATGAAAATTGCATAAAAGATACTTCTGTCTGACCCCCACTTGGGAAGTGGACTCAGTGTTGGGGAAGTGACTTTAAAAAATGTTTTTTTCTTGTTACTCATTTCTTTACTTTGGAAAGTCACTTTTTACGTAAGTCGTTACTTTGGCGGTAAACTCCATCTAAAACCCTATTCGCACGGGATTAGTTTTACCTTTGGTGGTTTGTAATAATCGTGGAGGACGTCTGAGATCTGAATCCCGTGCGAATGCTCCACGTCTGTAATTTGTAAAGTAAAAATTCCGCCGCAAATGACGAACTATATTTCACCAAACACAGACGTCCGGTGATAAAACTCGTCCTGTGTGAATCTGCAGCTCAGTGTTTGTTGTTGTAATTGCGTCGTTTCTGTCTATTCCTTTTATTTCCAAGGTCTTTTCTCTGTATATTGCACATATTTTATATCTCTTTGTGCCTTTTATATCTTTTTCCGGCTTGAGTAACGGAGGCTGCGGTAGAAATTTTGATGAGTAGTTGATGAGAACTTTTTAGGGGCAAATTCTAACACAGCCTCACAGCCTCTACATGGAAACTGATCCACAAAAAGGGAAAGATCCAAGAGCAGAGGCAGTTCTGCAGGATGTTGACCTGGACGACCTGGGCTGCTGCACACGTCATCCAGGTCTTTTTAAGCATACTTTACTTAGCAGCACGAAAGAGGTAGAAACAGATGTGATGTTACGACATATCCGGTCGTAATTTCAGTAAAACAGAGGAATTTACAGACTTCGTTTATCCCGTGCGAATGAGCTGCGAGTAACACAGAGGCGGGGCGGGAATTTGCAAATTACCAGACATCCCCAGGTTCTACTAATCCTGTGTGAAAAGGACTTAAGGCAAAATACGGCACGAGACCGAGAGTCGACAAGAACCGTGAGGGAAAGTTGGAAAGAACTTTGAAGAGCGCTGAAGAGGACGTGAGAGCGTTCAGAGGTGAACGGGTCAGTGCAGGAGGCGGCGGTGATGCTCCGCGACCGACTCTGGGTCAGAAAGGCTCGAGGTGAAGGTGGCGACGCTCCGGCTGCTTTACAGCACCTGCGTGAAGTTGCCCCATCAGACACAAACCTACTCAAAAACTGACAATCGTTTGTGCTGCAAAAAGTTTTGTTTGTGCTTCTTTAACGATTCTTTTATAGGTCAAACTGGGGTCAGACCCACAGGAAGCTTCAAAATGCTCGAAAACGCCCAAAATGGAGTCACTTGATTGTGCTGCAAAAAGTTTTGCCCAACCCTAACCCGAGCGTCGTGGTCTTCTGCCTTATGTTGCGTCACACGAGCGTTATGTTTGTGGTAATATTTGGGATTTTTGTATTAAAGGGGGAATGTTTTCGTTTCTATTGGCAGAGTGTGTTCAGGGGAAGAGCTGTTGCACTGCAGGCTGCTGCTCAGACCTCTTTTCCACCGCAACGAACCAGGTGATGGTTCGGTGCTGGTGCTTCCTGCCGATTATCCAAGAATCGGTTTGTTTTTCCACCAGCTGAGAGCCGGAGAAGAGCTACGTCCCTACACGCACTACCGTTATCCTAGTGACGCAACAGCATCTGTATCTGTATCTGTATGATAATCTGCTGCGACGAGGTCGTTATGCAGATCTCTCCAAGTCGTTTAGTTGGTTACTGGAGCTGTAACTGGGGGCAGGCCCAGTACTACTGAGGAGATCGCTTGGCGTGGCTCTTCCAGTTCAGTGATGTCTTCTGGTAGCAAGTTCCATTTAGGAGTTGTTCTCTGGAAGAAGGAGTACTTGTACTGGTCAACCGCTTGGTGCTTGATTTGGAAGCTGGTTGCGTTTGCCCTCCCCCTCAAGTTGTATCTGTTGTCTGATGGCATACGGAACTGTTCAGTTGGTCTGCACACTTTCTTTTTCACTATCCGATGGTACATCACCAAGTCATCAATTTCTCGTCTCTTCTCCAACAGCGGCCATTTTAGCTGTTGGATCATGTCACTTGGGCTGTCCTTTCTTCGGTAGCATCCAGTAACGAATCTTGCTGCCCTTCTCTGCACTCACTCTATCTTGTAAATGTTCTTTTTTGTGTGTGGGTTCCAGACTGTTGATGCATATTCTAGCTTTGGTCTAATATATGTAGTATAGGCCTTCTCTTTTACCTTGGCGGGGCAGTTGTATAGATTTCTGGAAACAAAGTTCAATGTTCTAGTGCATTTGGATGTCATCACTTCTATGTGTTCATTAAAATTCATTTTACTGTCAAGCTCTATACCCAGATATGTTTGGTGGTCCTTTATCTGGAGGGTGGTCCCTCCGAGATGGTATTCATGGGTTAAGTAGTTTTTTGCTTGTGTGAAATGCATGATATAGCATTTCTTTGCGTTGAATTCCATTTGCCAGGTCTGTGTCCAGTTTCTTAGTGAGTCTAGGTCTTCCTGGAATATTTCTTGATCTTGTGCTGTTCGTATTTCCCTGTAGAGTAGTGCGTCATCTGCGAACAATTTGATAGAGGAAGACTGACTGATACTTTCAGGCATATCATTTAAGTAACTCAGGAATAGGATCGGTCCTAGCACTGTGCCCTGGGGTACTCCAGACAGGACATCTCGGGAGGTAGATAGTTCACCATCAATGGCTACTTTCTGGGTTCTGCCTGTTAGGAAGCTTCTAATCCACCCTGCAGTATTCCCTCTTATACCGTAGTAAGATAGTTTATGGAGGAGTCTTTCATGAGGGACACGGTCAAAGGCCTCAGTAAAATCTAATAGGCAGGCATCGAGTTGGGTGTGACTGTTCAATGCCTTGGCAATATCATGTGTGGTGACAAGCAACTGGGTCTCGGTTGAGTGTTTCTGCCTGAATCCATGCTGATTTGGTGTCAGGATATTATGTGTTTTGAAGTGGTTCATCATAGCACTGGCAATGACATGTTCCTGGACTTTGCATAATATACATGTCAGGGAAATGGGACGATAGCATCACGGCACTGGAGGACGATCGCTACAGATCGATTCTGCTGATGTTCATTTTACAAACGTTCTTGTCAATCCAAAGACGAAACACACAGCTCTTCATCACTGCCACTGGCAAACGATGCCTTCCTGAAGAAAAGTAATTGTTGCTGCACAGGCTGGAACATCGTGGGCCTGGAGCTAAACGGTCCACTGCTCCATGAGCTGAAGCTAAGACGGCCAGAGCACCGCAGGCCGTCGCTCCGCTCATGTGTTTTATGTAATAAATACAGTAAAGTCACTCTCTCGACCGGGAGAACACGGCGTCCTCATATATACGGTCTATGGTCGAGGGCGTCACCTGACTTCTTATGGACGTGCGTCACTATAACCCCGCCCCTCGCACTATAACCCCGCCCCCAGACCTATAACCCCGCCCCCAGCGCTATAACCCCGCCCCTCCCACCTACGTCACCGTTTCTTGTTTCTGGAGCCTTTAGTTGGTTCTGAGTTGGAGCCGGTTCTCCAGGGCCAGAGCCGGTTTATTTATGTGGGAAAACAAAGAACTGGTTCAAGATTTGGCACCGGCTCCGAACCAGCACCAGAAATGCCCTGGTGGAAAAAGTGTGTCTGTGTTTTTCTGCTGCTACAGACTAACCAATGACAAAAATGATGCATTAAAACTGACCTTAAAGCCACTGTACCTTTTCTTTAGCTCTGCCAGCTCTTCATGGTCCAAAGATCTGTTGGAACTAGAGCAGCAAATTACTGGTGCTATTCCCACTAACTTTTATTTTAATGTATCTATATTATGTTCATCTTTAATCTATGTTATAACACTGCATTCTCAAAAAACATACTTGGAGTTTTGTTGTTTAATTCACACATGTTAAACCCACGAATTCTGCACATTTAGGCTGAGAAACACTCTGTTCCACCTTGATCATGGTGGTGATACAGGAAGTGCTCCACTGTGTTTTTACTGGAATCATTTGGATCATTTGAACCTCCAGCTTCTCTGTTTACTTTGCTGAAACTGCGTCGATTCTCTGTGCACCAGGAGATATTGACCCTTTAGGGCGGATGTGCATTTTGGCAGCAGAAGTGTCGTTGTTCCTGTTCATTCTGATTCATTCAGACTGGACACGGACAGAAGAAGACGGAGATTAAATCATTTCCAGCATCAAAATGTCTAATTGTTCTGTGTGTGTTTGTCAGAATCAATGTTCTACCGGCGGACTCAAGTTTTACAGTTTTCCTCACTGATCGCACGATCTGACAGTCGGACACTGTTTGTCAGAGTTCAGCTCCTTGAGGAAATGTTCTGGATCTTTTGACGATAATCCGATAATCAGAGCTCGACAAACTGCTGAGTTCTGCCAAACTTCTGTTGCCAAAATGCAAAACCGAGCCTACGTCCTCACTGTTTACTCACTAAACGGGGCGATTCTAGACTTTGTGCTGCAACAATAAGCAATAATTCATGTTTTTTCTGGGGTATTGTAAAGTGGATCATGTGTACAAATATCTCGGTGTCTTGCTTAGTGTGACCAGACGTCTCTGTTTCCCCGGGACAGTCCCAGAGCCCTGTGTCCCCTGTCCCAGCAGATTTATAAAAAACCTGTGATTTGTCCCAATTTTATTCAAGAAATGTCCCAGGTGTCCCTATTTTTGACCAATCTGATCCTGCCAGCAGAAAAGAGAGGCATAAACTGTCATTTGTTTCGATAAAATACAGAAAATCTGCTTAAAAACGACCAAAACACAAAGAAAATGTGACTGTGCCCACGGGCCTGGACATCTATAGCCTGTCCGTCCATGGGAGTGGATCTCTCCTTCACTGTAGTTCTCCCCGAGGTTTCTTCTTTTTCCCAGGACCCTGGGTTTTTTGAAGTGTTTCCTTGCTGAGAAGGAGGGTCTAAGGACAGGGGATGACTGGACAATGTTTCATTTGCTGCTTTACATGAATGTTGTTTTTTTCCTGTTCTGATATGTCTGTGTGTATGTTTTACTCATCTAAATCTTGGAACGGCCTTAGAGGCTACTGTTGTTGCGATTTTGGGCGCTACAAAATAAATTGAATTGAATTGAATTGTGCTGACTCACATTTCCGTCATGACTGGTCTCTGCGTGACACTTTTCCTTACTTATTCACTCATTTCACAGTTTTATTATCACCAACCACCAAAGACCGGAGATGTCCCGGTTTTCTAGTTTGGAAATCTGGTCACCCTCATCTTGCTTGATGACACTTTGACTTTCAGGCCCCATATTGAGAATCTCAAACTCAAACTGAAACTGGGCTTTTTATTTCGAAATAAGTTTTGTTTTTCTTTTGAGGTTAAAAAGCGCCTTGTCTCTGCTACTTTTGAATCCATTCTAGACTCTGGAGACCTGCTGTACCTGAACACTTCTGTACGTCGTGCTTCTCTGGGACTGTTGCCCTCGTGCTTTTCTAACCTAATCACACCGAGACGTGTTGGTTCCTCTGGTTTGTGTTCTGATGATCCTCTGTTCTTCTCTGAGCATCTCCGTGAAGTCGCCTCATCAAACACAAACCTGCACAATGCACCATGTCACTCGATTGTGCTGCAAAAAGTTTCATTTGTGCGATTCTGGTTCTTCAGATATTTGCAGTTTTATTTTCGTTCGAATGACTAAAGCCAAACAGACTTTTCCTCAGCCTCAGGTCGTTTCTCTTCTCTAGTTTTGTGGAGTTTGTCTCCGTCAGCTGAGCAGAAATGACGTCCTGTAATTACCACAGAAATAATAATGAAGAATTTTAGAAATAAACTCACACAAATGAAACTGTCACAGCACAAAACAGCACAAACCAAATACAAACGAATCGCACAAACAAAACTTTTTGCAGCACAAACGAGTGACATAGTTTTTGTGCAGGTTTGTGTTTGATGGGGCGACTTCAGGGAGGTGCCCTGAACTGGGGAAAAGTGCTTTTGTCTGGAACACGCTGCAAAAGGACTGGAAACTATCGGAATTTATTTCACTGAACGATTTTAGATCCAGACTGAGAGCACCTGAAACAGCCTCCTCCATTTGTACTTGTTTTAAGTCATTTATTGTAACTTTTATTTGTCATTTTAATTGTGTTTTTACCACCTCTTGGCTACGTCTTATTTGGATTTGCATTTGGTTTTTAATCTAATCTAATCTGGAAAAATAAAGATTAAATCATTTGTTTTAAAAATCAAGAGCTTTCAAGATGTACACAGGCCAATAATGAGTTACTCAAACACGTGTGAATGAAACGAAACAACTCCAGGTCTGTTTTAGGAGTTAACAACATTAGAACACAGTTTAAAGCTCCCAAGAGTCCATTTCTGTAATGTACCGTATTTTTCGGACTATAAATCGCACTTTTTTTCATGGTTTGGGTGTTTCCTGCGACTTATCCTCAGGTGCGACTTATATATGAAATATTTCAGTTCCTCTAAACGTAAATGTAACATGTGCGAGGTCCAAACCCGAGGCACCGACTGAATATATTAAAGTCCTTTATGCATCGAAGGAGCCGACGCGTTTCCACAGCCAGATATAATTTCACATGTTGGTGATTTTCACACTGAGCCACAGGGGGCGCTCTCTGTACCAGCATCTGCTCCGCCTCAGGCTCCTCCTCCTGCTCCACTGTCACTTCTGTCTCCACCTGCAGCACCTCACTCCTGTTTTCTGACTTAAATCCACATGGAGACTTTTTTTGTCCAGTGAATCTGGTCCTTTAGTCGACAGAAGCTTCTGTTTTTTCACTGTCTGCAAATGAGCCACGAGGCTTTAAGTTTAGTTTGTGTCAAACTTAAACCACATTATTACTTATGGCAAATACTGAGCGAGAACCGGAAACGTGTGAAGAGCGGAGGAAGAGAGGAACAATCGAGCAGCAGAAAGAAAGTTTGGAGTGAGAGAAACTTGTGTTTGATGGAGAAAAGTGGAGGAAACTGAACTGAAGTGAAGAAAACAAAAGCTCATCGCGGCTAAAAGCTGAATTTATCTGGAGCTGGTGGAGTTACTCAGAAGTGACACGAGGAAGAAGAATTCAGTGGATTTAGTGATTTGGAGCGAGATGGAGAGTTCAGTAAACTTATTCTGTTGTTTCTGCTCTAGTTTTGTGAAGAACTTCATATGTGACGTGAACAAACCCGACACATGTTCAGCCTGTTCTTCTGTTCTGTTATTACTATAATTCACCTTTAAGAGGAAATGTCGGCTCTTGGTCTGATTTTATCAAATTAATTTCCCCCAAAAAGTGCGACTTATCGTCCAGTGCGACTTATATATGTTTTTTTTTTCTTCATTACACATTTTTTGATCTTATATGACTTTTTTGCGACTTGTAGTCCAAAAAATACAGTAGGACCTTTCATACATCCATAAATACATAAAGCAATTATTCACTTTTATCATGTTAAACTGCACAGAAGTCAAACCAAATAATATCCAGTCTGACAGCACTGAGGTAAAGTGAGTTAAAGTGTCACTTACAATAGAACTATGACACATTCAAGCACAGTCAGTACACCAGGATCCCTGAACGTGTGATGGATTTGAAGGTTTTTGTCTGTATTTTGATGTTATACCTCCACTCTCCTGTGCTGCCCCTAAAGACAGAGAGAACAGACATTTGTGAAGCCCTCTGAAGCACTGGGGTTTCTTTAGCCGTCAGTACCTGAAGTGCATCTGCAGCCTGTCGTTCATTCGCTTCAGATCTGCCCTGCGAACATGAGGGTAACGATATTCACCGTTCCATCAGTTACAAACCAACTGTATGAATCTGGGTTCAGTTCAAGAAGAAATAAATGTGTTGGTTCTTAAAGTCAGGCCTGTATTTTTGTGTTCTCCCTTGAAACGCTTTGGCTGCATCCCTCAGAGTGTCTGTGGAAAACCTTTGAGACTCACTGTGGAACCTCTAACATACAATCTGTCAAATAACCCACGGCAGGACTCACAAAACAGCAGTGATCACCCAAAGCAAGAGGCTCAGGATCTCAAGGACATAATAAAAAAGGAGGCAGGGTGGTGTTTGGAGGGTCGAGTTTAGGCCTCTTTTGGTGGCTGCTCTGTCCTCCATTCAGAGTCAATCCCAATCCTCAAAGTGACAGTTTGTGTTTTTGACATGAGTTTGTTCGTCTCCGTCAGCAGAGTCGTACATCAGCTCTGACTCACCTCCCGACAGCGTCTGAGCCGAGTTCTCCTGGTTTTGGTGCTGATTAAAGCGTCCGGCGAGTTGACTGGAGTCGTGAAGAGAAATATGTGGTCAAACTGGGGAGGTTCACTTTATTTATCTATACAACTGTAAATGGAAAAGCGTAAGGAGCTTATTTCGATGGGGGAGCATGAATCGACAGGCGTCACTGTGGATTTAGGCTGCGGGAGCTCGTTTCCACAGAACACCGGCACACGGCCACACAGCGACGTTACAAACAAACAGTGACGGCTTATGCGATGGATTCATTTGCAGTGGGACTTTGATCACCTGATGTCACTGTTCAGGACGCACAGCGGCATAAAACACGACTCAACAGGACAAGGGACTGATTCATCTCACCCATGAACCTAGGGTATGAATGTATCGGCGTTCATGACCTGTCACAAGAGACGAAGGCGCAGCCTGTACGATACGCAGCTTAATTCAGTGTAACGAGGGATGGATGCGGTGCAGCACTGTGGCCAAGCAGCCGCATTAAAAGAAGAAATTACTGTATTACTTAGAAGGGGGTGCTGAAAGGGAGAGTTTGTGTTTTTTGACATGAATCTGTATGTTCCCGTCAGCACTGACTTACCTCCCAACAACGTCTGAGCCGAGATCTTCTGGTTTTGGTGCTGATGAAAGTTTCCTGGAGGCTGGAGTCATGAAAATAAAGAGAGTTTTTCTTCTCAAAACAAAAGAGCGACACATCTGAGTCGCAAAACGTGAAGGGGGAAAAAGTCAGAGCTCATAATCTCTTGGTGCTATTTTCTCTCCGGTCGTATCACTGCTGCCTCCAGGTGAATGGAATAAATAAAACAGGACAATGGTGCCACTGTCGGACATCAGGGGGTCACAGAGTCACAGCAGGTCAAGAACAAACAAGATCAGCGCTCCGGCCAATCCGCACATCTGCAGCAGCTCGCGGAGGACAGAACAGAGCAGGAAATGAAGAGCAGCCGTCGCCTTAAGAAAGGAACATCGATGGAAAAGCGAAAAAGACCAGCAAACCAGGCACCTGAGGCAATCAGAGACAAGCAGGACAACAACCACAGGGCAAATCCACCATCTCTGATCACCGCAAGAGGGAAACCATCTCATGATCAGGACAACGCTGAAGTTCAGAGGCAACAACAGGTCCCATCGGGATCAGGGAGAAATCCAGATGTGAGGACGGAGCAGAGTCCAGCCCGAACTCTGAAGCTCCGACACGACCAAAAACACAAGTCTGACTATAAGAACCTCTAAATTATTTCAAACATGAAGACGTAATGAACCTAAGTGGACTATCAAGGAACATTATCGGGATATTTACAGTTGACTCCTGTTTTTTGCTTGGAGCTCATCTATTTGTGTAACTCTGTGAACAGAAACAACAGTGAAGCACACACATGTTTCTTCCCCTTTCCCTTAAATTGTTCTCGGCCAACATCGTGAATAAGAATCTGTTGTTAATGTTTTGCCTGGTGAACTAAAGGTGAAATGAAATGAAGATGACACTGACAGTACCTGTGCAGACACCACTGCAGGTGAAGACGCTGCTGTTTAAACTCTGACGAATGTGTCTCAGCCCTGAGGACACAACACATGAGCTCAATATTAGATATACTTATACAGAAGCTGGTGTCTGACCCACGGTGGAGCAGCACCACACACAGTCCTGATGCACCGCTGCCGTGACCCACTCTGACTCTTAGAAACTCTAATCTGATCTCACCCCAGTCCAGACCGGACTAAACAGGAGGAGCCCGGAGCGTTTCTCCTGATAATGAGTCTGTCCACGGAAAATATGTTATTAACCCCTGAAGACCTGAGGGCACTTTTAGTACATTTCTCCTCGCCTGGATTTTTGTCTTAATGTTGCTTTTAAAACTGCCCCTTTTACCCCTAATGAAGTGTTCTACCTCCTTTTGTTCAGTCCAACCTGTTATTTCACAATCTGCTGCTGTAGTTGTGTCATGAGGCTGTGAGAAAAGCTACAGGACCAGAAATAGAGAAATAGAAAATAAAATTCACACTCTTTTATACAAAACCCACAGCAAACATGTAGAAACAACTTTCTGGACATAAAAATGCTTAATTTAGGGCCTGAGCTACAAAAATGCAAAATCTCAAGTCTGTAAGTAAATTAAAAATCTCCTTATTGCCCTAAAAACAAAAAAAGTGCAGTGGCTCCATGACTTTCCTGGTCCAGTCCTGGAAACAGCTCCTGTCAGGACCACGGCCAGAGCCACAGCACTTCTGCATTTCCAGGGTGGAAATTACATTTGGATTTGTTCATTTGGACTGAAATAAACCTTTAAATAAAAATAGAAAGAGATGCACAATTACACACACCAAGATGTGTCATTTTCCATGTGTGTGAGAATTAACTCCACTTAGAGCGACTTTTTCCCTCGTTATAAACACACACAGTCAGAGGAGTCGACCATCTTGACTCACTTCACTCTTTGGCAAAGTTTGGCTCCATCAAAATGGACGGAGCGCATGAGTTTGGGGAAAACAAAGTTCCTGTTGGACACTCGTTTTGCTCCCGTCATCACACAGCGTGAGTGTGACGTAGGATAAAGCCGCAGAAATGTACGGAAACCTCTATGTCTGCACTTTCAGAGGGGAAAAGGACGTTTCTGTCTTTTACACTTACAAAGTTCTGCGGTTATACAAACATGTTCCTCTGAGTCGTGGACGATGTCGTAGAGTCTTCGAGGGTTAAAGCATTTTGTGAACAGTAGGACGTATTCAAGCCCATGAAGACATTCTACATGACTCTTCACACCAGTTTTAATTTCATGGACAGATATTCACGTAGTTCTGGTATTTGGAGCTCACTGGAAAAGAGACACTTTTGTGCACCGCAGTCGAAGCGTTTACCGTGAATGTGCGCAGAGTGATTCTTATGTGATTTCACAGAAGAGCAAAATGAAAAGTGACATAAAACCTCCTGACACAAGTGAAGCCTGTGGAGTTCAGGGGCCCCTCAGAGCTCTGCTGTCTCACACAGGCACTGTGGGGCCTCCAGGGGACCTGTTTATCTGATTTTATACAGGATTTCATTTCATTCATTATTTACCAACAACATTTAATTATAATTAATCATAAGGACTTATTAAAACAGCCAAAAGGATCAGGGTTTGGGCAGCAAATTTCAATCAATCGCAATAACCAGACAAACTACATGTGCAGATTGAACTGGGAAACTGAGTATTGTTTTACTTTCATTTCATTATATGATCGGCCACGGTTAAGCCAGTCGTGCTTCCCTGGGATCAGCTGCTGAAAATGTGGATTCTCCGCTCTGTCGTGGTGTCTCCTCCTCATGGAGCGAGATCGTCTGAGTGTCAGGATTAGACTGTGGTTGAGGACCCCAAAGCAGAGACAGAGGCGCAGGTAGATGTTAAACAGGTTTATTGCCGGGATTGAAGGATGTGGTGATGGAAACTGGCTGGAGACATAGACGGAGGGAAGACACTGGGGTAGACTCACGGGTAGACAGACTGGACGACATGGACAAGCAGGACGAGGACGTAGACAAGAGATAGAGGAGGAATCAACTGACACAGAACAAAGGACAGAACTAAGTAGTGGGGCTGATTAGACAATGAGCTGCAGGTGATCCACACTGCAGTGTGGATCACCTGCAGTGAGATCACTGTTTTAGGAAAATCACCAACTACAAACCTAAAACTCCACACTCCATGGATGACCTGTCCCTAGCCAACAGTCTTAACGACTTCTACTGCCGTTTTGATGAGTCATCAAGCAGCTCTCACACCTCCAACTGTCCCAACAATAGAGACAATAGAGACAACCCGGACACTCATCCCCCCACTGTTTCCCCCTCACCAGAGCCATCTCCACCCTTTCACATTCATGAGGCAGATGTGAAGAAGCAGTTCAAGAGGATGAATGTCCGGAAGGCGTCAGGCCCAGATGGCGTCACTGCTGCCACCCTGAGACACTGTGCTAACGAGCTGCCCCAGTGTTTACGGACATCTTCAATTCTTCACTGCAGGCTTGTCATGTGCCTGTCTGCTTCAAAACTTCCACCATTGTTCCTGTCCCCAAGAAGCCAAGGACCACCGGACTCAATGACTACAGACCTGTGGCTCTGACATCTGTGGTCATGAAATCATTGGAGCGCCTGGTTCTGCCCCACCTCAAGACCCTCACGGCCCCTGGACCCCCTGCAGTTTGCCTACAGAGCCAACAGGTCTGTAGACGACGCCATCAACATGGCTCTATACTTCACCCTGCGGCATCTGGACTCCCCGGGAACCTACGTCAGGATCCTGTTTGTGGACTTCAGCTCTGCCTTCAACACCATCTGCCCAGACCTCCTCCAAGGCGCTGTCCCAGATGAACGTGCCTGATCCTCTCTGCAGGTGGATCACTGAGTTCCTGACGGACAGGAAGCAGCACGTGAGGCTGGGGAAGAATGTCTCGGACTCCCGGACCATCAGCACCGGCTCTCCCCAAGGCTGTGTTCTTTCTCCTCTGCTCTTCTCCCTGTACACCACCTGCTGCACCTCCTCCCATCAGTCTGTCAAGCTCATCAAGTTTGCAGATGACACCACGGTCATCGGACTCATCTCGGACGGGGATGAGTCGCCTACAGGACGGAGGTTGATCGTCTGGTGTCCTGGTGCAGCCAGAACAACCTGGTGCTTAATGCCCAGAAGACAGTGGAGATGATTGTGGACTTTAGGAAGCACACAGCCCCACTCCCCTCCACCATCCTGACCGACACCCCCATCACCACTCTGGACTCATTCCGCTTCCTGGGGATCACCTTCACCCAGGACCTCAAATGGGAGCCCACCATCACCTCCATCATAAAGAAGGCCCAGCAGAGGATGTACTTCCTGAGGCAGCTGAAGAAATTCAACCTGCCAACACAGACAATGGTGCAGTTCTACACTGCCATCATCGAGTCCATCCTCACCTCCTCCATCACCGTGTGGTGCTGGAGCCTCCACCAGGGACAAACAGAGACTGCAATGTGTTGTGCTCTGCTGAGAAGGTGATTGGTTGCAGCCTTCCATCTCTTCAGGACCTGTTCACTTCCAGGACTCGGACACGTGCAGGTCGAATTGCAGCTGATCCTTCTCACCCTGGACATGGACTTTTTGACCTACTCCCCTCAGGCAGGAGGCTCCAGAACCTCTCGCCACAAAAACAGTTTCTTCCTCTGCTGTTGGACTCATAAATAATAACACTCGGACTGGTCCCACCCCCCACTCTGCTTCTGTCACATGACCCTGTGTTCTCGCACCTGCCTGTTTTGCACTGATCACTGATACTCTTATACTCTATATTATTATACTCCTGTAAATTTGTAAATCTTGTTATATTATATTATAGCTTTATTTTATTCTATTATTTGTTGCATGTCGGTGTTTGTCTACATCCTGCTCCAAGTACCGCAGCAATTTCCTAATGTTGTGAACCTGTTCACTCATATGGCAATAAAAAACATTCTGATTCTGATTCTGATTCTGCAGCATGAGCCCAGCCACACCCCCGAGAGGAGCAGACAGACACAGAAGGGAGGGGAACACATAACAGACACCAAACCCTGACACTAAGTGTATTTGACTGTTTCCTCCTCTAGTTGTGTTAGTTCAGGAAGCAGCACTAAATTTAAATTAGGTTTGTTCTTCTGTACACTGCAAAAAACAACATCTAGTCAAGATAAAATGACTTGGATTAAGAAAGTTTTACCATTATTTCAGTAAATTTCACTTGACAAGTAAAATTATCTGCCAGTGCAGAAAGATTTTTGTACTTAAAATATGAAATAACATCAAATGTTGCTTGAATAAAAATTTAAAAACTTATTCCACTGGCAGATAAATTCACTTGTCAAGATGAATCGACTCAAATAAAGTCAAATGTTCTTAATTTAATTCATTTTAACTCACCTGGATATTATTGTTTTCCAGTGTAATAAGTAGTTTTTTCTTTTGCCATAATAAAATAATGTCATATATTTTCTTCTTGTTGTCTTCATTTGTGATGCTTCTCTGGTTCAGTTCGGACTGTGGAGCTGTCACACGTCCCTGTCACACGTCCCTGTGACACGTCCCTGTGACACGTCCCTGTCACACGTCCCTGTCACACGTCCCTGTCACACGTCCCTGTGACACGTCCCTGTCACACGTCCCTGTGACACGTCCCTGTCACACGTCCCTGTCACACGTGTGATGTTCTTCTCTGTCCACCAGGAGGCAGCGACGTGGGGCCACGGCTGGACTCACTTTAATGATCAGCTGTTGCTCTGATCCCGTCTGCAGAGCTGCAGAAGAAAAGCTCCAGGCTCTTGTTGTGTGGAACATGTTGCAGAAACACTGAGCTCTTGTCCTTTTAAACCTGAGGTGAAGGCGTCAGAGGCTCAGAAATGCCCTCGTGCTTTTCCTGTGTGACTGTCGTCTGTTTGTATGTAGATCCATGAGCTGAACTGCCACGACTCCCGTGAAAAAGATTCAAATTAAAATCACTCACCGAGTAGTTTTTTCCTTACCTTGTGTTCATGTTGTTGGTTTTGTTGAGCGGACGATAAGACGTGGAGCCTGTGGTGTGTGACAGGAGCAGTCTGACAGTCGTCCGACCGGTTTGTGTCGCTTCTCTCATTCTTACAGGACATTCCCCAAAGTGCAGACTCCAGGTTTGATTCAGTGGGACAGTGGCCGTGGGAAATATTTATCATCACTTTACTCAGAGTTTAAATTTATTGTCACGTCGTTTTTCTTTAGGAGTGAAGTTTTACTGCTGGTTTAGTGTGTGATGATTATGTAATTATAGAATTAATCCAAGACACATGTGGCCATGTCCAGCCAGCCCGTTACATTAGAAACCAACATTTTCAAACCTGATTTAGAGCTGGTTTAGACCTGGTTTTAGACCTGTTTTAGTCCTGGTTTTGACCTGGTTTAGACCTGGTTTTAAACCAGGACTAAACCAGGTCTAAACCAGGACTAAAACAAGGTCTAAACCAGGTCTAAACCAGGACTAAAACAAGGACTAAACCAGGTCTAAACCAGGACTAAAATCAGGACTCAAACCAGGTCTAAACCAGGTCTAAACCAGGACTAAAACAAGGACTAAACCAGGTCTAAACCAGGACTAAACCAGGACTACAACAGGATTTATCCAGGACTAAACCAGGTCTAAACCAGGACTAAACCAGGTCTAAACCAGATCAAAACCAGGACATAACCAGGTCTATAACAGGACTAAACCAGGTCTAAACCAGGTCTAAACCAGGACTAAACCAGGTCTAAACCAGGTCTAAACCAGGACTAAAACCAGGACTATATCAGGACTAAACCAGGTCTAAACCAGGACTAAACCAGGACTAAACCAGGTCTAAATCAGGTCTAAACCAGGACTAAAACCAGGACTATATCAGGACTAAACCAGGTCTAAACCAGGACTACAACAGGATTTATCCAGGATTAAACCAGGTCTAAACCAGGTCTAAACCAGATCTAAACCAGGACATAACCAGGTCTAAACCAGGACTAAAACCAGGTCTATAACAAGACTAAACCAGGTCTAAACCAGGACTACAACAGGATTTATCCAGGATTAAACCAGGCTGCGCCTCCAGTCGGTGAAAACCTGGTCCTGAAAAGAGCTCAGTCCAAACTTAATAATCACATGTCGAATGTCGGGATGTTAAAACAGTGAATGTGGCGCCGCTCCGACCTCGAGGGAAATGTGGGAGTGCAGAACGTCTGAGCACAAACACGACTCCCACAGACAGACGCCGGAGTCCGAGTGGAGCCTGTGACCTGTTTGTTCTTATTTTTTAATAATGGACATTAGTCGTGTGTAGAAGGTGGAGCAGAAGAGGAGTAAATATAACACAGGGCTGAATATAAAGAGTTCTGCACATCACACTCCAAAAAAGGAGTTTCTGCCATAGTTAAACTGACTGGAATTAAGCAGATTCATTTTAAAAGATCCATTTTAACATTTTTTTACTTAATAAGATGAGATTTTTTTACTTGTTTCAAGTTTTCATCCTGATTTATCTTATCTCGATATTACAACTTATTCTCAGCACTTTTTATATGAACTCAGTCCAGGTTAAGCCTCTTTAACTTCCTCCTCAAACCAATAAGGGGAAAAATCTGTCCATAAATACTTGAAACTCGTGTTTTCTGCTCGTTTTCTGATTCATATTTCATCTTGTTTTAAGAAAATTTGGTAAGTGAACATTTCTCACTGCACTGGCAGAAAAGTTCACTTAAAACAGGACATTTTAGAACATTTTAGAGGGTTGAACTCAGCTTCATCTGTTACTAAGACTAAAACCTACAGACGTTAAACACTGTCACTAAATCAAGAACACGTTTACATTTCTTCTTTTATTTTTTATTGAGTATATGTTAAAATATGCTTCATTTAGTCCATGTATTAACATCACAAACAGACCGAGGCAGAAAGTAGAGGTTATTCTTTTACAGTGAAACATCCTGGTTCCTGCAGTAATCCGCCCACAGCCGCAGTGTGAAGCCTCAGATTGTTTTGCAGCCACGGGTTCGTTCCTGATCCTCCTGACGTCAGGTCTGTTGTTTATAGTTGAAGTCCATTTTGACAGACGCCGTTCGCTTGGACTCGAGGTCAGTGGCTTTCGCTTTCATTTCGGTGAAGCCAAAGAAAACCTCCAGCGTGACCGTGCGGTTTCTGCCTTTGCTGACGTCGGGCATGTCCACCACACAGGACCCGATCGGCCCCACCCCCCACTCATCCACATAAGTGATTTTCGTTCTCTCGCTTTTGTAAAAACTTAACTTCATTTTCTTTTGATGACTTTCTATCGGACCAAACGTGTACTTCTTCGTTTCGTCCCAGCCCACATCTTCACCGACGGCCACCAGCTGTGAGAACAGGTCACGGCACCAGTCTCCCTCCTTATTGGTCGTTTTGTACTCTTCCTTGTGTTTGGAAGTGTCAAACCTCCTGTACATGGCGACGCCGTAGGTGAACGCGCTCTTCCTCGTCCTGATGACTGACCGGTCTCTTCCGAACATCACAGCTCCTTTCAGGATGACCTCCTGCGGGCTTTTGGGACACAGCACTTTGGCCTGATCACCGAACTCTTTACGGACGTGATCGCACAGAATGCCGCTCTGGGCAAATCCTCCCACTAACAGAATGTGTTTAACGGCAGGATGTCTGTTCAGGACCTCGGACAGACTGTCCGTGATGTGGATCAGACTCTCGTGGAAGAAAGACTCCATTTTGTTTTTGGAGATGAGGATTTTGTCGCGGTCCCAGCTCACTCCCTGTACTCTATTAAACACTTCTTCATCCTCGTTCTGCTTTTGATCGACGAGACGGCCGAGATTACAGTAGCACTTCATCTTAGCGTCTCCTGTTGCGAGTTTGACTATTTCAAAATCGTACATGAACTTCTGAGCCTCGCTGCGGAAGTCTCGCTCGTACTCCTCCCACAGACCGTCACAGAAGAACTCTCTCATGCACTGCACAAACCTTCTGTCCACTCTTCGTCCTCCTTTGTCGTTTCCGGAGGCTTTGTGCAGCTCTTTGAGGGTTCCTCCTTCAAGGACCTCGTGAACTGTTATGTCGATGGTTCCTCCTGAAACACACACAACAGAACATTTCTCAAGGACATTTTGTTTCCACCTCAGCTTAGATCTTAGATGATCTGCACACTCCCATTACGCTAATGTCACCAAGGGAGGGATTTAGGGTCACAGGCTCCACTCGGACTCCGGCGTCTGTCTGTGGGAGTCGTGTTTGTTCTCAGACGTTCTGCACTCCCACATTTCCCCCGAGGTCGGAGCGGCGGAACATTCACTGTTTTAACATCTCCACATTCGACATGTGATTATTAAGTTTGGACTGAGCTCTTTTCAGGACCAGATTTTCACCGACTGGAGGCGCAGCCTGGTTTAATCCTGGATAAATCCTGTTGTAGTCCTGGTTTAGACCTGGTTTAGTCTTGTTATAGACCTGGTTTAGACCTGGTTTAGTCTTGTTATAGACCTGGTTATGTCCTGGTTTAGTCCTGGTTAACTCATGTTGTAGTCCTGTTATAGACCTGGTTTGGACCTGTTTTAAATCTGGTTTGGACCTGTTTTAAATCTGGTTTAGACCTGGTTTAGTCCTGGTTTAGTCCCAGTTTAGACCTGGTTGAAATGCAGTACCAGGTCGAAACCTGGTCTTAATCGGGACCAAAAGCAGGTCTAAGTCAGGACTAAAAGCAGGTCTAAGTCAGGACTAAAAGCAGGTCTAAGTCAGGACTAAAAGCAGGTCTAAGTCAGGACTGAAAGCAGGTCTAAATCAGGACTAAAACCAGGCCGTGCTCAGGGCGCCGCTCCCTCATGAGTAAATTGTGGGAATGGAAACATAAATGGCAAAATAAAAGGTGTCGGAATGGCCGTGTCAGAAAGTGTCAGAATGGGGGGATGTCAGAAAGTGTCAGAATGGGGGGATGTCAGAAAGTGTCAGAATGGGGGGATGTCAGAAAGTGTCAGAATGGGGGGATGTCGGATGGATTTAGCTTCACCTCAGGACACCCGTCAGCGCCCAGTAGTTCCACTAATTCACGATTATGTATTTATCGGAAAATTTGTCCTTTAAGTTGTTATGGGGCGAAAGCAACAATCCAGAAGTGCACCTCACAGTTCCCACACGTTCTCCAGACAAACCTCCATCCAAGTGTTTATTTAGACAGCACTTTTCACACACATATGTCCCAAAGACGCTTCACAGAGAGTTATTTAGTGACAACACACCCCCTGGATCTGTTCCCGGGTCAAACGCTGGACACAGAGCCAGACTGTTGGGTTCTGCACACACCAGACCCACAGCCCCGGCTCTCTGGACCCGTGTGATGCTAAAGGGAAAGGCTTAGATCAGGGGACATCACGCTGTGTTTTCAGTGCTTTCCCCAATGCACCAACACAACAGCCACAGGCGAAAGCAGAAGTGTCACAGACGAGCAAACGATTTAACTACACCACCTCCTCCTCCACTCATACGAGCCTAAAGGAGGTGTTTGGGCTTCATGTGCTTGTTTTCACAGACTTGACACATTTGTTTTACCTCTTCTCTCTCACAGGATAAAACATTAAAGTTCCTTTTTGCCTTTTGATTTACAGTCGTGGCCAAAAGTTTGGAGAATGACACAAATATTAATGTTGGTACCAGAACTTCCCCCAACCGTCCAGAGCCGTTTGGTGATGAACGAAGCCTTTTCCAGCAGGATGGACCTTCACGTGAAGCAAACGGAAAAACTTAACGGCTCAGGGAACAAAACATAAAGATTTTAGGTCCAGGAAACTCCTCAGATCTTAATCCCACTGAGAACTTGTGCTCAATCCTCAAGAGGCGAGTGGACAAACGAAAACACAAATTGTGACAAACTCAAAGCGTTGATTCTGTAAGAAGACGACCGGAGTCTGGAGAAGTGGACTGAAGCTGCAGGGAGAACTGCAGAGGATTTGGAAAAGAAAAGTCAACACTGTCTGTAAATATGGACTTGTTGCATGAACTCAGTGTAATTGTCAGTAAAATCTTTGGATACTTATGAAAAGCTTGTAATTGTATTTCAGTAAAACCATAAAAACATGTGAGAAAACACCTAAAAACCCTGAAGCTGCAGAACCTGTGAACATCTAATACTTGTGTCTTTCTCCAAACTTTTGGCCACGACTGCACGGGACAAACTGACCTCCACAGTCCACCACCATGTAGCGCGTCCCTGCAGTCTGCTCCAGAGACGCTCTGCTGTGATCTTCACTGATGAAGCCTG